>OZ002744.1:19048389-19379489 GCA_963924295.1 Dioctria rufipes | reverse complement strand
TGTAACATCGTTCAAATGTCCCCGCGGCCTCTCACGATGTTATGGATCCGAGAGGTCCAATTTTCAATGATTCTGCCGCATAGATCCGGCTGAATTTGAACGTTGGCCTGGGTTATGTTTACTTTCAGGGCGTTGGTCGATTGCGGCTTATTGGAAGAGACCAGCGACTTTAGAAAACTCTACAAGAGAAAATATGCCGGGGTCAAATCACATGATCTTGGTGGCCAATACATAGGTGATGTGACCCTCAAATCGTTCATGCATAATGTCCATCGTGGCATTCGCTGTGTGGCACGTAGCGCCGTCCTGCCGAAATCACATATCGTTTAATTCGGGCTAAAATAAATTAGTTGCGATTGATCTGTAGCGCTCGCCGTTGACGGTGATGGCCTCACTAACGTCGTTTTCGGAAAGTATGGACTAATGACACCGTCGGCCAACACTCCGCACCAAACAGTAACTTTTTGTAGATGCATTGCCACCTGGTGAACCTCGTATGGGTTCGCTTCGTTCCATATATGAAACTTTTGCTCGTTAACATAGCTATACATCCAAAAATGTGCCTCGTCGCTAAAGATGAATTTTTGGCCAAAATTTGGGTCCTCTTCCAAACGCTCCGAAGTCCAGTCAGCTACAAAAACGGCGTTGGCTGTAGTCATTAACTCTAATCTCCTGGGTCAGTTAGATCGTGTGCGGATGCAGGAACACGTCACAGTGCAAAATTCGCCCAGTCGAAGTCTACGAAAGGTCGAGTACTTGTGCACGACAAGGAATTGACTGCCTCGGGTTCTCCTGCACACCTTCACAGAGGTTATGCTCTCTGCCGATCTTGCGTTCCTTTAACTTACGCGTGATGGCTGATTGTGTGTCATCTCGAATTTGGCCACAAAACGTTGGAGAGTTGACTTTGAATGGCCAAAGTGTCTGCTGTAAAATGGGCGGAACGCGCGCAACGTTTGCACTAACGAACACTCATTTTGATATTAAAGTTTTATCATTTACATATGCTGCTCAATTGTATAACTTGCCATGGTGATTTGGCATCAATGACTGAATAATAAACGACAGATTTAACTGATTCCACCAAAACAACATGGCCGGCACAGCCTGTCAACATCGATCCGTCCATATTGGAAAAACCTTGTTAGTCAAAAATAATAGAATTAAACGGAAAAGTGAAGGTTACTTACAATGTGGATCTAAGTGTGAATAATAAATATTTAAGAAAAATTGTATTACACGTTTCTGCAAAAAAAAAAAAAAATTATGTTTGTATCAAAATGGTTCGTTACAACCTTATATGATAAGGCGAGGTATATGAAAGGTTTATAGAGTTTGTGAATTTAAGATCTATTCTCAGATATTCGAGGAGTTCCATTTATTCAATGTAAAATTTTCAACACAACAACTAATATTTGTCGCTTAATTCGACATACAATAGGCGTTTACAGCACCAAAAAAAGTGTATGTTGTTATCAATAAATGAAAGTTTTCGACTGCCTACTTTTAAATGTAAGTCTAAGATTTAAATTGGAATCATAGATCTCGTGTGGTAATGAAATATTAATAACACGCAGTTACCTTAGCTGTTCACTTTTGTTCTTGCTGTTCATAAATAATGTCACAAATGCGTTGTATGTTGTTCATTTTCATCTCTATGCCGAATTTTTCCTGGTACTACAAAGGATAATCTTCCTATTCTGAGCATAAACATAAGTGAGATTTTCTTTAATGTACATCTCTGATTACGGTTTCATATCATAAATAGATTGGCTCTAAGTCCAGATAAGATACAGTCAAAAATTTACTCCGTAAGTTCGAGTATGCAAGTGCTCCAGTTACTGTTCTTCAGCCCAATTTAATTTTTTTCGGGGTCTTTTCCCTAATTATGTTAGGAATCTTGAGCTAAGATAATGTTGCCCTATTATCATTATATTCCTAGCTATTCCGTTATCTATCTCGCTTGTGTTGGGGTACGTGCACAACGAGGCTACGTGATTCGAGGCTATGTGTGGCGAGGCGATGTGTGGCGAGGCGCGGTGAAGCGAGGCGAGGTGAAGCGAGGCGAGGCGAAGCAAGGCTAGACGAGACTATATCAAGGATTAAAAAATTAAATGATTGCACGCTGTAATATGAGAGTGTTCATAACAATGCTGTGGCAACGTGCGATATATCTTCACCTAGCCTCGCTGAACTCTTGATATAACCTCGCCTCGCTTCACCTCGTTGTGCACGTATCCTTGGATACAACTATATATTGAAGAGACTGGAACAGGTTTCCTCACGTGTTGTTGAATTTATTTCTCGCTCCCTAAATTTTTCGAGTACATAGTACTTAGTTTTATTTATCGAGCTAGGCATAGAGATATGTCTAAGGGTATGTGCATATCGAGACTAGGCGAGACAAGCCGAGGCGAGGCTATGAAGATGATACATCTCGAGGTGTAGTGTTCACAACCAGGCGTTCAGTTTCTTGGTAGAGCGCGAAATAAGAGCATAAATTATGTCATCAGATTCTGAAGAAGAAGTTTTGTGTTTGTCAAGCTTATCTGTTATAACAACATCAAATATTCTTTAAATTTCCTTTTTAAGGATATAAAATTAATCACTTTTTGTATGCTTAGTCATTTTTGCAGTTTTGCATGTGACCCTTTAAATAAAAAGCGATTAGAATTTGCGGAATTCCATCATCCACATATATGACAATTCACGTTCTGACCTTCATAGATTTTTTTAGTATATAAGAATGAGTAAAGAATCCGTCAATTATATCAAAGAAAAACCTATAAGAATATGGTAACTATCAAAATTAGTGTGTTGCACCTCAAGAAAAAATGAAAAATTTCATTCTCGTGTAAAATACCTCTAGGTGTCTCGCCCCATCGCGTGATGCCACAGCGTTGTTATTAAAATTATCTTAGTACAGCGTGAAATCATTTTATTTCTTCAACTTTTGATATAGCCTCGTCTCGCCTCAACTCGTTGTGCACGTGTACCCTATCTAGGGTTAGTTTCTGCATTTCAATCTCCTATTAATTAATTTTCTATTGTCGATCTATGTACCTGAACCGACCGTACATGGATACACCCAGGCCCAGGGTCCTTTAATAGATGTTTTTTTTTTTGTATTGCTGTATTTCTATTGCATTCCTAACAGATGCAATTTTCTTGGACAGTCAGTCTGCTTCGAACCTTAATACATTCCCTATAAAACTTCTCAAAATTAATACGATCCATGAATCAATATGTTATTTTCGTACCTTTTAATTAATATTATTATTTTGTTGGTTTTTGTTTTTTTAAAACCGAATAATTATTAACTATAGCGCCTAGCGACCAACACGAAAAATTGAGAGTGCATATTTCAAGGGGCAATTAATATCATCGGAGTTTATGGGAAAAATTTCATACATGATTTAGTCCGAAATGTTCCGAATATATCTTTACATTAGCAAGTGTTGGACAAATAAACAAGTAAACATAATTATTATGCATGAATGGATTCATGAAAGGATATCAGTCTGCCGATGTGAGGGTGTGAATTAAATTTTAAATTATTTTTGCGGCACGAATGACATGAACAGTTGAGGTTTGCTTATTTGTTTTTTGTTTGTTTGTTTGCAACTCCATCCATACTTGCGTCAAACGCGATGAAATATGATGGTGAAAGCATGATGATAATATGAATGTATTTATAAAATGAAACCTTATCGAAAGGTACCGGCATTTGGTTTAATAAAAATTTAATAATGTTTTGAATAAATATCCATCATATGCGGGAGGTTTACATACATACGTACTTGCATTGTACATTGTCTCTTGGATACATACCTTTTATTTAGATTTTACATACAGACTATGCATCAAATTAAATATCATTGCACAGATTCTGTCAATAATCCTGAAAAGTGAAAACGACAAAAACAAAACTTTTGAGAAAAAGCTTTGCATTTCTCTGGAATGATCCTACTATGTTTTCTTTCTCTGGTGTATGTGTTTGTGCAAAAAAAAAAAATAAAATCAAAATCCCAAAGGAATCATTTAAGTCCTCCAAAATTTTTCTCGTTTCGCATACTTACTTTTCTGTACATATTTCGGATACAGACAAGAAGTAAACTCTGAGGTGCATGAGTCAGGAAAACTGTATTTGCTGCTCCATATAAAAACGAAAATCTACTGGGAAGCTAGGGAACATGTAAAAAGTATATAAAGGACTGGCGAATTTTTCGTGAAACATTATTTACCACAAAATATCACTTTACTTCGTGCAGAGCTTTAAAGGGAAATGAAATATGTAAGAAGGAAGCAAACAGAAATTATGAATGTTAATTTTTACCTTTTATATCTACATGCCTTGTACGAAAGCACTCACTGTATTTGTGATGTTCCAGTTGTAGATCTTTCATCCTCTCTATTCCGTAATGTATCTATCAAGGCTTAGAATTATTATTAGGTCAAACCAATGTAGACGAAAAAGGAAAATTACGAATGGGATATTATATACGTACGGGAGAATGAGAAAGAATTACGGAGGTATTCTGAAGAAAAATCAGGAGATTGTAAATTAATCCACATTCTCACATTTTCTAGTGCAAAATTGAAAGAAATCTAAAAGATTATAGGACAGCCGTGTAAGTGTATTTTTCGGAGACAAGAATTTCTTTTCGTTTGTTGTTATTACGGAAAGAAAAGACATTGGGCAAATTTTTAAGGCATTTTGTATATCAGCGGCCACCAATAGCTTATATGTTTTATGTTAGACAATCATATGTGTATTTGGAGTATGAACCATATTTCTGTAGTGCATTCAGTCGAAAAGTTATACAAGATTGAAATATTTAAAAAGACAAGAAATGAGGATTAAAAATGGATGCTAACGCAGGAGTTAAGTTATGTATCTTACACTAATTCAATACTGGACATCATATCAGGCAGAATGGTAGTTAAATACAACTTCTATCTGCCATTTAAGATAAAGATACCAGATATTGAGGAAATGTATACAAATCTAGAAAATGCAGCCATATTTGGTACACCGAGACCGAAAAAGGAGTAGGAGCAGGAATATAAAGTGTAAAGTCAAGAGTTTATATTTATCAAATGTTAGGAAAATGCGTCTCAATATTCCAGCCAGAGTTATATGCCATCACGAGGTGTGCACACGAGAACCTGAGCTGCTCTTAAACTAAAAACAAAAACATATATCTATACATCAATTCCAGACGAAAATCATCAAACTGTAGACACTGTACATGTTTTGGATAAAACTTTCATAGTTTGTATTTAATTCAAAAATAGTTCACTCGTAATTTTCAGTTTCTTGTTGACACGTCCACGGCCCCACTCCTCGGTAGGAGGCTACAAATCTCATGATTTTTTGGTGTAACGTAATTTTCGAAAAATCATATCTCTAGAGCGGAGCAACCGATTTATTTGATTTAAATTCAAAATGAACCTCAATACTTTTTATTTTTCATAAAAGAATACCGCACTATCTATCTACCGAACGACTTCTTGTTTTTTAATAATAGTATTTTTTCAAAAAGACAGTATTATTTACCTACTATTGAAACTGTATTTTTATTTTGAAGCCAAAAATTGCGGTGGTGCGTTATTTTGGGTATACGGTTAGTATAAAAATTCATATTTCCAAAACGGAGCCGAACACCACATCAATTTTTAGGACAGGGATAGACAAGCCTTATGGATCCAAAATAAAAATAAGATAATAGTTTTACAGTTACCAAATTTCAATAATAAATAATACTGTTTTTTTTTTTTTTTTACTAAAAAAAAAAGTTACTATTATTAACAAAAAGAAGTTTCACTCGGTATTTGTTTCATTTGGCATTGGAATCAGAAAACTTTGATTACTCCATTATCAAGATGATTTTTTAAAAATCACGTTACATTGTAAAATCACCAAAGGGGAATGCCTATTTTAGGTCCGATATGAACTGGCTGGAGGACGGTCAAAGTTTGATGTAGTCCATTTTGTAAAATCTAGTACAGAATCTAATTCCTTTGGTCCTGAGAAGAAGTTTGAGTAGTCACAATATAATCGGAGACTTACATAGCCTACCCCACACTGCCTTTTTTAGTAGCTTTCTCTTTTTATTTGAACTGAGGTACTAGATTTGTCGCATTTTAGATTGGCTCTGACTAGTTAGGTTTATGTCTGATCAGAAAACGAAAAACGGATTTTACTGCTCGCCTTACCTGATTACCAGGTACAATTAGTAATAGAAAAAGTCTGTCCGCAAGATTTTAGGGTAAGGGTGGGAGCCCCCGGCGAGGGTGGTGTTTCCAATGCAGCATATTGGATGTCAAATTAAAGGTCTCGCGAAGTGCTATCGGGTGGTGTACGTTTTTCTCGATTCAAAAAGCTTTCTCGGGACGTTTAAGCTGCCGGAAATCCCATTTTTCATGTACTTAGATCACATACATTCCACTCAGTAAAAACTAATTCCCTAAAGTGAGTGGTAACAGTTTGTTCCACAAGGGTTAGGTATTTGTCGATAAGATTAGGAAAATATAACGTAGATTAGGTTTTTATTATGTAGGTACATAGGTTTTTATCCCACAGGGGCCGGATTCTGTAACTCTGAGAGTTTGGGAGATGAGAATTTCCGTTTTCCCCGAAAACTCCCTAACTCTCCATTCGAGATTCTCTAACATACTTGGGGAGTTAAACAAAACGAGAGAAGTATCGAAATATTAAAAGACGGCTAACTCTATGTGGAAGGATCGTAGAGCATTCGGATTTTTTTCTATGGATTTAGGGTCAATTGGGGGTTGTCCAAAATACGTCATGTTTGGTATCAAATTAAAGAGGGAGAAGCCGGTAATCGAGTGATGTAGTTTTTTTTATCATTTTAACTTCATAAACGACTTTTTACCGCCGAAAGACGGATTTTTTTCACTTGGGTCATTTACACCCCAGTTACTATATTTTGCATATATTTCTTCCGTTCTTTATTTCACATCCATTAGCACTCTATTGTGAAAATTTTTCTCATGGAAAGTGAATTTCCACGTCTTACCAGTTCTTCATAAGGATGAGTTGAAAAGATGTTCATTTTTGTACCAAGGGCTATTTTTTCATCTTAAGAAGGACTGATTCACTTCTTTTGCAGTTATCTCCAAAACTGTTTACCGGACTCAAAAACTAATTACATATCTAATTAGGGGACAAAATATAGATGCGATTTCATCCTACATACAAGCTTTAACGTGCATATTTAAAATTTTTATAGTATCTCTTCTGTACTGGAAGACGACCATGTTGACAATTTTCGCGTGAATTACAATTTTTAGCAGGTATCTTCAAACACCAAAATCTTTATTTTTCAGTAAGTATTGCAAGAATGTCCATAGTTTGTTTTTGTAAACATAGCCAGGATATGCAGTGAATGCATAACTCAATTTGAAAATCCTAGGTACATTGGTCCTTCAGAAACGACAGTAAAAGCAGACAAACTGTCAATTGAGAAATATTTTTCTTACTTCTCCACAAGTAACATAGCCGAGAGTTTTGTCGAGTGCAATAGAGAGTTTGGTAAATCTCAATACAAATTCCACGAGTTACAGTATTGCGAGTGGAGAGTTAAGTTGCAAAGGAACTCTCATCTCCACAACTCCCCGAGTTAGTGAATCCGGCCCCAGATGTAGGTAATTTTTGCCCCCCCCCCTAAAATTTATGGAATATTCCCTAAAATGTAGGGAATTTTCAAAGTTTTTTTTTTTTATTTTTTCCCTAAAATGTAGGGAATTTGAAAAATTCGTTTTTTTTCCCCTAAAATTTAGGGAATATTCCCTGAAATGTAGGGAATAGCTGATAGCATCACACTCTACCATAGGTGAGAGAATACCACCCCCTTAAAAAAAAAACTTGTTTTCAAAAACAATGTGTGAATTATATAAACGAAAATATATCTCCATAAAATTGTAGCATAATATAATACCTAATTTATTGAACGCTCTCTTCCTTATACACAAGAGATCTTAATATTTCGGGAATTTTACATACTTTATAGGTTTTCTGGTGACAAATACCTAAATTCATTGAATGTTCCATTGATTTGAGGAAATTAAACTGATTTTCCCTTCACATTTATTTTTAGGTAAAAACGTGTCTTAAATTTAGGGAATAGCGCTATTATTTTTTATAGAGCAGTTACTATATTTGGCATATATTTTTGCTGTTATTTTTCCATTGTGATTAGTGCTCTGTTGTGAACATTTTTGTCAGAGCAAGTAATTTTCCACGATGCACCAATTTTGCACAATCACAAGAAATATAGAAGTCCACTTGTTCAACGAAGAAAGTGGCTCAAGCTACATTCGATCGTCAAAGCTCCCCCTTCCCCCTTGATTGAAAGAAACATCGAAAAAAAAGGCACAGCCTATTGTATCATTCGTTCTTATTGGGGAAAAATGCTGTGATTACACTACACCAAGTACTACCAGAATATTTCTAGGTAAATGGAGAGTCAAGCGTAATAAATGGGTATATGGCAATTTATGAGAAGAAAGTATAACTGGATAGAATAAATCATATTGGAATCCTCAAAAAGAACCGATCGTAAGTGAAGACCTTTTAATCTAGAGTAGCTGCTTCGACAGATAGTTATGGAGTAAACTAAGTGCTGTTGCACGAAATACAAATGAATGAAAAACGTATAAGTGCTTATCGTTAAACAGAAGTCCGTTGTCTGTCAATATCTGTGCCGAGTTCTAATCTAAAATCTATTTTACTTTTATGCTTTATACCTAGTTTAGATAATATTAGTTAGAGGAGTTTCCTTTGCACTACAGCCATTCATTGACTTATTGTACACAGCTTTCTTTATACAAGTAGTTCATCCAATAATCCCACTCTTCCTAGGTAGAGCAGTATTTTTTTTGGATGAAATGTCAAAGTCGTCGGCAGCTTTCTGGTATTCTGGCTTTTCTTCAAAGTCAACTAAATCTTTCGAATTTTACTTTATACCTAAAAGGTTAACTTAAATTTCACTTGAAAGACGTTGCATCGAGTGATAGACGAAATCTTCAAACCATTAAAAGAAATTATTCCCCTGCCCCCCCGGCCTGGCCTTTACTAAATTTCCCCTTTCCCAACAAAATAATTGCAATGAAAATTTTGGATTTTATTTGTATAATCAGTTCGTCGTGGAGCACTAAAATCCCCATGTAAGCGCACCCAAGTACGTGCCCATATGACAACAATGCGGCTATGATAGCTGAATCCTCTTTTTCAACCAAATCCTCAGTGTGTCACTCTGAACACAAATTGCCAGATAACAAATATTTGCCTTGGAATGATTAAATCAATTTTCTCTGGGCTCATGTTAGTTTTAACAGCCCCAGTGTGTGCTTGGCCTCTTAATTCTCCACACCACCTCTGGTGATATTTGTTTGGATAGTTTTTCTCATCAGTATCCTTTTACGAGGATAATGAATCTCACATACACGTACATACATACAGACATCATACATATATATAGCTATATTGTGCGGGCAGAAAAGGGACTCGTTTCCTTCGAAATGTAATTCGTCTTAGAGCAAATAAAAATTTTAAAAGCAACATTTTCTCAGTTTCCTTGTCGAATGAGTTGTTACCATTTGCCAGCATTATACTTACTTAGTTTCTAATAAATTGTCCCAACTCACCCCCTATATTCAACCCGACTGAACTACGGTAGAGGACTACTATTACCGCACTGACATCACTCAAGACAAGACCCACGTAAAATACATATAGCAGCGCAGAGCACATTCAGTAGTAGTAGTTGAAAGTTAGACGAAGCTCTTTAAAGAAGACGAGGCTTTCGTCCCTCTTGTGTTGTTGTATTTATTGCCTTCCTCAAAACGAAGTGTTTACGACTTGCAGACATTTTACAGTCCTGATACCCTGTCCGTATCCTCGACAAATAGGGGTTAATTATGACTCTCTATTACACCCGTTATTTCGTATTATAATCGTCCTTAAACGGTTTCATCAACGAATAAATGCTGCAATTAGATTTAGCACAATTTGCCAATTTAATTAACCGAATAAATGTGCCAAAAGGTTGCTTTCAAGTCTTAATTTATGTCCCTTCAAAAATTTTTACCCGCCCCGGGAATGATGGTGTTCAGGCAATGAGAGAGGGTGGAAAGTCTTGATATTATATGCAGATATACTTGGCATGGGATGGGACAAGAGATTTAGATAAACGGAATACGTGAATTTGAGAAAATCAGGAATTTACCCTTCGTCGAAATTAATTCAAAATCTTTTATACAAATCAATGAAAATTATCAGAGATTAAGAACTGAATTTATAAGATTTTACCTGCGAGGGGGTAATTGAAATGGTTTTGTTTGTTTTTTCTCTTCAGCAATAATAATATAAGCATGGTGTAAGGTAAAATAAATTTAAATAAATTTTAAAAAAACCCACACACACTCGGAAATTTATGTTTTACGTTAGAAATATATTTGTCATTCTTTTAATAACAAAAAATAAAGCCGACGTGTTTAGTTCGATTAGAGCATTATCAAGCCTAGATGACTACTAATTACCGATCGTGCTTATGCTGATTAGATGCTCTGAGAACTAACTTTAACTATACCAGGATCTAATAAACGGCTTCTGTTACTGAAATCAATTTGGTTATTAACTGGAAAAGTACCATTCTTCTGTTGCTTTTTGATTTTATAGATTCCATACTTGCCTAATATTTGTCTACCTTTTAAGTAATGCACCAGTTCCACGTCATGTAAATTAGTTGACTGTTTATTATCACGCAGATGTTTTGTAAAGCTGGAGTTCGATTTCTTGGATTTACTAGATGAGTTCAGAAAATCTTCTCCTAAGGGGCTAAGTTACAGTTCATGATGATGATCTTTTTTTTTAACTTAATTTTCAACCTTGAAATGTTTAGAACACGTTGGTAAAAGGATATTTTCATATCTGAAGTATTTTATAATTCCTTACTGGAGAGACCTTTTCTAGCTACCTGAGGTATTCTCATAGATTTCGTGAAACCGTCAACCTTCAAATTCAGCACAATCTGTTCTTGGAGGAAGAAAAAGGACCTCGGTATGGTGCTGGATCAGCTGAAATAAGTTGTCAAAGAGTTTTTATAATGTTAAACTATAAATGGGTTTTTCTGGGATGAACCGCTTCATATGAATCTCTACGTAATTGGAAAGAAATTCAATTTGGGGTGCAATCAGAAGGGATTTGTGTCAAAAATCTATTTAGAAATAGTTTTTTTGTCCGTTGAAGCAAAAAAAAAAAAAGAAGAAAACCTGTAAAATTTTTTTTATTCAATCGGCTGGCATTTCGTTATTCAGAGGTTTTTTTAAAATCGAAAACCGATTTGTTTAAGTTGAGCTGCTAGACCAAAACACGCCGTACACGGCTATGTTAGATGGGAGTTGGAGCCACCATTTTGTTCTTTTATAAATAAAAGTGGAATTTACTATCCATTGATAGAAGAACAAAATACGTTAAAACCTATTTCCAAAAGTATTTCATGTAAAAATAAAAATTCCCAAAGTTCATACATTTATCATGCCTCTGGATGGTAACCTTCCTTTAAGAGATCTCTTTGTCTTCTGTATATACACAGCTTGGCAAGCGTTACAGTTTAGCTTATAAATTCCACTTTTATCCAATATATCAATTTTATGTTTTATCTTGTTATGGTTTAGCAAATTTTTAAGAGTATAGGGGAGCCCGGAGCATAATGACGTACGATTTTTCTCTAGATTTTTCTTAAATCCTTGAATCGATTTCTTAAAACTTTATATACCAAGTAGGATCAATCAGGGTCAAAATGTGCGTCTGGACGGAAAGTTTCTGTCCACTTATTTCTTTAAATTTTAGAAAACTCAATCGTAACAAAATAACAAAAACAATTCTTTTCTATGATTTAGTATACATGTATTTAAAAAATATATTTGATAGTTTGTATGTAATCCGTCCTTTTCTAAACACACCTTAATCCTATCCTTAAAACTGTCACAAAGACGGAACAGTTCATCCTCTGTAATGGAGTCCCATTCTTCCTTTATTCTGCGTATCAGCGTTTCGCGGTTATGTGGTCTTGGCGTTTTGAAGACAGAGCCTTGGAGCCGTGCCCAGAGATTTTCAATTGAATTAGGGTCTGTGGAATTTCCTGGCTAATCTATCCACACTTCAGGAAAAATTCTCTGAACAAGGTTTAGAGTTGCTTTTCCAGTGTGGCATCTTGCTCCATCCTGCATTAAATTGGCTCCTCTCCTACCTGGAAATTGCCCGCGGTCGGATTCATAATATCTATATATTGGAAGCATTCTTTCCAGGTAGTAGTCTCCATTGACAGTGCATTTTTCATCCACGATGATTAATTAGCTTTTCCCACGGCTATTGATCCCTCCAGCAACCATAATCTTAAGTCCTTGCACCAATCGGTGGCAGAAGCTCAAGCGATCGTTTATATTTTTTCGTTAGTAAAGGCTTCTCCGGTTGAACGTATGCATGTTCAGACCACGGACGAGTCCTGATGTAGTCTTTTATCATTGTCCTGCTAATTTTTTTCTTTCTCTGACAATAGCTGTTGGATACGTTGAGAATTTTCGCTACTGTTCGCGTACCTACTCCTGCCTTTTTCTTTACCAAATCTCTTATTTTTCTTTTAGTGTGTGGTGATGCGACAGTAGGACGACCACTTCGATTTTTATCTGACGCATTTCCTTCGCCTCTTTCAATACACACAATCTAGCTGTTGTCCTCGAAATCTTAAGTTGGCGAGATGTGACTGTTTCGTCTCTTTTAAAAAGTTCTTGAATTTTTCTTCTTTTCTCTTCATGTGAAGTCATTTTCATCTGGAATTCGGAATAAAACATTAATTATTCCAAAAAATCGAAACAAAAATGCGAGAATTTCGAAAGCGATTTTGGTTGGATTGAAAATTTCAAGAAAATACAAAGCTGTTTTTTGTCTTATATCTCAGCGTAATAAAGGCACTTTCAAAACACTCTTAAAGTAACGTTAGAATACTCTCGTAGCAATAAAAATAATTCATTACTTACCTTTTTCTTCTTTTTATTTTCTTAAAAATTATCACCGTCACAAAGCCTCACGAAAATTATTTATGAAAACGCAAGTTATTTTTCCGTATTGCACTGTACTACATTCAGCAACACAATGAACGGTTGTAAAGTAGCAGCAGGTAGTCCTCCACTCTACCTACAAGTACCTGTGAATAGATGCCAGATGTAAATAATATTCTGCGAATTTACACAATTTGTTTATGAGATAATTGTTAATTTACTGGACAGAAAATTTCCGTCCACCCTGATACATAGATAGATAATTACCATCTAACATCCTTATGAAGTGCGCTGTTGACCTATGTGGAGTGATGACCAGTTCGTCACTGAATAATGACGAAGAACTCGGGGCATAATAACGAATTATATTTAATACACGAAAAATAACATATTTTTTTAATGAAAACAAATATATTGTTAATTAATGACCATAATGATTTCTGCAAGGCTCAGTTTTTATAATGAAATTATACATTCTAAAATGTGGAACACCTCGGGTTTTCGAATTCGATAAATGCAAACTGAAAACATTTGATATTTTACCTTTAAAACAATTCCTGGATTTCGGAAGTTTCAGGATAAATTGGTTAACATTCAAAAATTTCTTTAGTATTAGTATAGAACTCGAAAAATTATTGTTTTTTACAAAATGCTGATTTCTCAGTTTTTGAGCAACCAATGTCCGAAAAATTCACAGTTTGCGTAATGTTAAACGCATGCTAATTGTTAGAGTTATTTTCCTTGACAAGGAATTTTCTTTTCATATAAAATTATGTCTTTTGAATCTGCTCTTCGTTGAGCCTACCAAAATGTGGAAATCCAAAAATGATTATTCCCTGCAATAAACTCGTCAATATGCGCCCCTACACATTAGTCTTTTTCCGACATGTTATGTAAAATTTACCGAAAACTAATATGAAATCTATCATTATCCTGAAAAACTGCACACCATAATTATTTCCTCAAACACAATCTTTGGCGAAGCTAAATTTTTTCGTGTTCTAATTGCAAAATTCGTCTGCTCTTTTCATATACAAACATGGACTAATTTGAAAAGAATATTGGTCATATGTTGGCAATACTCAACTTTGCATTCTGGGTATCATAGCGCGAATTTAGAATAAGGCTGATTACATTCATTCGTTACTATGCCCCATTCGTCATTATGCCCCGGGCTCCGTATTTGCTATTTGTGATCTTAAGTATTTCCCCGCACTAAAAGGTAAATGAAATCGACAAGTTGATTGAAAGATTTCTTCTAGAGAATACAGATAAATGTAGTTTCTTTATATCCATTATTTGACGCTATGGCCAAACTGGTGGACAATTCCTTTTTAAAATTAACTACACTAAAAGGCATTTTTCATAGTACGTCAATCATACAGTGAAAATATGCCATTTTTTGTATTCGAAGTGTTATGCAATGTAAGAAAATGTTGCCCAAGTAACATTGAAAGGCGAATTTCCTATCATTGAGGGCCGATCGAAATATTTTGGTTAAAATTACGTAAACCTGACTTAAAAATTTTACCTCAAAGGCGAGTGTTCTTTAAGGTAAATTAAGAAGGAAATTTTGCTTAATAATTCCTTAAATTGGGCTTTCAATGAAATCGTGACTTTGTAGTTAATTATTAGGGAAAAATGACGTAATAATTCCTTTTTTTTTAATTTGTCTCATAGGAATGAGGAAAATAGGGAAATAAATAAGAAAATTTTCTTAATCTTAGATCAAAATTAAGGAAATGTATGGACTTTATAGTTGGATCTATTCCCAAGTTCAAGGCAAGATAACGTAAATAATCCTTAAATAATTACCTATTCGATTGTGTTCGCCTTCAAAGTCCGAATTCTCAAAAAAGTTAACCTCAAAGTAAATTCATTTAAGTAAAATTCATTAACTTTTTTTTTTCGCTTCAGTATTACTGGAATTAATGAACTGTTCCTCCCATTGAATCGCTTCATCAAGATTATAAACGTTGCTCTTTACGACACATTTATATCGGAACCAGTCAAGCTCTCGAAAACCATTTGCATCTTTTCTTAAAGAAGCTATACTTGATTTGGGCCAATACACATGATTATTTTCTTCCAAACCATGTGGAATACATGCATATTCTATGGCGTTTGCACTCACCTGCTTTTTAACAAATCTTTTATCGAAATGATGAAGCTAATGACATAGTTTATTATTTCAATGTATAAATGAACTACAGGAATTAGAATATCGAGATATCCTTACCGTCTCTTTGTTCGACAATCAATTCATTTCTTTCCATTGTCAAATCTCGTTTACCTATTTAAGGTGGAATACGGCGAAGTTTCTTTATAGGAGAAAACTATCGTTGCCTTTGAACACAATATTTCCTAAACATGGGTTTTTGTCCTTAAAATTGAAAATTTTGGTTATTTCGCCTTGATATCCAGGAAAGTAGTCGTACCTATAAGGAAAAACTTTAAATCAAACTAACTTTTAACAACAAGGCTGCCACATATTAATTGAATGAATAGAAAAATTGCATGATACTTTAATTTAATTTTTTTCTATATTTAAACTTAATACTTATAAATTTGAGCGGGTCTTCAATATCGAGCCGTTTTTTAGCAGCTAAAATATGACAGCGGAGACTCAGAAAACAAATATTGTAAAAACAAGAAGAAGAATTTTGCGATTTTTTTCGGAAATAAAACGTGCGGTCATAATATTTCTAAAAACAGGTAGTTAAAATTATTTGGGAATATAAAAATTATTGTGTATAATCTATATAAAAAATCAAAAAAATTAACAATGATATTGAAAATACGGTCACGAGAAGAAATCCAATTCATCCGATCTTACGGCAAAGACGTACAAAACTATGTTAACTACAAAAATCCGGACAGTAAATTTATCAAATCTCAGAACTCTGACAATAAATATTTTTAGCACGCTAAAGTAAACCGCGGGCGTATAAATTCAAGTAAAATTTTTTGCAGACATACTGGTGGTGTCATCTATAATTAAAACACAAAACCAAAATTGAGCGAGTTGACCTTAGTACCGCTCCCGCTATAATTCAGTATAAATTTTCGCCAATATCTTTTAGCTTGCTAAATTTTCATACAAAATTTATATTAGCGCGGACCTTTTACTAGGTTTTACTGAAAAAAAAAAAACAAAATCTCCCAAATAAATATATTTTTCTTAATTTCAGAACGATGAAGAATATTTATATTAATTTCAGGCATCTAATTGGCAAGCCAAAGAATAATTTGCGAAACTTTTAAATTATTATTTTTTAAATATAAATATAAAATATTTTTAATATTCGCGTAGGTGTTTTTCGAAAAACTATTTCCATGTTTATCAATAAACTTTTTGTCATTTTAAATGAGCCTATAATTTCTATATATTTTATTAAAGCAATACTTCTCATAATCATTAGTTAGTTAGAATTATGTGCCTTGTTCATAATATTTACATTACCTACTAGCAGGGACCGAATCAGTTATGGCTTTTTACGAAAAAAGCCAACTTTACCTGTTATTCCTGACCGATAATAATTTGCAGTTAAAAAAGCCAAGCTGAAAAAGCTTTTTATTTTATCTGGCAAAAATATAAAGCCAGCTTGACTAGAAAAAATAAAAAGCTGGGCTCGCTTCTTATATTTTTACCGGAAAAAAGTATCAAGCTTTTGCGCTTGCTTTTCTAGCTTCAAAACTATTACCGGCCAGGAATAACAAGTAAATTAAGCTTTTCTCGTAAAAATTCATAACTGATTCGGTCCCTGAAAATAAGAAGCCAGCTTGGCTTTTTATACTTCCGACTTTAAAACCTGTTACTTCTAGCTCGAAAAAATAAAAAGTCAAGCTGGCTTTTTATTTTTGCCAGAAAAAATAAAAAGCCTTTCCAGCTTTTTTAATAAAAATCTAAGTTTTTAATCGCTTTATAGGAATCGAAACGGGTTTCACGAGACATCTTTTGGTATATTCCACTAAATTCTATGATCATGATTTATCCCAGCTTTTTTTGTTTAAATTATTCAAAATACCAGTTATTTTCGGTCCCAAACTACTAGGGAAACACACACATTTCTTATAAAATGAAATTCCCTCTACATTAACACAGACATTAACATGAGAATAACGAAAATCTACGTAAAGTCGACATGAAATTTACGTTAAATTTACTAATGAAGAAAATGTATCCTCTGCTCTATAGGGAAATATTCCTTAATTTCCCTAATATTCACGTCAATACGGCGTCAATATCATTCTCCACTTACGTAAATCGGACTTAAGTATTAGGTAGGTAATTTCGACTTAACCACAATTAGATGCTGCCCTAATTTACGTCGAATATACGTCAATTCGACCTCAAAAAGAGGGGAAATATTGCTTGGGTGGTCTTCTAAAAATATTGTAACATAATTTATTAATGTCTATACGTCAGATCTTAGAAATTGATTTTATCATTGCCTAGTTCTATAGTAAAGAAAATGTTTTTGTCTAATTTATTTAGAATTTTACTTACAAAAATTTTCAAGTTGTCGTTCAGTTTCCATCCAGAATATAATCGGAATATCTTGCTCAAAATAAAATATTTTTTATATAACAGGAAGACCAAAATTAAAAACTCATTTTCTAGATTGCACATAAAGAATTCAGACAGAAAAGGTGAAAGAGCCGAACACATAGCCAAACCATCACTCTGAATGTAAAATTTCTCGTTAAATTGGAAATAATGTTTGGTCAATGCACAGGTCAATTAAACTCATCAACTAATTGCAATGTTTTATTTTTGTCTAAGATTTCTGTTTCAATTTTTTTTTTTTTTTTTGAATAAATTTAATTAAAGGAATCGATGGAAACCAATTACTAACATCAAATGAAATTAATTTAGCGTTATTAGGGATAACAAAAACCTTAAGTTTTGGTAACCAATTCTAGAAAATTTTTGATTGATAATTTAGATTCAAAGTTAATCAATGGCAGTAATATTTAATTTAAAAATTTACTCAAGTTTTGCGTAGGTGCATTTAAGTGGAAGAAACAGAACGAATTGGTGCACTGTTTTTGTGGAATTTGGATAGACTAAATAGTTTTTGTCTAAAATTAACTATGGTACTATATGAGTTATTGCTCATAGGTCTAGATGATGAACAATGGGCCTTGCTGTGGACTAAGCTCCAGAGTCTTCCGCCGGAGGAGTCAACTTCTTTTCAATCCATCCATAAACACTTTTATTAAATTTATTAGTTGGATCTGTACTTATTATTACTTATTACTTCATATTAGATAAGAAGTCTTTCATTTTATGTCTGTCTAAAATTATTACCCTTATTAGCTTTACATAAAATCAATTTTTCTTTTTTTATTTTTGTTGAATACTACTTATAATCTTAGAATCTGATATATTTCTATTAATAATACAATTATTCTATTTTATTATACTAACACATTCAAATTTAAGATTCTCTTGGTCATCTAAAGCAGTATTCAATTGAGTGGCTAATTTCAGTATATGAGCAGAATTTACATGTATGGTTGGCGCATAATTTAAACCATGGTGCATAAACTTCTTTTCATAATCCGTTAACTCCGCACAACTTAAAATTTTTATTCATGCATGAAAAATAGCGAAGATCGGGTCTATTTACTTTTCTGCGAGCGAGCTGGTTTTTGTATAGAGATGTAATTTTGTTTTTCTGTCGTAAGTATTGATTGAATGATGTCTGCCTAGTTTTATCCATGAGCTGTTGTTGCGCATCATCGAGGTCTAACGGGTACACTTGCTAAGTTTTTTTTTAATTTGTTTAAATTTATTTTGCTATATATCATGTGTAATGTGTTTCATCACATAAAATACAATCAAATGATTGAACAAGATTAAAATGTTTGTTTCAGTTACCAATTTTTACCCTCAAACCCTACCATGGGGTCTCAGAAACCCCAGTGCCTAAATTGTTGTAATTCTTTTACAAGCTATGAACACACTAACGCTCCTAGATATGTTCAAATGGCATCTACCGCCATCTTGTCGCCAATCAAATGTTACCGTCCTAAGAGTGTGGACGAAGTTATAGCTGTTTTGGGGTTCGTGAGACCCCAGGGTAGTAACAACGTAATATCTTGCAGTTAGACTTACTTGTGAAATTAATGACGAAAAGTGGGGTTTTGAGCACAATATCTACTTTGGTGAGACTACAAACATGGCGTTATCCCCAATGATTTTTGTGTTTCTGTCAATAAACTTTGACAACGAATAGAATGGAATGATCGAAGATTTTCGTGCATAGTCATCGGCACTTCTGGAGTCTGAAGTTAACGTAGACACAGATAAATTCTCTTCAAAGGACGACTTACCTCTATCTATTCTCTTCAGAACAATTCCTCCGTGTTTTGAGTGTTCTAAATCATCTACAAAGCAAAGACTGATACAGATGGACTGGCATAAAACCTGCATGATCTAGAATTCGGCAAAGAAACATTGTACAGCAACCTCACGGACCTCAAGGCGTAGCCCATCAAATATCGACGGTAAAAAGAAACATGGAGTCTCTTTTTCACAAAAGAAAAGTTAGACGAAATTGTCAGAAACACTAATGTTGAAATTACTACACAAGGTGAAAAATACAAACGGGATAGACCTGTACGGATTACATAACAGGAGGAAAGCCCATCAACTTCTGATAATATTCATCCTTCTTTTACTAAAGATACAAATTTAATAGGAATTGAAACTTTGTTTGAGCTTTATTATTTGAATGGAGTTCTCAATATGAATCATGTGACCACCAAAGAACTTTTTGTAAATATTCAGGGGTTGGTTATTATCATGCTACAATGACTGAAGCTGCATAGATTTGAGTTTCTAACAAACTGCTTGAGATTCGACGATCGTTACACGAGAGAAGAACGCCAAGAGAATGATACGACTGGCACCAATAAGACACCTTCTTGATCACATCGTCAACGTTTCTAATGATGTATATAGCTCGTCTCATTGCTGTACGTTAGATGAAATGTTGCAAGTTTTTGAAAAATCTGGCCTTGGCACTCATTATGCCACAAATGGTGGAACGGTTTACGTGGCGAACTTTGCCTTCCAATCTTCAAGTTGTGTTAGGAGGAATCTTACAAAAGTTGCGGCCTGTAGTAGCACAGGTTCCTGGTTACACGGCCAAAAAAAGGAGTGCTGAAAACGGAAAACGAAGATCACATGTGGCATGTGTCGAAATCCCTTGTGTGGCCTACATACCCAAGCCATATGTCAAATATATTAGTCTAAAAAATTGTAACCTATAATTTGTATTACTGATTTCATTATATTTCCTTAAATTGTTGTTACTTATTAATGATAAACCAAAATATGTTGGAGTACCTGAGACCCCATGGTAGGTGGTAGGGTTAACGTTTCTCCTGGGATAGGTAGGGTTTAAGGGTTAAAGGAAAAGAACAAAAGGCAATTGTTAACATTTTTGTAAAAGTCTTAAGAACTTTTCTTTTGTTTGTTCGTTTTGCTACGTTTAAAGTATATTACGTATTCATCAGGAGTTGTGATGTAGAAATGAGTTTTATTTTAAACCTAAGTCCAAAATAATTAATTATCTATGGGTGCGCCACTAACCGAAAACGCATTATTCAATGGAAATTCAATAAGCTTAGGAATATTATAGAGTTTAATCTTTTTCCTTGTATTTCTTTCATTAATTATAATATTTTAGGACAAGTGGTTACTAAATTAGCGTTTTTAAATCTTAATATATATATATATATATAATCACACTTAGGGTAGAAGAAGTAGAGGACAAAAATCAATACACATAGTTTTTTTTTATGAATACGCATAATTTTGGGGGAAAAATACTAATAGCTAATTAATAAAGAGCTTTTCATCTATACAATACCAATGGAAGGCGCTATTCAAATTCCATCAATGGAACCTATAAAGATCTCATTACAAAGAATTTATTTTGTTTTGTAAAAATTTTGATTGAATTATTGATTTCTGACTAGTTCTTTGTCCTTCTACTTATTATTTTTTATTTTATCTGGAATATGATTGAAATGAAAATTGATAAAATGTGTAAAAAGTTACACAGCCGAGTTATTATATATATACCACAAAAAACATTTTTTTTTTATATACACAAGAATGGTACATAGAACGCAATAAATACTTATTAATAGAAGTCATAAAAATAATGAAAAACAAGAGAAAAAGTTATATATAATAATAAAGTTAAATAAAGTGAGCACTAAAGGTTTTCTATGGTAGCACCAAGAACAGTTTGCCCAATATAGTTCATTTTTAATTTTTTATTTGTTGTTGCCAAGAAAACACCATGTACGAAATTTCAGTTCTCTATGTTGGCTAGTTCTCAGGTATTGCGCAAATATATAATGAAAAACGAAATTTATGTAAAGTAACCCCAGGAGTTGCCCGATTGCTCGAATGTCAAAATTTTTTTTAAATCTAGTGTGCAAAATTTCAGCTCTCTTTGGTATACGCCGGGCGGGCGGCTAGACAGACAGACTAGCGGCAAAATGGACGTACAGACAAACAGTCATGCAAAATAAAAAAAAATTAATATTACGCTTACGTGTCTAATCCATTTTGCTCTACCATCATTATTTCTATGCGTTACAAACGGAATGACAAACTAAGTATACCCCCTATGATTTCATCTAGGGTATGAAAATAAAAATGATTTTAAGTTGATAAAAAATACCGCTAGTGACATTCAGTCATGTACTTTCGTAAATTTAACAGAGAGGGCTCCAGTAGGACAACTAGGATATATTTTTTTCAAACCCCTTACAATCATTCGAAGAACATTTGGCACAGGCTTTAAGGCAAATTATCGGAATCGAATTTTTACAATGTATCAAAATGTATTCAAAATCGGACATCATCTTGATGGCCCTGAGTATCTATCTTCAATAAGAGAACAGGACGATTTTGATAAAATGAATTTTCTCTTCATTTTAGCAGGTTAGCACAATGGGCTGCCTTGGCCTCCGCGCTGGTGATCTCCAGCCTCTATAATAAAAATGAAATAAAATAGACTAAAAAACTATTACACACTACAGCGAGACGATGATCGGCGTCTTAAACATTTCACGGTAACGGAAGTCAACTATTAGCCAGCGCCTTAGAACATAATCACACAGAAATGCGGGTATCGTATATCGTGTACATGACTGAAGCTATATTCCCCTCATAATATATCGAAGGGGATGACATTAACGAAGGACAGAAAATGCAGAGCAAATGAGATGCTAATAAAAAAATGACAAGTAAAAAGTGGGACCAACGACGATAAAGCAATGGCAGCGTATAGAAATGTCAACAAATTTTGAACTCTTATTAGAATAACCTGACTACTCCTGTTCCTACTTCTGTTAGTTGTTTATACTTGCACTGAGCGGCTAAGAGAGGAATACGGGTCTGATTAAGCAGTCGTTGAAAATACTGTAAGGTTCTTCATACAATTCGAGTTCTTAACGGTTACCGTACACCCGTAAACATTTCAAAATAAAGTGTGTTTTGTGAAAAACTAGATTATTGTATTAATCGCTTTGTTATTCCGAAACGGTTGAGATACCCCCTCCCCCACCCCACCACCAAACAAGGTTTTGCTGGGCTGGGTGAACATTTTTTGCCCCATGGACATTCACGATGGAAACACCCAATATACTTAGTATATAAGTCCGACGCGTACTCGATGCCAAGTTGACCTGGAAGGCTAACTTATACGAACGTGCTAAGAAGGCCAATGTGGCGTTCTACTCGTGGAAGAGAATTTTTGTCGGCAACTGGGGATTAAAACTCAGGCTGGTAAATGGAATGTACACAGCCATAGTTCGGTCGATCCTCTTATACGCCTCTACGGTCTGGTGGACGGCACTGACAAGGAAATGTAACCTGCATGTGCTGCCAAAAACCCAGCAGACCACTTGCCTGGGAATAACTAATTATTTGTGCACCACGCCTTCGCCGGCACTGGAGGTGATGCTTGATTTATTGCCACTACATCGCTGTCTGGTTCAGAGCGGAGGGTTAGTGGACGCGGAGAGGTTTTGGGCATTCCAATATACTCCAGAAGATAGAGCGCAGTGATTTCAGAAAAGAAACTGACTATTATAAGCCTGTCCCAACTAATGCTGGAGGTGTCAGTGCAATGATGCTCACCAGAATTAATTGGGATGGGAAAGAGGTTGTGGTAACATCCGATATCTCTGACTTTGTAGATGAGTCCAAGACAAGTGCGGGCAAAACGGTTAGAGTGTCCTAGATTATCATACAAATGGAGTGTTTTTCAAGCAGACCTTGTAGCAATCTAACAGGTGTTAATGTGCAGTTATGCAAGACCAGCTTTGAAGAATTGACTACACGGCACCAGGTGACCGTATGCTGGGATACCTGGCTATAGAAATATCACAGGCAACGAGATGGTTGATGAGTTGGCTACAAAGGGCTCTGAAATGGACAGCTCTTAGGGTGATTTTAAAGGTTATCTCATGAGATCAAGGGGTACATTGCAACCTCTGGCAGTCTATGTGAAGCAGTCTATGCACTAGTGGCAGTCCGCCTACTAACTTTACCTAACATATATATGTCCGAGAATTTGTGGTCGTTATGGCAGAAGAATGGATTTAAAAGAGCTCACTATAATCGCACAAATAATGGTTGATCTTACTTTTGAACATTTGGCCATTTTAAAGAAGATAGTCTTTCCACTCAAATAAGCTCAAACATGCTAAGGTTATATTCGGAGAACAACATAAGTGTCGTGTATCTTCCCTGAATTCCACTCATCTAATATAATCATTGGACGTGACATTTTTTGGCCCTATGAAAAAATACTAGCGCAAAATTTTGACGACTTGGAGGTCTCTAGATGGTAGGCAGAATAATAGTATTCCAAAGGATTAATTTTCAGCAATCTTCAATTGTTTTATGTTTGCAATCTCAAATAGCAACATTCAGTCAGGTTTCCAACTGACAAACTGGAACTTCTCAAAAAAGATTGCCATGCAGAAGAAATTGTTGGGCAGTTGTCGGACCGGTTCAAAATTCGCTCGCTTCGACGCTTGGACCAGATTAGGGGTTTTCCGAGAGATTCTTTTTCCCTGGTGATGCCTTCAATGCATCATCGGATTTGCAATCTCTATATTTTTGGTGTCCAGTGTGTAGTGTTCGTCATAAAAAGTTTTACTCACCAGTTGATCTCATCACCTGGAACAGTGAATTAAGCGTGGCGTCGGTAACGGTAGTTTCTTCATGAAATTTACTTGTGTTCCGTCGACTTATACACAACAACGAAACAAAAATAATACAAATACAATTATACTACTGTGGGAAAAAAATAGTAAGACTTTGTTCATAATTTTAAAATTCTTTATTTATTCTGCCAAATCTATTTCATCCCCCTCAAAGTAATCCCACCCGGCCCCAATACACTTATGCCAACGTTTTTTCCTATCCTCGAAACAGTTGTTAAAGTCAATTTCCGGGATACCCTTCAATGCGCGTAGCGATTCACGTTTAATGTCTTCAATTGACTCAAAACGGTTTCCCTGGAGCGGTCGTTTGAGTTTGCTGAACAGCCAGAAGTCACACGGAGCTAAGTCAGGCGAATACGGTGGTTGCGGAACGATATTGGTTGAATTTTTGGCGAAAAACTCGATTCTTCGTGAGTGCAGTATGCGACGGCGCATTATCGTGGTGCTAAAACCAAGAGTTGTCGGCCCATAATTCCGGCCTCTTTTTACGAATAGCTTCGCGCAAACGACGCATAACACTCAAATAGTATTCCTTGTTGACAATTTGGCCGGTCGGAAGGAATTCGGAGTGCACCACACCTCGATGATCGAAGAAAACTGTCAACATGACCTTGATTTTTGACTTGCTTTGTCGTCAACGCGTTCTCGACCCTCTTTGAACAATTAGTACCAATCAAAAACACTTGCTCGCGTGATGCCTTTTGCAACATTCTGAACGTTTCGGCACCAGTAATTTGATTCCGCACATAAAATTTATTGGAACTTCTTTGTTGAATAATTTCACTCATTGTAAAAATCTCCGAATGAAGACAAGCGTATTCTAAACACTAATGACTATTTTGATGTGATATTTGGCACAGATGTCACTGACAGTCATACCAACGTAAAAAAAAAATATTTCGACGAATGCATTTCCGCGCGAAATTTAAATTAAAAAGTCTTACTATTTTTTGCCAAACAGTAGTAACTAACAATACAATCACAAATATATAAACAAATTATAACAAATATAAAACACAACATAACTATATAACTATACAACAATTTTCAATACTAAAATAATACAACCAAATATAAAATACACACAACATTTAGCCGGACATGGCAATCAATACTTGGCCAAACATGGCAATCAACATATAGCCGGACACGGAACACGTTTTTGGCTATAAACTCCATAGGGTCAGGCCATTGCGAAGGAACTCCAGCTCGCTAGTGGAGCCAAAAGTTCTGGAGCATTAGCAATAGTGGAAGAAGAAGAAGAAGAAGAAAGTGGTGGGGTGTCTTAACAAACCAAAAAAAAAAAATGAAAGTAGTGAATTAACTAAAACCTCTAAAGTTATTCGACGTACGAAATTAAACATTGCTCAGGAAGACTTCACACCGGAGAGTCAAACTAAATCAGTGGGTACTTCTAAGATTGCTTTCCTAAATAAATGTGTTAAATGCTACATAACCCAGTGTATTACAGTAGCTATGACTCTACTGCCAATTTCAGTATTCATATCTCCCTAGATACGAATGAGCTTTTTAGTTTAAGAGAAAAACAATCCCCGTATGACCATTTAGAAGAACCACATGATACAGCATCATCTTTGAAGGAGGAAAATTTTTTACTGGTGCGATATAATGCATCAATTATCCAGGGTAGATTGTGTCTACTAATGACAAGAAACCTGACGTCAATTGCATAGAAAAGGCAGGTTATACCACTGAAAGTGGATAGATATAAAAACAAAAACTATATCCTACTCGAAAAAAAAATTATGAAACGATTTTTTTTCCAAACTAATTCATGGTAGTACATAGTTTGTTTAAGTAAAAGAACCTGGGTATAGAGTTCTTACTAGTACCTGCTAGTACCTACTTATATTTGAACAGATTTAAGTCATAAACTATTTAAGTAGGTACCTTACAGATTTTTTTTTTAAATTGGGTAAAATCACCATAAACTTGTTGAATTGCGTGATCTTTAGATACTGGCATCCGAAAAAAGTTGAATATTTCCTATAATCTCAATTCAGATATTAACTGCTAAAAACCGTTATGAAAATCAAACCTTTACTAATTCATTAGGCATACTATTCGACATTATATACAACAACAATTAGAAGCAAATTTTTTCAGATTTACTTAAACTTTAAATTCAAAACAAATTTTCTCTCTCTATACATATATAAAAATAAACATGGAAAAAAAAGGTATAACAACAATAAAAGCAAAGGTGAACATTCACCTTATTTATAACAAATTTGAGAAAATCGTGACAACATCTGTGGTATTATGTAGACGCTCCTTCTCAGTTGTAAGTCCTTCTGGGCTCATCTTACTTTTTATAGACGACACCCGAAAAATGGACCACAGACAGTCTCTCCGGAGTCATTCGATTTCTATTCACACGTAGTTGGAAAGCATCACGTGTCACATAAAATCGTCACATTTACGTGATGCTATTTTCTGCAAGTTTTGCAAAAATACAAAACTTTTTTACTTAAAAAATAAAAATAAAATAAAAATAAAATAAAGTAGGAAATTTTAAAAAGTAGAGACACGTTTATTGATAAACTGCCTAAGCAGCAGACCTTGGATACTAAATTGAAATGAATTTTGTTCATTCTGGAAATATATTTTTTTTTTACGAAATAAGTAGGTACACTGATATCTAGGCTAGGTAGGTAGTTACTGATTTTTTTTTTCACTTGTTGAAGCAATTACTTTTTGATAAATTGAATTGAATGATTTGGGTTCCAATTGATATGAGGTTGACCAAATTGATTGCAATTTGTGATGTAAAAGCTCCAGTGGAGATTTTCAAGTGGATGTGAAATGCGGCACTAGTGTATACGAAAATATATTATCATGTATAGGTACCACCATGTAAATAAAGGGTTTTCCAGTAAGAGGTATTATTTTGATATTCAAAGAAAAATGCCATTTTATCAGATAAATTATCGGATCTTTATTTCATTATAAAGAGGAAGGTATGCCGTTAATAACGGAATATAACATCAGCCAAATGACCGCCACGACCACGCCTACAGGACCATATCCTTTTCATGAAATTTTCCATAACCAAATCGCAAAGTGGCTGCCCTATGTCCTCGATAGCCTCACGAATTCCATCTTTGAGGTCTTGAATCGACGCTGGGCTGTTGGGGTATACCTTCTCTTTCACGTGGCCCCAAAGGAAGAAGTCGCAATTTGTTAAGTCACAAGATCTCGGTGGCCAATTGTGATCACCTCTTCGAGAGATAACACGGCGGTCCGGAAACTTTTCCCGTAAAAGATCAATGGTTTCGTTGCTTGTATGGCACGTATCGCCGTTTTGTTGAAAGTAATCGTTGTCCAGATCAATACCATCCAATTGCGGCCATAAAAATTCATTAATCATCTGTCGATAGCGCAATTCCATTCATCGTAACTGTTGCTCCAGCCTCATTTTCAAAAAGTAGGGTCCAATGACCCCGCGGGACCATAAACCGCACCAAACAGTTACACGTTGAGGATAGAGAGGCTTTTCAACAATAACTCTTGGGTTTTCCGAGCCCCAGATGCGACAATTTTGCTTCTTACGAAGCCATCGAGGTGGAAATGGGCCTCATCACTCAAGATGAGTTTTCGATGGAATTCCGGATCATTTTCATGCATTTCAAGGACCCAATCAGCAAAGACTCGACGTTGTTGATGATCGGCCGGCTTGAGTTCTTGTGTTAACTGAACTTTATAAGCATTAAGACCCAAATCTTTATGCAAAATACGGTGTAATGACGTTTGTGGAATGTCTAAGTCCAAAGAACCGCGAGGAATGGACAGACCTGGGTTTTCTTCAACACTTTCGGCTACAGCAGCAATATTCTCGGTTGTTCTTGAGCGACGTGCACGGGTTTTATTCTTCATATCACTAACTTGTCCCGACAGCTCGAATTTTTCTACCAATTTCTGTATTGCGGTCCCACAAGGTGCTTCACGACGACCCAAAAATGTTCGAGTTATACGAACCGTCTCTGCCACATTTTCACCATTTTTATAGTGAATTTTAATAATTCCACTGCGTTGTTGAATCGTGTATCGTTCCATTTTTATTGATGGCGTAATTTCTACTTGTCAAATGTCGCAAAATGACAGCTCCAAATGTGACATCTACCGAAATAGCGGGCTAATTAAAATAACACCTCTTATTGGAAAACCATTTATATAAGTATGCATGTTCACAACCCCCACCATTGTAAATGGATTAAAATAAAAAAAAAACCAAATATTAGGTCAGATTGTAGGGGTAAAACAAAGATGAGTTCTAGCCTGCTTTACTTAGACCAATGCCGGGTCCATTGTGCCTGTAGAGGTTGGTATATTTCTTTTAGGATGGGAATGGTTTTAGAAAAAACAACCGAAAAGGCTTTAATTTTATATAAATATGTTTATCAATTTATGATACATGTATTTATCAGTTGATTTTGTTCGTTTATTTTATTCTATTCACTTAAGAACAAACAACTTTTCTATCTTATTACTTTATTTTCATACAAGTTTTTTCCATTTATTTAATATCTTTTACAACTTTTTTCACTTATTTGTTTTATTCATTAATATTTTCTATAACTTTATGCACTTATTTGATCTATTCCCGTTACACGCTTTACGATCTCAAATTAAATCCTCTCCGTTTTATCACTTGCCTGATGTATCTTTTTTCGTCCGCCTTCAATCGCCTGTATTCAATCACTCGCCCTCAGTTCTTTCAAAAACCTTTCTTCAAGCTTTCACACTGACCTACTTGCATTTGTTGCTTCATATTGTAGGATCAGCGGAATTAGCATATTTTTAGAAATTTAAAGTTGATCAGCTATTGCGAAAGTAAATAATCGATACCTTATAGGTCGATACCCTAAAGAATTCAATTGCCTCACAATTGCTTTTCTGGGTTATACATTTTGCAATAACTGATCAGCACTTAACGGTAACCACTCTTACATTACGTGCCCCATAGATTCATTAGAATCTATCCTTCTTAAATCAACTCTAGATACACCCTACTTCCCTATGAAATCTCAGGATACACTTAAGCTCTAAGTTATGTAGCTCTTGTTGCTCCGGAAAGAAATGGCTACCAAGGATCAATTTTCTTTTGATCGTCAGAGCAGGACATTCGTAGAACACATGTCGAACTGATTAGATTTCTTCAGGATTATTACAGCTACAATAAAATTCGTTAAATCTCCTAGACCCAGTCTCCTAGCATAGTTATCTATGGGTCATTGGCTCGTTAGCACTCCTACTAGTTTCTTTGGTATCCTTATTCCATTAGCTCCCAGCCTATAAAGTGGGAACTGTGAATAAGGTGGCATATACGAATGTGAAATGCACATGATCACTAATGCACGATCCACTGTGGGAAAGAAATAAATGAGATGTTTATTTTAGTGGCCACTGACTGTCCCATTGGAATGAAAAACCAGTGCTTCTGAACGAAACACAATTTAAATGCTTTCCTAGACATCATTTGCAAGCTCTTTAAAAAAAAACTTTTACTGATCTATCCTGAAAAAAAATAGGCAAAGGCACAAGTAAGTAACTCAAGAGCTTCTATAGCCATTACCTGGCAGCAAAAGTGCAGCACGGGCAGATTTCATCAAATTTTCCACGAATCTAAACTGTGGATTTTTCCACTGTTGTGTAAAATACTGCCTTCCTCATTTTTAATATGTAGTTCAGAGTGATCAGAAGTGTCTGACTTATATTACTATATTTTTTGAATTGAATTTCCTCGCTCTTTACTCATAAAACATATAAAAATAAATAATGCTCTAAGTAGCCTACTGAACTGCATCTTAAGAAGCATGCACTGCTGCTTTTCTCTATCCCTGCTCCTTGCGTATAGCCACGCTTGTATTGGCGAGTGCCTTATTACTGTTGTCAGGAAGCAGTCTTGAAAAGTTCAAAAAGTTCATTAAAGCTTATGAAAGGACGCCTTCAAAAAACTTCTTCGAATGTCACTTAGAATATCTTCTAGAGCAGTTTCTAAGAACATAAGTGAAGCGGTTGCCTCTACGCGCATATGTCAAAAAGCAAGGACTGGGATACAGAAAAGAAGCGCTGCGAAGTTCCAGGGAAGCACTCTATGAAGTTTCTTAGTGCGCTCTTTTCCCAATAGGGTAGTACGATACATGGCAGGAGGATAGCCATGTATGTACAAGTTATGTGCTCACAGAAAATCGAAACATGATAAGTTCTAATACAATTGGCCTATGACCTATGGAAAGTGATGTGTTTAAGAATCATGCATGCATACTAGTAATCTATGAAATCAAGTAATCATGGTAAACTATTAGACTGCATTGTTATCTGTAGACTCTGTAAATTTTAAACGGTGCATCCCATCAACTGGTGGCCGCTGCGGGAAGGCTGTCTATTTATAGACAGCACTAACGGAATTAAACCTGATGGAGTGACCAGTCCCATTTAAAATTCTGAATAGAAAATCTACTGGAAGTAACAATTGCTTTTGGGCTTTGGCTTAAGAGGCCTGACCGAGACGTTAACTTATAAATTCGATACCACGGTGTCGGGCACCCATGGAATTTGCTTCCATCCCGAAAATGTGGAGTTCCTTTCTGAAAGCAGTGTGGCGGCTGCGGTATCCCATTTGCGAGCAGAGTGCGATATTAGAATTTACTATGAAGTTGACGATTATGATGCTCTCCTAGTGAATGATAATCTCGTAACGAATAATGGCCATAGAGTGGAAGTAGGTATAATCGATCTTTGCGTGGAGCTGCGCTAAATCTACCGGGTGCTAGGACCCAAAGAATGATCAGAGATTTTAGATAAGTCTCACTTCTACCAGTAAGAACACGAAGCATAAAGCCTGACAGGAATTAAGCGAGGTAGTAATATCTCTTCAGGGCGCTGATTGTGGCTACAGGAACTAACCCCTGTATGAAGATCGTTATGTAATTAACCTATACTTGGCAGGTGATCAAGTCAAATCTCCCAAGAGCATCTGCCTTAGATTACTTTGGTATGTTTCGAGAATGAACATCTTCAGAATCCCCATTGTGGTGGCCATCAAAGGAAAATTCGAAGATTCCAAAAGACTTTAAAAGCTACGAGCGCAGTAAGTTGTTTGTCGACTGGGGGTTCTATTCCAGGTGGCTAAAATCTTGTTTGGTTCTTGTAATGTTAATTTTCTTCGAATTGGGCCTGTGAAAAATGCCATTGGCCCACTTACATAATTACAATGATCTATAAAAATGTGACCCTATTAGTTATTAGGTCGTATTCATGAGAACTCTACTTTACTATTCTACTAAGGAGATTATTAGGTAAGACATTCCTAACACTTTACGGTTTCCTTTTCATATGGATCCATTATTCCAGGGTAATAGTGAACTCTTCGACAATGTCACAATAAGTTAAACACAATAAAACGTAAGTAAAGGTAGAAACCAGAAAACACTCAATATTCAAAAACCTTTTAAGACTAATCGATATTGGAAAATAAAAACTGAATACAGGGCTACATGCTATGAAATGATAGAAACTGGCCTAGTACCATTGAAATTGTACTGCAGCGAAAACCTTCGCCCATCAACATCAAGAACTCAATTCAGAGTCGAAGTTTTACCCTATTTGAGGTTATGTTTATATGTACACATACGTTCCAATTGCGGAATATCGACTTCCAATCTCCCCCTTAACTCCATTGGCGCTCTACCAACCTTTGCATATTTCTCATATTTTTACTTTTAATGATGAATTGAGGCCTTCAGCAGCAGCTTGTCCTTAATCTCATGCTTTACATAACATTTTTGGAGAGAATTAAACTGATTGCTGGAGACTTACGCAATCTTGGATTTTTTTTCTCGTAACCCAGGTATGCATTAACTTTGTTGTTGTTGTTATTGCTGTACCAACTTGAATGTATGAAATGAGAAAGCATTTTGTTTTCATATTTCCGCAAAAGATACAAAAAGGAAGAATCCTTGCGTAACCTGCCTGAATTTCAAGGGGGTATTCTCCATGGCAAGATGAAGGGCAATCCAAAGAGCTACTGCCTAGTGGGTATCTAGTATATAACGAAGTATGTCGACCATTCAGTGAATCTTTTCATTAAGCCCTTCACGTATTATGATGGGGCGTTAAAGAGGGTGAAACAATGTCCCATTGAATCAGTTTCGGTCGCTTCAATGAAATGCATCAACCGAGCCCGGGCTTTTCCGCGTATAACTTTCACAGAAGTGTGTTTGCTGTTTGCTTTGCAAACACAATGCGCACATTGTTAGTTTGTGAAACTTTTTCCGCTTTTTAAGTATTTGCAGACTTCATGAAACGCGAAAAGGATTCTTCTGCTTATTGTCACTTCACTTGACTTTGTTTGCTCCTTGGATAAGTGGAAATTTTCCACTTTTATGGAGTGATGAGTGCCTTGTGAAATCTCCCTCAACCCCCCCCCCCCCCCCCCCCGGTTTCTGAATTTATATTTATTTTTTATTTTTTTACTTTTATTTTTATTCTTATTTACAGAGATCTGGTTCAGTTGCAAGAAATGCACGAACACAAAAGTTTTGAATGTTCTGTTGTATCGCGTTGCAAAAATGGATTAAGGTTATGTCTGGGATATGTTATGGCCGATTGTTTGTTTAAGAAGTACACGACAACAACGCTATTCTTAAATATGATGGGATTTTGCGGTAACCAAGAGTATAGTAGTATAAGACAATATGAATTTTATGAAAGGACTGTTCTAAATATTGTTTTTGTTTTTTTTTTTACTTTTGTATGTTAAGAGAAGACCAAGTTAAAGCCATGTTGGTTTTTTGATTGTTTGTAGAATTAACTGTGAATATTGATATGAATGTTTTTTTTTAAACTATTTTTTAGAGTAAGGTTCGATAGAGGTTGACAACATTAGTAAAATAAAAAAAAAACTGAAATTTATGCTCTTTTCGGGACCATAGCTATACGACAAATTTCTGCCCTATCACGTTTCTACAGGTCACTTCATTCTGTCATTTACGTAACTTTTTTTTGTTTTTTTTTTATAACAAATCAAAATCCAAAACCAGCTCTTTTGATGAACATTTCAAATACTCATTTGTGAGAGCAGTAAATACTTGTGGCGGGATCACAGAGCCATCTGTATATCGTGGACGGTCTTGGGCCACCTTGACTTTGTAGGGTTTTCGTAAATCTAATTCGAAAGCCATTTTGAGAATTGGAAAAGGTTATGTGAGTAGGTCATGATTTTAATGTTCGGAACAAAAACAACTAAATTATTTATTATCCTGTTAACCTTTGATTTAGCAAGTCTAATGGCAGAAACACATCCAGGCCTCGAGGCTTCCTCGAGGTGTTGTCAAAATTTCCAACACGGCTTTTTAAATGATGCAACACAAAACCAAGCCAGCAGCTAGCCTCAAGGCCTAGCCGCAAAGCTCGCTTTGCTCAATGTTCGAAATTTTTCTCTCTCAGGCCTACTTCTGTCAACAGATGTACTAACAAAATTAAAATGACAGCACCGAGCCACAGTATATTGTACAGAGCCTGGTGGTATCATTTTGTTTTCATTTCTCTGCGGCAAGCCTTGAGGCGAGCTGCGAGGAAGCCTGAGAGAGGCCAGGCCTGAGGCTTGCTTGGATGTGTTTCTGCCTTTAATCTTTTTGACTTTGTAACCCCGTGTTTAATACTTGGAACAGAATGGAAGTAGCCACCACACAGAAAAATGTCACGCAGAAGTAAGTTATTAGGCAATGCCATTAAGTGACCGCAATCAACGTAGCCAACGGAGCCATGGCGCAGAAGTTGGCCAACTTTTAACTTTTACCGTGCGTTGACATCTATCAGCTGTAGAAATAATATTCTGTTTGGCTTCAAATTTTGTATGCTGGTCAGATTATAATGAGTTTTGAAGAAAAGTTAATTGTGGAAGTAAAAAAACACGCGGTTTTATATATCAAATTTTCGGGCGGGTATAAAAATATTCAAATAAAATGCAAAATTTGGAATGAAATCGCGACATGCTTGTCTGCAACAGGTAAGAAGTTTTAGCAATATACATTTTCAAAAATTTAATAAATATTATTATACAGTTAAAGACTGTCAACGGCGCTGGAACTCTCTAAGAGACAGATTCTCAAAAGAATCAAATAGCCGAGATTTACCTTCAGGAAGTGTAGGAGTTAAGGTGGTGGAGTGGGAGCAATACGTGTCCCAATTATTTCTAAAGGAACACATAAAGCCAAGAAAGTAACAAAAACCATAACTACATACATTTCTCGCCAATGGGAGACGAAAGGCCGATCTGTCTTTGGATGAAGACTTCACAATTTTGAAGAGACAGAGGACGTCTTCAGAAGTAGAGCCCATTCAAGACTCATCCATTTCTATTGACATGTCTGACTTATCTGGAAATGAGCACAGTTCATACGAGAAATCGGAAAGGAGAAAGAAACCAAAGAAGGGGGATATTAATAGTGAACTCATTGAGACAATGGGTGCCTTCAAGGATTACCTGAGTGCCAAACCCAAGAGTTCTGTGCCAGAGATTCTCCAAGATCCATATCAGAAGTTTATGGAATAGGCGGCAGGTATTATTTCGACTCCACAAATCAAAGAAGGGCAAGTGCTGAAATTTTAAAATATTTAGCCAAATTACAACTTGAGGAAATGGATGATTAAGAAAGACGAATGTTTTAATGTGTGGGTTTTATTATATTTGTGGGTTTTATTATATTTGTGTGTTTAAATGACAGGTTTAATTTATTTTGTTTTGCCTCTCGATGGCCCCCACTTTCAAAAGGTATTCCATCAGTGTTTTCTCTCAACTCATATAATCTTCTGCTTGCGTTGTTTGAGCAAATTTTGATTTTTTTAAAAGTTTCGTTCACTTCCTTCCGCCATTCCCCTGGATGCAGATTGCCTTCCTCATCTTCCCAGTCAACAATACGTGGTGGACTGTAACCTGCGCTTAATTTGTTAAGCATAATTAATTAATGCGACAATAAATAAAACTTGTTGAAATGTCACGTTGACGCAGTTACCGAAAGCCATTCTGTTCAGCAGATTGGTGGCTACGATTTCGACATTTCACCACGGCATTTCTGCTGCGTGGCTGCGATGCATACTATTTAAAGGGTAAGAAAAGAAAGAATTATTATCAAGGTCCAACCCTAATAAGGACGGACGTCTCAATTTGAATTAAAAGAAGAGAAGACCCGTAGATGATCTGCTTTTAATTGGTTATGCTTCCAAAATATATAACTCTATTTCCAGTTATCCTGTTCTTGGGTACATCGTGGAGTTTCTGATCGTATATAAACCGAAGAGTTGCTGATCGTAGATAAACCGAAAAGTTTCTGTACTTAGATTCACCGAAGAGTTCTTGACCTTAGGTAAACCAAAGAGTTCCTGTACATGGACACGCTCAAAAGTTCGGGTATCTAGGTACACCGAGAGTTCCCGCAATAAGATACACCCAGGACCTACCAGTGACCTGCAGCAGCAGCGAAGCTCGCATTTCATGGTCCAGTACTAGCAGAAGTAAAGCTCGCATTTCATGGGCCAACACTAGCAAAAGCGAAGCTCTTGGGTACTATGCGGCTATTACAGCTGATAATACTTTCGCCTAGTCAACATAAGGCCAACTTGTCTAACTTACCACGAGCTAATCCGCAACCCACAAAGCGTTGAGATGACCCTAGGTTCGACTCGCTTTGGACATTCACCTAGACTGTCATAGGGACAGTCTGGATTTGGAAGCCTAACGTCTCCGAGCACCATAACAGAACATAAGTGCGACTTAATTGGGAAGCTCAGTTAGAGCTCTCATAGAAACAGTCTGGATTTAAAAGGTAGCTTGTTTGACGTTTCTATTTTATTTTAGAGATAGGTGCTCACCATTTAACTTGAATGTTCACTAAGGCTTTGATCATTTAATACCAGGGGATCAAGATTCATCGAGATTGTGCTGTAGTGATGATGAATTCAAGCTTCGCGCCAAGTAATATTTTGAATTTCGCTCAGTTTAGAATTCACAACTCGTAAGTCACCTCAACCAGCGAGCGGCACTCACATGAGATACAAAATCTAATATCTATAATAACCATCGTACAAAGAAAACTTTAAAATTGTGACTAGTTTAATGCGCTCTTTAACAATTTGTATTAGAAGTGGTTTAGTTAGAAATAAATGTTCTATAAGCTGAATCTGGAGCGAACTTTATTAATTGTACATTCTAACACGCAAGCAGTGCTACCCAAGTGCTTTAGATCTGCAAGTCGTCCATTTCCTTGGCGGAAGATCCTCGTTTCCGCTGACAGCTTAGCTATCAAGAATTGATACATTCTTTCTGTTGATGACATTTGGCATTTCTAGTAACGCAAAATAGGCCTGTACCGCTAATACTTAAAAGAATATTATAAACAATGTCCAACACATTTTGAGAAGCAGTTCCCATATTTTAATTATGTTTTTAGTTGGCTGTGAAATATCTTATATTACCCCTAGTTTGCGTAGGTAACGTATGCCCTGATTAGGGTTGCCGTGTAGCTCGGTGGAGAGGGGGTGAGTCTTTTGAACATCTCATACGTGTGCTGCAAGCGTAGATTGGACGCCACCTCATTTAAAACTTATTGAGGAACTCACGTTCTATGGCTGCAAAAAAAAATTACAAAACAAAAACTTTTCTGTGTATCGGCAAAAAAATCCTGAGTAATCCGCTTAACCTTTTGCTTTCTGGATTTCCCTCTTTGCAAAAATGAACCGATGCTCTCTCTTTTTTCAATTCCAGGTCTTCTTTTTATATTTTTTCATTTTCCTGAATTCTTTTCTTTTAATTACCCGAACGTTTCTAGCCGCTCTTGACCACCCATTCCCCTTTTTGCTAAAAAAACTCGAACTTGAATATAAAAACTCCCGCTGCACAACCAGAGATAAAAAAGGTATCAAACTCCGCTCGTGGGTCGGACTAGATTTATGCTCGATGATAACACTCATTTGAGCGTACTAGTTTAGTAGTCGACCATTTCTTTTCTGATAGTTTTCTGTGTTATTTTCTACTTTTGAGTTGATATTACATGTGACTTTGCGTGTTATTATTTCTGTTAATTAGCAAAGCTATCTTTCCAGATGTTTTTGCTAAGAAGGAAATCCAGGGCAACTTAACCGGGGCCGGTTTAGGCTTAACCCATACAGCACAAAATTACCCAGGGACATCCCATTCTTGTCCCACACATCCCATAGCTTTCCCGGGATAAACTTGAAATATTCAGTATGTACTTAGGACCTTATTGCTGGTAGTTATTAGAAATTTCCCATAAGCTCTACACTACTCTCTATGGCAACATTCTCAGTATTTTACAGATAAATACATGCGGGATGTGCAGAACAATTTTGGGACAAACATGGGAAAGTCGTTTTTCCCCTTCCAGAAGTTATTTCGGAATGTTCTCTGATTATCGTGGTTCGCGTGGTTCTATGGTGAAAGCAGTAATTTGTTGCTTTGTGTGCTTCCGTGTGTCGTTTTTGGAGAGCAAGAACAGAACAACAAAATAAATATTGAAAGAGCCAAATGAGAACTGCGTTGTTTAAGCCAGCTCCATGCTTGTATTACATTAGAATTCTATACGCTTCTGCAATTTATTCTTCTTTTGGCAAAGTTTGTTAGTTGTACATATCAGATCGAGACTTTTTAGTAATTTTGTCGTAGGAATTCAATTTATAAGTGCTCAAATATTAGATTTATGTTTTGTGCAAGTGCATACACCTTTGGCATATACTTTCCAGCCATTATATTTTTTTTCGTAAAAATGTCTACCCATGAAAAAAAAATCTACAATCCTAGAAAATCTTAAACAATATCTTCAGATATTCCGCCGTACATCCTGCCAACAAACTAGTAGATCCGTAAGACGTCCTAGGTAGGCTTGCACCGGGAGTTTCACATTGTTGAATGCGTTAACTGCGTCTAAGTACAAAGTGAGGAAATCCTGTGGGAAGGGCATGGGATCCACCAGGGACATTTGTCACTCCCAGGGATTTCTTAAGTTGTTAACTGGGACCGAACGGGATTTCTCACGGACAATTTATATATCCTAACAGGATTTCCCAGTAACATACCACGGACATATTTGTGCTGTGTGGAAGCAAAGCTCATGTCCGTATACCGTTCAAGATAAGTGTGCCGATTACTATGAATATTAACTTTAAGTCTATACTAGCCCATGTTTTACTTTGCCTATTTTGATAATTCAAATTCTTCATATTCCTTTTCCGGTTTACTTTATACTTTCTTGCGTTTAAATTTATTTTTGATTTTAATTTAATTACTACTGCTATTACAATCTACTCATATTTTTGCTTTAAATTCGTGTTCATAATTCAAATTCATATTCCTAATTCCGTTCATTTACTTGACTTTACTTTGTAGTACTTTACTTTAAACTTTTAACGGAATTCGCCGTTCTTTACGACCCCAGCTTTGATACATATCTCTTCATTCTTTAAGCCTCGTTTAAGTTCCTCAACACCATTACGCTTCTTGCTTTCAGCTATCTCTTGAAGCGGCCTTGACTAAATTGGGTGATCTGAAATTGAACATAGCTGCAGTATGCTATTATTTTTTACTCTTATGTAACATTTAACATGGACTTTCATCCTGCAAATAATTTTCCTTTCTCTTTGATGGACTCAGCAATTCAACCCTAATAGCTCGTTGTTGGGCCGAACGTTGAATTTGACTTGACATTCTTTAGAGCAGAATAACCAGCTTCAACCCAATACTTTGATAGCTCTTAGATCTCCGGAACTAAATGATGGATCCAAGCTTCATTGCAAACATTTCTGTGACCTTTTAGTTCACATTTGTTGATACTCGATGATCTAGAAATGCGACACCCATCTTACACACAGTTTTTCATACAATATTTGTGATTTCAAACTCGTTAATTCGAAATGCTTGGCTATTCGGATGATCAGGTTTGGCTTTTGGGATCATTAGGTTTGCTTTTTCGACGATCATTACAGGGCTCATCTTCGAAACTTGTTCGGCCATGTTTAAGTTCCGTTGTTAAGTGATCGGTGCGACATATGCTCACAATCGTCCTAAAACGAAATCGTACAACCATTTAAAAAGAAATCTTCAGAGCTCCAGCTGAACTCAAATGAATCTTTCCCGTATTGTAGCAACATAGATGCATCACTAATCTTCAGACAAGAAATTGCAGTCGAAATAGTGGATTTATTCGGGTTAACTTCCATCGGCCGAAAGGTTATATGCCACAATATTCTGGAATTTGCAAGGCACCATCTTCATCGACTAGCAGGAAAACGGGAAATCAATCAAATGATAGTATTTTGCATCTTTCTTGGGTATATTTCGCATTGACTTAAATATAGGAAAAGGGGCCCCATTTGGTACTTTATTTATCCACGACAATGCATTACCTCATGCACGATACACCCACTATGTCGAAATTTTCGAAATGTGCTACGAGCTGCACCCATATTTACCCTGCATACTTTGCTTTTGCTGTTTTTTTTCTTCCTCTTTCAAACATGTCTCCAAGTATGTCTCCGTGTCGAAAAAAATTTGATTCGAACCAGGAGAACACTGCTGAAATACATAAACAAGTTTCCAGAGCTCGAGAAATTGAATTTCCACAAAGCTTGAACAATTTTAGAAAATTATGCGAAGATTTGTTGCAGAAACTATTCCCGCAATTGTGTCTTCCGTAAAGAAAACGGCTGTCTTGATGGGTGACTGCAAAGTCATGAGGACTTGTTTGGCAGAGACTGCCAAGGGCTTCTTTGGAAACCTCTGGCTTGAAGGCTAATTGCAAAGTTTTGAGGACTTATTTGGCAGTGACGTCTTGAAAGTTCACTTAACGGTGATTGCTGGGTCCTTGACTATTCACGGCGTCATAGACAACTATGTATCTTAGACGTTTGATGACTGGTTGACCGAATATTCAATTAGCAACCAGACTAATGATGCTAAACTTCGGGATCTGCAAAAAGAGAGTATGTCACGCAAATGCTTAAGTGAAACTGACAGCTGACGCAAGGTCAATTTGTCAGGCGAGTAACCCCCTTGGCCCAGACTGTCACTATGACGTACATTGGAATCAAGCCGACCCTGCGTTGTCTGCAGGAGTAATGACAATGCTGGTTTTACCTGTAAGCTCTGCTCCTAGACGTCTGGATTCAGTCAATCTTATGTCGATGTGGTGGTCGTAATGACAGCTATGTGAATGCTGGTGCTGCACGTGAACAAGGTACAAGCCCTAAGAAATCGTGGACTCTAACAAAGAATTTTTTTGGGAGTCATAAAATGAAACTCTGGCTCTTGATTATGAGGTCCTCTGGTGTTTGATTTTTTGGAGGTGCGGCTGAATTTCCAGTTGACATAAGTATGATTAAATTTTTTTTCGTTTTTTTTTTTTATTTATTTATAAAATTCAATTACTATCTAGCTAATTTCCATTTTCTCATCAGCAAGGTATTCCAAAGTATTTTTTAGATATTTATTTTCAGCGATTACACCGGTCTTTGAGAACTATCGCTTGTACACGTATAGTTTGAAAAGAAAGTGTCGCTATAGATACATAGTTTACGAGGTGTACAAAATTTAGAAGAACTGCGTTTATTCAGTAGAAAAAGTCAAGTTCACCTTATTTCGTGAATTTATAACTACGAAAAGCATGGGAAACATATTTCGCGGGACCCTTCGTCATACAATACTACAACACAAAAATCCATTAACATCCCTTTGATATACTGTCAAAAATGAATGACAGTACAGTTTAATTTTATACTTTTTTCAGCTTTTCATGAACTTAAGTAACGCTTCAAAATACGTTTGGTCATATTCGACAAAAAGAAAAAGAAATAACGGACCAGTCTTGTGTCATTATGTAACCATTAATGAAATATGAATGCATCATTATCGTTATCAAAAAGTTATTCAAACAGTCAAAAAATTGTCGAACTGCGCTACGAACTGCTCCCCTTTCAGCCTATTCTCCAGATTTGCCCTCCTACGACTTAATTCTTTTTCTAAACATAAAGAAATGACCTATGTCGTCAATCAATTAAGTCTTGTATTACTAGTTGGATATTTATACATACAATTTCATTCTTAATAAAAAATATAATAAGTCAAAATTACAGAGAAAATCAATATTATTTTAACGCTTGACAAACTTCTACTGCAATGTTGTCCTAAATTAAACAAACAAACAAACAAAAACTGCAGAAACACTAATTACACCCCTGAGATGTATGTAATAGACACCCCTGCAAAAACATCAATATATATCAATTATTTATTGACAAACAAACTTCTCGAAGGTGGTTGTAGCCCCAAACCATCATCAAAAGCCTAAAATTAAATCTTATTTAGACTTGAAATAGCACGAGAGAATCTGATTGATGGAGTGACCCCATAGGACTCATCGATATACAAATGTACAATTCGCCCTTAGAACTTTCCTTAAGATATGTGTATAGGAATGTAAATAAATACACATTACCTGTCTATACATACTCAATGCCAATTTACAAGTGAACTCGTAAACATACCAACAAATTTTCCTGATAACTTTCAACGTTGGGGATAATTTATACTTTAAAGGGACATTCAATTTAAAACATTGACCCGGGAAATGTTTATTTCGGTATCAATGGATGTTTGAAGCGGCAAAATATAAAAGCCACAACAAAAAGTCGAATCATGTCAAGGCATGAAGTACTACGTTCTCCGTAAAGAAAATAAATATATTTTACTTGTCCTCTTGTCTACAAATTTCAAGTCCTAAAATGGAGTTATGCCCTCGTAACTTTGCGCGTTTGTAGACAATTTCTTGAAGTCAGAGATGGCAATAGAATTTTCATTTTACAACATCTCACAAAGTGTACAATTTGCTGTTTGTTTGCGATGCAATAGAAAAATTATAGCGCTAAGAAGTCGAATAATGGTCTTTTAATTTTATTGATTTTTGGAAGTTAAAGATGTTTGTTTTTTTATTTCTGTAGATGGTTTATTTGATAGTCATTGCCATATAAAGAAATGTATGTATATTTTTATGACATAATATTATGTGTAAGGCATTTTTGTACTAATACTGTGGTAGTATGGGAAAATAAGCCAAGCAACAGGGTGTTAAAAGTGGACTTACTCAAAAGCAAATAACCACAGGTTTTGAAAAGGGGAATGCCCATTTTAGGCCCCACATGAAGAGACATGAAAGATGGCTGGGGGGGGGGGAGGTTTGATATGGTACATTTTGAAAAATCTAGTACAGAATCGAATTCCTTTGCTCCTGAGAAGAAGTTTGAGTACCCACACTCCTATACTCGGAGGCTTAAATAGCGATCCCCCCCCATACTTACTTTTGTAGATTTTCCCTCTATTTTATTCACACTGAGGTATTAGATCTTTCCTATCTTAGATTCGCTCTAACTCGTTAGGGTTGTGTTCGATCGAAAAACGGGTTTCACCGTTTGTTTCAGTTTATTACTACAATTCGTAGAAGAAAATTTTTCTTTGGTTACTTTAATGGTGGGGTAGGACCCCTGGGCGATGATGGGGGAGTGGGTAGGAACTCTCGGCAGGGCATTCCAATACGATATCCTGCCTATCAGATTAAAGGTTTCGCCGAAAACGATCGGTTGGTGTACTTTAGTCCCGATTCCGAAAAGTTTCACTGGACGCCTTTGCTACCGGAAACCCACTTTTATGCTCTTGGGTCATCATATACAACCTGGTTACTACATTTTGCATATATTTTTACAGTTTTTTCTTTCAATTCTGAATGCCATATCCTAATTAATAACTTTTCATTCATTTTGAGCTTAAAATCATACTAATATAACACTCGCTTGTATCTTTTCTAGTGGAGAATATATAGAGATTGAAGATAAATGGAAAACGTCTGGAAAGTGGCAACCTATTTGTAATGAAATACCAGTCATGCGAGCATGCGTCGAATGTTGAAAAACAAGTTGAGACCTGCCAAGTGTTTTTTTATCTTTGACATAGATCTGTCGTCCAGAGTATTCCAGTTGCAATAGTGTCGTCTTCTGCAGGAGCGATAGTAATAATCATCCACCGCTGGGGACTCCAGAGATCTAGCCAAGTTTTTCTACACTGCTATTGTACAGGAACTTGTTTGGTTATATTAAACCAACTATAACCGAAAGCGATATCTTCTGCTTCTTTTTCGACAGTGCCAGAAGGAGATAGTCACCACAAATTGTGTAGTGCTTCCGAGCACTTGTGTTAACCTAAAAAATTATTAGCTGTGAGGTGTTCTAGAGCTAAGCGTCCAGAAGGATTCGATGCTTATGTTGTTCCAATGATAACCTGCCTAATTAGTTTTCCTTAAGGTAATTTAGACGGAACGTAGTACATTAAGATATTCTCAACGGCTTGAGCTCAGACTGACCCGATGACAATCTGTGTGGTAGTCTTGGGGTTTACTAGTTGTTTCAAGATGTTCCAATGCCTAATTAGTTTGCCTTACGACAATAGACTGTTCTATTGCGATCTGTCTTATTGTCTTGAGATTTGTTTAAAGACTATAAGATTAACTGTAGTTTTCGAGAAGATGAATTTAGGCTGTCCCAATGACAACCGCTATTGAGGACTTGAACCAGCAGGATTGTGGTGTTCTCCGACTTTTCTAAGTGTTAAAATAAAGGTTCTTATTAGGATTTATTATTTAGTCGTATTTTCTGAAAAACTTAAACTTACTATTTTATTTTAAATCTTTTTTTTTCGAAAGCTGATGTTAGAATATTTAGATTTAAATTGGCTTTTAAATTCCTTCTTACAATAGGTCTGTTCGCGTACTCAGTTTTGGGACAATGCATTGCAAGGCACGAACTTGCAAATTTTGCGTTCGTTTACTTTTTCGTGCATACAAAATTACGCGAGCTTTGCATACGTCACAGCTTCCCCTCTCTCATGAATTTACCCGAAGTTTTTAGTTAATGCAAGGAAAATTGACAGTTGTCATAGGAAAAGTTTAATTTTTAATTTTCTTAAAAGTTTTTAAAACGCAAGCAAAATGTCGAATGAAAATCGTTTGACTATTCAATGCTCTCGTGGGACTTTGCAAGAGTGCAGCAATTTGAAAAATTAAACAATACTGAACAATACTTTTTTTTCACGAAGTTGCATGAAAAGCGTTCGTTTAGTTTTTCATGCATTTTACTTTCTTCCCCCATCACACGAGTAAGTTTTTACCCAGAAAATTTTTCCTTGAAAAGTGCGCGAACTACTGACATATATACAATGGACTGCTGACGCTACAAAAATTGCTTACATTATTTGACATTATTATGGGATCAGTTTTCTATAGTTCTCTCTTTTTGGTTTAACTACTTTTTTTCGCTGAACTATAAATAATAAGTTCTATACAAAATCCACCATAGTCCAGTTTCAGTTCAGTGTTTTTCCCAATGAATATATAAAATAGAAATGGATGGCAATATAATTTTTGTAATCCTTTCTCTGTCCCCCATACCTACTTTTAGGGACAGGCAGAGAAAAATTGTATAAATTTATTTCTTTAAAACTCAAGTTTAAAAAATATTTGATGTTGTAGAAGATAAGCTTCCAAGAATAGAAATAATTTCGAATTCAGCTGTAATTTGCTGAACTTTTAATATGAATATTAAAACGAAAGTAAGACTTGAAATTAAGATAATTGTCATACCCTTTCAACAAAAGTGGACCCATATGAAATATAAAATCAGGCAGTCCATGTTATATATGTCAGTGGCGCGAACACACCAAATATCAAAATCCTACCTAGCCATGTTTTTCTGCGGTTAGTAGAATGTTAGTAGAGGCGAATTTCGAATTTCGCAAAATGTTACTAGATACGAATTTCGAATTTAATTTTGCTTGGTTTACAGAGTGATTGGTCAAGAGTTGGGAAATTATGGTTTCGTTGGCTGTATGGCATGTAGCGCAATTCTGTTAAAACCATAACTTGTTTATATTGTTGTTATTACTCTTTGGAAAGAAAAGTTGATTAAGAGTGTGTCGATAACGTACACCATTGACGGTAACAACAGTTCCATTTTCAATTCGAAATAAATAAAAACCGTTGATGTCGCGGCCTGATAAACCACACCATACCAAGAAGGCTTTGTTTATTCAGATATCCATTCAACTAGAAATAAATTACATCATTAAACAAAGTTTTATGATAAAAAATTGGATCAATGATCGATAATCAGGCCATATTTTTGAAATCAGTGCTCATGCCCTTAACGTCACTTCACACATTTGATTGGTTCTAAATTGATCTGGGCTACTCTGCGTTAACTGTTGGAATCACAGTGGATTCCCTTGGATGCACCCAATTTCCTTTTTTACCGAAGCTCAATAATGTTATTCTACCTACCTACTCCAATGTTGAATTGAATTATAAGTAAAACATGTCAAGAAACCTTTAAACTGAAAGTTTTCATTATGTCAGTGCCAAGACAGATTTTCCAATGTAAAAAAAATCTGAAGAACTAAGATGCTTTAATGAAAATATCAATAAAGTGATTATGAAATTCATCTTCTTATTTACCACACTCAAGATGAGTCCGCATTTCTGAAAGTCATTAGTTTTGAGCAAGCAGAGAGAAAAGAAGTTCTACTCGAATAAATATATAGAAGAAGAATACAAAAAATTCATGGAACAATACATATATTTAAAGCATATAGAGTTGGACAAAAATCCAAAAGAGACGTCAGAAGATGTGCATTAACTTCCCCACCAAGCGGGGCTAAAGACTGATAGCACTACCACCAAATTACGCGTTGTATTTGATGCATCTGCAAAAACTTCTACAGGTATTAGCCTAAATGATAACATGCTTGCCGGATGTCGGTTGTAGCCATATCAGCTATATCAGATGCTTCTCCGTTGGCGAATGCATCGATACGTTTTCTCAGCTGTCATCCAGAAAATGTATCGCCAGATTAAATTAGCGGAAGCAGATCAAAATTATCATAGAGTATTTTGGAGATTCAAACCGAATGAACCTGTGATGGAATATAAATTAACAACCCGTGACTTATGGAACAACTTCTACTCTCTTCCTGGCAGTGCGGATCATACAACAACTAGCCAGTAATAAGAAAGATAACTACCCTCAATCCAGTAAGAGTGTGTTTAGAGACTTTTACGTGGATGGTGTGATGTCTGGAGGCAATACTTTGAAAGATACTAAACTACTTCAAACCGCAGTCATAAATCTACTAAAAGCAGGTGGTTTTAAATTAAGGAAATGTGCAAGTAACCACCAACAAATTTTAAAAACAATACCGGAGGATATAAGAGCAAGAGGAATTTTGACAAAGCAAGAGGAGCTAAAAAACCATCACAAGGTGTACATTTCCTCAAAACAAATGAAATGCCTATAATTTGAAAAATACATGACTTGATGATTTTTTTTTTTTATATTTTTCTGCTAACTATTATGATTTGGTCTATCACCCAGTTCCGGTTTGACGTCGACTTACGGGACACCCTATGTATATACTTCTGAACGTCTGCATATATAACGTTTTCGTGTATGTAGCTTTTCTTTTCAATGAATTTATATAAATAGTAAAGAAAATACGGTAAGAGGTTGTAGGTAAAATGAATTTCTTAATATTTTTGGCCTTTTATTTGGACAATTTCTCGTCTGATATTAATTTCAATGAATTCCTAAAATGTATTGAAAAGAGAAATCTCATCAGTGTGGTTACCTGGTTGACTTCTATCATCGATCTTTTATTTGAAATCATTCCTGGGGGTGATTATGATCTTTTATCGTACTTTAATGACAAATATATACAAAACAAGCCTTGCATTACGTATAATGAACCAAAAATAACACTGCACATCACAAATTTAAAATATCAGTTCGAATTTAAGCACTTGTATTGTTCAAAGTTGGTGTAGAATATCCATTTACCATAGTTTATAATTTTTTTCACAGTCCTGGAACCAGTTGACTAATTACTTGTACTTTCAAGCGTGTATTCTGTCGTTTATGCATTGCAAATTAATTTTAGTTTATTATGTGGTTGATGAAAAGAATAAATCAAAATGAATATGGTGAATATAAAAGTACAATAAATTTGTAATGAAATGTCAAGTGACTAAAATATGTGTCGTAGTGTAGACACACACAAAAAATCAGAATCACCCAACAGGTTTGATAAAGGATAAAAGCTAATATTAAAAATATCGTAATACATAAAGTTGTAGAAAAAATTGTATTTTTTTTTATTGATCGTAAACGGCTTAAAGGAATTTATATAGCTCATGTCAAAAATTTAATTTTATTGCAAATAACGAAAAAAGATGGAATTGATCTAAGACCATTTCTCACGATATCCTAGATAAATGCCCGTCCGTAGTGTAATATCGTATGGTCAGCCCTTCATTAAAGTGGTTTATCGCTTCTATTTCTGGAACGGCTCGTTGGACTGTAAAAACAATTATAACCAATTTCATAGGATTTTATATTCTGAAGAAATCTTCAGTACCTATAATAAAAACGTTTAGGACTAGTCCTTTTTATAGTACGTATACGTAAAAATTTTAAATTTTTGTATGGCAACACTAAGAAAGGATTGCCCGATTTAGTCCACTTTTTGCAATTGTATTTACTATTTTTGTTTATAAAAATGCAGTGTACAAAATTTCAGCTCTCTATACAGTAAAAAAATTATTTTCCGGTAATTTTCGATAAGATATGGCGACGTAGAAAATATTCCCTAAAATGTAGGGAATATTCCTTAAAATGTAGGGAATAGTCCCTTTAAATAGAGTTTTTTCCCTAAATTTAGTTTAGGGAATAGTCTTACTTTTTTTTTTACAGTGTATGTAGATGCGTTCTTAGGAAGTGCCCAAATATGTAGTGAAAACCAAATTTTTTGTATGGAAATACTACGAAGGAGTTACGCGATTTGTCTCATTTCAAACTTAAATCACCACTTTTTTTAAAAAAAAAACTACTTCAGCTCTCTAAATAAACGGGCTCACGAGTTATCGAGAAGGTAGGCGGACATACAATTAAATAACTTTTAATATTACGTGTGGATGTCCAATTCATTTTGCTCTACCTGCATTGCGTCTATGCCTTACAACAGGTATGACAATATTAACAACCTTAGTATACCCTAAGAGATTTCATACAGGGTACACGAAACAATGTAAAATTAGACCTTCGATTTTTCTGAGAAAGCGGGATGGATTAAAATTAATTAAAAAAAACTTAAAACTTGCTATACATTTCCGTGCTTCACTTCTATTTAATAGTGGTCTTGTTGGAAAGAACTCTGCATACTCTACTCACTCTAACTAACTTCAATAACTGGAAAACAATCAGTTTGGATTTAAAAATTTCCAACTTGATTCCTCTAATAAAAGCCAAGAGAATAAATATAGCAACGTTCGTGAACAATATATGGAAGCCTTATATGCAGCTCAACTACAGAACAATATACTTCTACTTTATACAAAAGCCATATATCAAGCTTAGCTTTGAAAAGTCGAAGAGAGTTGGTTGGAAAGTTCGGTTCGCACAAATATGGGTTCTTTCCGGCCGAATTACATACAGCGCTTTTCCAAAAATCATAATCTCTTTGATCCATAACTTCAGATAGCTTTCCGTCATTACACTATCTGAATAGTAAATTTTTCCTAAAAGTTTTCTAATTTTGTGCACCGCCATTAGTGGGTATATCTCATACCATTTTACAAATATATGAGTCTTCTTCCATCACAACCCCCATTCCATCTCTTTGCCTGTCTCATATTATTGGATTTCTATTCCTCCACCACTACCCATTGGGGCTATATATCTCGAAGCTTATGATCGGACTTGGTTTCCTTTCATAAAGATTTCCACCGGAAACATATCCGACAAATTTTGTGCCTGTGGAAAATCAGAATCAACTTGCAACTTGGACGGACGTTTCTATCCTGCTGTTCATACTTCTGCAAATTCCTCCTCCAACCAAAACTGCTTCCTCTAACTCCTACGCCGCCTTTATCCTTATTTCAAAATTTTGGAGTGCCATATTTGCCGTACTATACACTTCCACAGATGTGTCGCGTTATAAAAAAAAACGAACAAATGTAAAATGTGAAACATAAAAATCGAAGCAACTGCATTTTCTAGGAGCCCACATTGCGGCTATGCCTTATTCTCCATCATTTCAAAGCTCAGACATATATTTACGGGCGTATCGATCCACTAAAAGCTTTTCGAATAATGAGCGGGTTATGATTTTATGGTTGCATGCAACTCTAGCCGCTCACTCCGGTTTTTGTACTCATTTCCTTTGATGATGGAATGATTTGGTCATGTGATGTTTGTGGTACTCCTAGGGCGAGGGAAACGTTTTCAGGCGATTTTTGCTCCTGCTTTTTTTTTTTTTTGCAGATTTTTGTTCTAAATGAACTCAATAGCTCTAGCTTAAAATAAAATGAATGAAGTGTTTGCCTGTCAAAGAGCCGTCCAAGAGAAAAACCGTACTTTCAGTTCGGACTTAAGGACTGAGATAATTTTGAAGGACTAACGAAGGATGCTACATTGGATTGCATATTATTGTTTACCTTCGTAATGTTATAAAGGTTCACAGAATATTCTTGCTGGTGCACACAATGCACAATGGCTAAGAAGTAATTAATTACTTAAATAATGGCAAAGGAATATTAGAGGACTCATCATAAGGACTTTGGTTATGTGGGTATCGTTTAGTTTTTGTGACCATATAATATGGACGAAGAACATTTTTAGAAGAAATTTAATAAATTAATATTATTGCAGGATGGCCTAGGGACTGATTGATATTTTGAATTCATCTTCTAGCGATGTTATTCCATTGCTTCCTCACAATTATACCACGCGAAGACTGAGTAAGTGAAACTTTAAGTGCGACCATATAAGTGGATAACTATCTACGCAATTTCGTCTACCATTAATTTTGGGTAATATGCTAATGATGTAAGGCACCTACATATCCAGTGTATTTTGAAAAAGTCATGTAAGGGATAGTGGGGAATAATACCGTCTATAGGGGTGAATCACATTGAAAACTTTAGAAACTTTAATTTAGGGATATGGGGGGGGGGGGGTTAGGCATTTTAGTGGGTAATTTTAAATACACGGGGTAAATCTACTCTCACGATTTAGCTAGGTTTCGTTTTTGCTACTCTATAACCTCGGGTCGAAAATTGCGACGAGTAGTCAGGAGAATGCCCAAGCTTACAATCCCACGACGTTGGAATACCTGAAATTCCTTATCTCGACCGGCTCGCTTCTGGCATTGACAATGCCGACAAATGTGTCTGTTGTTCGGTCTGATTAAGACATTTCCGCAATATACACCCGGGCTGATTTCTTCCGCCATACACACCATCCCATGTTTATTAGCAACTTCAAATATTACCAATTGCTCCGATCTCGGCTACAATCGTAGTTCAGATCCCTCTATGTACACGACTCTTATTGGATGTGGTGTTGCCGCTTCTGGGCTTTAGCTTTGGTATAAGCTTTGCTTTTTACGTTGTTAGACCCAGCTGCCATTTGAAGGTGTTTTTCTCATTTTTTCCTTCTCGCTAGCCATACTTGTTTGCCACCCCAAAGCTCTTAGGCCAATTTGCAAATGCTTCATCCTTCAATGTGGGTGCCCGCTGAACATTTTCTACTTTTTCCTTTTTCGCTCTTTCATTTTCGAAACTCCCCTCTAAATATCGGTCGATGCTTTCTGCGGCTGACCCAGCTTTGCGCACTATGTCATGCAATGCCCTGATCCGATCTGTTATACGTTGCTTAACGTTTTTTGGAAAATCTTCCTGGTTTTCTTCTCTGATGGGTGGTTGGCATGTATCTTCTGGATTGTATCGCTTAAAAACTATGGTGGCAACTTTCTCTATCCCCGTAATACTGCCGAAAGGAGGTCTGTGTATTTCTTACGATCCTTGTAAGACTCTAGTGAATTTCCTTGAGCTCCAAATAATCTACCAATTTTAATTGACCGCTGGTGTTGGATAACAGTGTTTCTCTTTATTCGATTAGCCTTAATTAAATTACAAGTAGATCCTGTATCCACTAAAAGGGTTAACTTACGTTCTAACGCTATATCTAATTCTAGTGTGATGCTGCAATTACTTTCTAAACTTTATTCTACTTCACTCTGTATATTTTTCTCAGTAGCGCTTCTATTTACCGGATTGGCTAATTGAAGACAGCTGGGGGGAAATTTCCCAGCTGCCAATCCCCGTTCCTTGTTGGCTTCATTGCTCTGGCAAATATTTCTTGACACAAATATCTGTGTAATGATCACAGGTACGCAATAAAGGACATTCGGAACCATGCTGATAGACTCACTTCGACTGTTTTTTAGGTCTCCGCGAACCGGACCTGTTGTTTCTTACATATCTATGCCTCATGTCCATATTTACCGCAGTTAGTACAATAAGAAGTCTATTTCTCTACCCTACGCTTTTTATCGGGCGTCTCTTTCAAAATATATGGATTCTTCTCTTACCTGTTCTAGTGACTCAAATTTCCGTCCCGTGAAATACACGCGGGTAGAGTTACCATTGATACCTACTTTAAATGTTGCTACTGCATCCGCCCCTAGTTCACCTAGCAACTCTTCATTTTACACGGATATTTAGCTGAGACCGCTGATTTAATCTGTTCTAACAGTCCCTTCATTCTATATGCAAACTCTCTGATGTTTTCTCCTGGTCTTTGTCAAGATGCTTGTCTTCTCCCGGTCTTTGTCAACATGCTTATCATTTTTGTTCTCAATTCGCTGTAGGATTTTCTAGGAATATAGACAGTTTTGATGGTTTGCTGCAATGCCTCAAAATGCGTTGGCTCCTCGGAACTTACTATATAGTATGCATCATCCATCAGTCGATATCTTACACATTTCATGACGATTGACTATTAATCGGCCTTGAGATGATCGTAGAGATCTTTGCAGCAAGCGGTGGACCGCTTTCCTTAGTTTCGGTGAACTTTCTCCTGAAAACATATGAGCATATTTGGACACCATGTCCATTTTCCCATAAGAATCTGCCATATTGACTTGTTTGTTTCGTTGCAATTATCGCTTTCGTTGGCTCTTAGTTCGTCTTGCACACTTTCTGCCGTTTCGTTTGTATCTGTTATATCCTTTTGTGTGCTTACCTTTGTTTCTTTCCTCTGTTCCCAAAATATCAGTTACCTTGGATTGTATCCCTTATTCCTTCCTGATTTTCTCGCTCCGTGTTGAACTTTTTCCGATGATAATCGCGCGGCTTCCAACTCCTGCTCTAAATTCACCGCAGTTTCTTCTTCTGCGTGTAATTGTAAGCTCAGCGAGTCTATTCTTGCCTTAAGCCCTGTATTTTCTTCATGCTTTCCTAGGAACATTCGCTTTCTCAAATCTTCCTGCTTTTGAATAACTTGCAAAGTTATGGCCATCAATGAGTCCAATATTTCGCCATTTGTACATCCTTCAGTGTTCGAATAAAATTCTTTTAACAAACTCCTTACTTCTTTACTGTTTAGAAGTCTTCGCAGTTCTCTTGTGAGTCGTTCCTCAATATATTGCCAGTCTTGTGCGTACCCCAGTAACCGTGTCTGGACTTCCTTCAACTCCTGCCTCTTGCTTTCCAGCTCATTCTCTTAGGCCTGGAATTTATGTAATTCTTCTCTTGTGAGCACGTTACTTCTCTCTGCTGACATTTACCCTATTTATTTTACACTAAAACACAATTTTTCACTGCAACTTTTACTTAAGATTTAGTGTAACATCCGAAAGATTTGACTCATTCAAACTAGAAACGACACCCCAACAAAGCTCAATCCCGAAACTCGTGAACTCTATTTAAAAAGCCGATTACGCGCGGAGTATTCAATTATCATATAACACTGGACTCTTAACGGACGGTGAACGATACCACCCACTTATCAAACTGATATATTCTCTTTTTTTTTTAAATACCCACAACTACGATCAACGTAAATGCGACGTTGAAAACTTTTTAAAGAGAAAGAACGCCTTAAAGCTATTAACTTCTTATGATATCATAATCACTTATAAAATTTCACAATCTCATGCCTTACATAATTTAAATAAAAATATAATAAAACAAAATATTTTGTTGATAGGTACTTAAAAAAAAAAAATTAAAGCGCTTAACAAAAAAAAAAAAAAAAAAAAAAAACAGACTAATATTACACGCACGAAAAAAAAACAATTCAAGATATTTAAAACGCTTCTTCCCTATAAATTTTTGTAATCCACAGAGCCAATTACTCCTTTTCAAAAATCTTCTTATAACTTAACTTTTATTCTATTCACATGTATTTTGCTATTTTTTAACATTTTGTAATCAGAAGAAAAAAAATAATATTTTTCCAATACCTTACTTATTTTACCTTATATTTTTTTTCGCTTTTTCCCGGCTGCGCCAAATTGTCGTGTCCCTAACCAATTAAAACACAAACTTCATTAAATTAAACCTTTTTATTTAAATTACTGTTATCACTTCTTTGTTAAACTATTAACTTGGACCGGATTCTGTTTAAAACCCGAACTGACCACACGAATTAAGTTGCGCATCACGAAAACTTGCACATGGAACTCGGAAGTAGAATCTGACCCTCAACATATGTAATTATTACGATGAGGTAATATTCTACAACCGATCACGAGACTGCTGGCCAATGTCACCGATAGCAAACAACTGTGAAAATGGACAATAATCGTGCTCTATGTGAAGTAGCACGTTTAGTCACCGCCGGCGTAATGTAAACAATCGTCACTTTATAGCAATGAGTGGGCACTTTATTATGCGAAGTAAAGTGCTCCGCTATTGCTTGCTACTTTACTACCGGTACACCAGCCTGTTGCTTCCATGTACCAGAAAACTGGGCCACAACGGAAGCGATAATACGTCATAGCGTAACGCGAGAAGAAACTGTGCAACGTCAGACCACGCAACAAGCGAGAATTGGTTTTTGTGCTAATACACGGATAGATGTATACGGTTGGGAGGCAACTGACGAATTGTGCACCGATCGAGAGCTTATTTAAAGGGGCTTGACAGATTGGTAGAAACGAGCTTTGACATACATATATGACACCTACAGAGAAATTTGGCAACATTAATAATAAATAAAATTAATGAAATTAGGCATATGCGAATTCTCAGCCTCCCCTAATATTTAAAATGTACGCTAACAATAAAAATAACTTCACAAACATAAATAAATAAATAAGACATGCAAAACTTAGTTATTTAGCAAAAACTCAACAAAAGCATAATAAAGGAAAAATGCCAAATGCGAACTCCGCTTAAGTACTGGGCGGCTAATACTGGCAGCGCCACTGAACTAAAACGAGATGTCAGAAAAAGCACGAGCTCCGAGACAGACGTCAATAAGTAAAGACAAAAAAAAAATTTTTTTTTCTGCAAGAACCACTAAACACTAATTAGTAATCATTAATTTTAATCTCATTAAATTTGCAACGCCTAACAATCGTCACCTATAAAATCAATCAATCAACCAAACGTGTAGCACTAGATTTCGGGATATCTATTGTATGCCTTGCAAAAGCAAAAGGAGAAAATTCCTAAGCCACCGAGTGAAGGACTTTCATCTGTCGGAATTGAATAAGTTGCCGAAACTTCCAGGATTACCTCAAGATAAGACAAGATAACAATTAATAACTACCTAACTTAATATACTAACATTACTTTTAGCTACTTATTTTTAAAAAATTATTAATTACTACTTATACATTTTAAACATTCTGGTAGCAGGGCGGCCACATAGGTATTTGATTAAGTTACAGGTAAAATGATTGTGAGAGAAGTCAAGCTCAACTGATTCGAGTTATTCTACTTGAATTTCCTTGGGTGTTTTCTTATTTTTATATTTGTGGTGAATAACCCTTACAGGCGGCGAAGTATAAGCTCGCCCAGCGGTAGTACTAATAACGGCTGTTAGGCTCAGTCCACGATTGGCAGGGTGGCTCGGCAACATCTCCAGTATAGACTAGAAATGCAGGTTGGTGCCTCGGTCGATCATTCACTGCTTTAGTGATCACCTTATTTATACGGTCTTGGATACAGTGGTGCCGTCTGCAGGAGCTGTGAAATGGCCTGCCTCTCCATTTGGTATTTCATCGTCATTCCCCTGAAAGTGAACACGCTTAGCTGGGATAATATATTCTCTGGGGAAAATTTTATGTATAATTGCGAACATTATAGAGCTTACAATGTCTATCTGACTTCGATACAACCCATTAAAGACGTTAGGGTGGTTCTTGTAAATTTCTTCTTGAAATTGACCCTAAAGATTTTGTTCAAATGAGGTAGATATACCGTTTTCGAGTTGGCTAAATTGATTTAGTTAAGTCTCGATTTTGGAAAAAGATTTTTTTTTTTTTTTTTTTACTATTAACTAAACCTAAGTGGTGTACGAAGAAGTACATAGGTGTTCCAAGTCCAAAAAATGTTGGATAAATACGTCTCCAAAAACGCGTTGAGCACTTAAGAACTCATTTTTTGAAGATATTGAATTTCAAGTTGTATTTGCTAAAATCTCGAAATGGACCATAACATTCATGGACCAGAGGGTACAGTGCGGCGTTTTGCGGTTGCCTGTATGAGATTGCTCTTAAAAAATTAAATCTATAAGCCATAAAAGTGTGGCGAAGTAAAATAGTTGCTGCGTGTCGACTTTGGAGATTACTCAAAAATACAATTTTGTTGCTGCCGCTGGCAGCAAGATTTTTATTCATTCGCAATAAGTTCGTGCAACTCGTCAAACTCGGCTTTTGGCATTTAGTATTCATAGAATCGTTCGTCATCACTTTGCTATGCAATTCTTCAACCAGACTTACTAATAACAGAACTTATTCATCGGAATTGGAATACATTTGGAAAATATCCACCTCTCCCGATATGAACACACTATTTTATCGCCGGGCATCGCGCTGGCGTTCTGATCTTCTTTAAAAATTCATACATATTTTTCTATTCATGCTAGAACAGTGAAGTATGGTTAATTTGAAAATTAAGAATTCAAACTATCTAAGAAAAATGCCATATCAAATATATATGCGAAAAGGGATATTAATGATAAGGATTATATCGTTATCCTTGAATATCCTGGAAGAAGCACTCTTAATTTTCTTAATTTTTTTATTTTCTACCTTATATTATTCACTAAAACATATCAATATTTCAACTTGAGATGCAGGTAGTAAAAAATCAAGAAAGTTTCACCAATTATGCATTTGCTCCTCCTGGTGCGCCTATGTCAGCAGAAGGTGGCCTAAGACGGGCAAACATAGATTTCTCTTTCAAAAAGCACCAAAGGTATCACTAGTTAATTAGAATTTTTATTACATCAGTTATCATTAAGCTAAAATTTATCACAAAAAAATAATAAGAAAATTCTCCCTTTTGAAGATGTAATCATGTTAATCAAAGACTAGAACTATTCTATATTTTCCCGCTAGTGGAGTAATATGGAGTTTGAAGCCAGATAGGGATTAAGAACATTTTCACTAGTCATCTTCAAAAAATTGGCAAATATGAATGGTTTCTTGATTTTCGTCTTGAACATACCTGCATAGCCGCAATATGTATGCTCACTTACCTGAACTTACATAGTCGGCAGCCATGCAGACATTCCATATTTTATGAGTCACTCACTGAACACTCTTCTTAATTTTTTAGTAGCCCGTATATCACTTTCCTTGTTCTACCCTTTTATTTCTTTACTATTCTTTTCCATCTCGGTTAATTACTTAATCTCTGTTTTATAAGTTGAAACAGCTGTCTTTCATCTATTTTGAATTTTTCTTTCCCGTTTTTGTTTTTGTCATACATGGATATGGTGTTAACTCTGTTGGGCCAAACAGTTTAGATGATTCTTTAAGAACTAGCGATGAATATGCTTGTTGTTTGGAAGACACAGTATCTCTCAAATCATACCCATTTTACCCATCTTACCCATTTTACCCATATTAAGATCGTTTTTCTTTCCTTATCAGCTCAGTACTTATAAATCTACTTCCATAAATAGATTCAACAGTCTTTATCCTTAATTGTACTGAATGAACTTCAAGAGATGTTTGAATCCTTCTACAAATCTAATGAATCATGAATCGATTTTCACGAACTTAAAAATTCTCGGCGGCAAGAATTTTCAAGTATATAGGATTCTTCCAGCCCCACTCTAAAGCTAATACGGCAAAAGATAGAGAACACATTTAGTCGAGTACAAAAACCAGGCATACCAAATTTATTCTAACCCAAGTTGTATACTTTTCGACAATTATCGAAGAACGAAACAAATCTTCTTTTTTTGATAAAAAGTTTAAGAAACAAATGAAAAAGATCAATACAAGTCCGTAAAACTTAAGAAGAGCTGCAGTAGGAAACCAAAACTAGTCAAAACAATTATCCCATAAGAACACACAAGAAACTGTAGCGTTACATTTTGCGGTATGAAGGTGAATGAAGTCATCTGTACATTTTTAAACACCATTAACTTCATTCATCCAACTTTGTTTTTCTTTTCTTTGTTAGCTTAAATAATCCAGAAAAGAAAAGAAAAAACAGAAATCAGAAATGTCACAAGCTCATGTCACAGTTTCACTCATTGATGAGAGTAAAGAGTCGAGTGGTTCCGATAAAATGTCTAATTTACTTATAAAAAAAAATCGGTTGCTTGTAGTCATAGAATTCCTTACTGTAATTCATAAAAAGTCCTTAAAAAATAATTAGTTTCCTGAAAATTAGAAAACATTTTAAATATTTCTCATCCCAAGCAGTTTTCAAACGAAGCGCGAATATTGCAGAATAATCACCAAGTAAAGCCATGATTTCCGATGACGAATATTCGATATTCGCACATGTTCCAAATATAGTCAATATTTTATTGTCCATACATGATACGTCTTCAGTTTTAGATTCTGTCTCTGGCAAAAATATTTGTTGCTGACACACAACTTTTGTTGATGTTTGATAGTCAATCAAAATAATAAATCAATGGGCGAGACAAATATTCGTAGGGCACATTAGAAAAAAAAAATGCAAAAATCTTTTGACGATTATTAGAACAAAAATTCTACAAATTATTCGCGTAAAAATTTCGTTCATATTCTCGAATCGTGTGGTGGGGTACCGGCTTTACAATCAAGAATTAATTTTTTTCTTCTCTGGTACCTGTAAAAATTATCAGTTTTAATTATGAATTATAATAAAAAATAAATAACAAAATAGAAATTGAATATTTAGTGAAAAACACTCGTTTCTACAGCGAACAATTAAAATTAGCTTTGAATCTATAAATTTATTACGCGAACAAAATCAAAATTTCTCCACCAAAACAGACTTCCCCATAATAAATTCATTTCCGCGAAGACTATTGAAAAAAACAAAAAAAAAAAACTTCCACCAGGCAGTTTCGTTCCGTTTTTACCCCAATTTTAATACAGACAAAAATAAAACTTGCGCAATAAAAACAAAAGCACGTGTTGGAGGCTGTGAGGGTGGTGCTAAAGAAAACGAAAATCTTTGAGAAAACTTTTTAGCGCATTAGAAAACACGCACTTTTCTTTGAAGTATGCCTATATGTATGTATGTATGTATGTATGAAAAGTAATATTTATTCTCACTATAAATGGGGGCGGAGAATCTCACACGACAATTTTAAGTAAAATTTCGTAAAACTCTCATATGCCTATAGAGAGCAAGTAAGACACAAGAAGAGGATGAATCCTGGGTAGATAGTATGTACTATGTACTAGGTATGTACTTATTGCAATCATAAATATCAAGCAGAGACAAATCTAGGACTTCTATTTACATAGTATAATATCCAGTCGAAGTTCCTGTGTACTTACTTAGGTGTGTTATCCTTTTACCCTAGTCTCTAAGTCTAAACAGGAAAAATTGTGTAAATATTGACGCTCTATGTCCACCCCCTAATTTAGTTGCAATTGAACCTTATATTAGGATTGATGACCGACTGATTGAGGCCTCGAAACATCGTTAAGCATATCTATATCAAGTATCCACACATTATGACGCTATCATAATATACCGCGGACATAATATGAAGTCCTGTGGGTGGACAGAGGGAGGGTGGCAGAGAAAGTAAGTTCCAAGAGATCTGTGAGTCATTACAGCTTTATTAAAAGGAATCGAGGAGAGTGGTGGACTGGGGTGATAAGCTTAGCTAAGACGTATTATTACCGTGCACGATTTTAGGGATAAAATCACCTATTACACATTACATGTATGCTTGGACTTTTTCAGAACTGTTTGCCTTGATTGAAACGTTTAATTAATTGACAAGTCATTTCTAGCCATTACGTATTGAGGTATCCTTCCTTGCTGTAGCCATCGACGCCTAATGGTTAATGGATGGAATTTATGTTTCTTGTGTTATCCCCTAACGACAGCGGCGGCGACGATGACGACGACTACTCGTTGACTCATTTCAAATTAAATCAAAGATTTACGAATTGGATATTTTCCTATGCATTAGACCAGTAATTATTATTTTTGGAAAGTATTATGTACCGGTGACTGAGGCCAGTAATTATAGAAACAAGAAGGGGAATTAAAAGTAAACTAAAAGCATTTGAAACTCTTTTGAATTGTAATTACAGAAATTTACTTGTAATTTTGTTATTTGTATGATTTTAGTTGGGCAAATAAGAAAAACAAAAAAGCAATTAATTTTGATTATTATTAAAAAGGATTGTTAGAGAATAATTTGAGAGTTGTTTTTAGGAAGTTAGTTATAGTTAAATAGTTTTTTTTAATGTTTTAGTTCAGCAATTAAACTTAAATACTAATTCTTATGATACCTTAGATGAATGCCCTTATGAAATTTCGTATGGTCAATGATCTATGCAAGCTTCATTTTTGAAGTTGTTTTCCGCAAATATATTTCTAAAACGGTTCGTCGGACAGAAAAAACGATTACAACCAATTTTTTAGGATTTCGTATTCTGAAGAAGTTTTTAGTACAATAAAAATGTCTAGGACTGATCGTTTTCACACTATATGTAAAAAACGTAAATTTTTTATATGGCTACACCAAGAATCGTTTGCCCGATTTGGTCCATTGTTGAAATTTTATTTTATTACTATAAAAACATCATGCACCAAATTTCAGCTCTGTATGTCGACACGTTCTCAGGCAGTGTCCAAATATATGGTGGAAAATGAAATTTTTGTATGGCAACCCCACGAAGAAGTTGCCCGATTTGTCTCATTTTCGAACTTAATATTACTTTTTCTTTTATAGTCCGTGTAGAAAGTTTCAGCTTTCTAAGTGCAGGCGTTTTGAAGTTATCGTGCACACGGACGGTGATATGCCAAGTTTCGTGGAGGAGATGAGATCACAATGGTTACGCCTCCTATCATGTAGAACTTCCCTGAGTAGATTTCAGGTCTGCTTGAAGCGGATCTGCGATTGTTAGAAGGCCAGGTTAAAGCAGAGGATTGCAATGCATTGAACTGATGTCTTGAGGTTTGCTTAGATTTTCTTAAATTTCGAAGTTGGAACGGTAGATGTACCTTTCGTGGCAGGCATTGCCCTGTCTTGCGGTACCTGTTTGGCGCAGGAAGTGTTGGCGATGACTTGACCTGATTACCGTTAAATCGTTCGCTCTATGAACAACTTGATTGAGGTGCGTCAACTTCGTGTTCTAATATATTTCTATATTTAACAAGAAAATCAAGTTATCTGAACGGCGACATGAAGTAAACGAAGGGAAGCTGTAGCGACACCTAGCCGGAGAAGGGCTTCACTCCTGCGGTAGTGCTTCGATCTTAAAACATATTATAACAAACAGCAATGCTTACAAGCTAAATTAAGTGAAGCTTCGCCATGTATGTATTGAGCTTAAGTTTTTTTAGTGTGGGAGCTCAGTGCAGGTACAAATAGCTGCCAGAACACTTGAACAAGCAATCAAGTTATTCTAATAAGAGTGAAATATTTTTTTCCATTTCTACGCACTGCCATGGCTTTATCGTCGTTAGTTCCAGTTGTTACTTGTCATTTTTGGTGCTTGCATCTCATTTGTTCTGCATTTTCTGTCCTTCTTTAATGTCGTCCCCTTCAAAATATTATGGAGGGAATAAAGCTTCAGTCATGTATACGAAATTTATACGATACTTTTATTCCTGTTTGATATATGTTCTAAGGCTGGGACTAAATGGACCATACGTCGACTTGACGTCTGTGACGTTAGTGAGTTAGGAGTCCTGTCCCAAATAGACACTACATCGCCTTAACGGCAGTCGAAGTAACAGTTACGATGCTGTTACAGAGGGCTGGATCCCCTTCTGGAGTACCAGGTTGACAGTTCGTGTATATTCACAGTATAATGACAGTAACAAAGTTTGACTGCTATGAACATTGGCAGCTATCACACGCGTCACGGCATCTTACGACTGTGCTGAAAACATTACATATATATAAAAAAAAATTAAAATAATGTTCTGAAGTATATTCATATGAATTGATACCATGACGTCAATGTATAACCTATCAAAAATCTAGTGAGCATACATTGTTAATGTCTGTATACCGTGGTTTATGATGAGCATACTCAAATGTGGACACTAAGAAGCAGCTTATCTGGGAACCATTAAATGGAAATATCGGTTTGTCAGTTGCTTCGTCTTCTCGAGAGGTATCCTTTGTTATATCTTGTTATTTTTTGGGTTCTGATTATTATCTTTTTGTTTGTGTTTTTTTTTATTTAATTTCCATACCGTTTGGCTAAATTGCCAGTTGACATTAAATTAAGGCAGAAACACATCCAAGCAATCCTCAGGTCTAGCCTCTCTCAGGCTTCCTCGCAGCACGCCTCAAGGATTGCCTCAGAGAAATGAAAACAACATGATACCACCGAACTCGGTGCTGTCATTGTAATTTTGTTAGTACATCTGTTGACATAAGTAGGCCTGAGAGAGAAAAATTTCCAACACTTTCCGCACTTTGCGGCTAGGCGTTTAGTCTAGCTACTGGCTTGGTTTTGTGTTGCATCATTTAAAAACCCGTGTTGGAAATTTTGACAGCACCTCGAGGAAGCCTCGAGGCCTGGATGTGTTTCTGCCATTAATAATTTTTTGTATTTCTCTATTTGCATACAAGCAAAAGTCTACCTAGCTAATTTTTCTACGTTCAGCAATGTATTACTATACGCGAATTTGAAAATTATTTCTGCTAGGTTTACAAAGTGGTTGATCAAGAGTTCGGAAATGCACGACCAGGCACAGATGCGCCATACTTGCTGTAATGGGTAATATTACCCTGTGTTCACTAAATTTCACGTGATTTTCTGAGACGTACCATGAACGATAGGAAAGGTATAGACATATGAGATCTTATGCATATTAAAGTACTAGTCTTTATGTACAAAAAGCATATTTTATTTTCATTTTACGATGCAAAACGGCGCCATACCAGTTAAAAAAAATTTCGAACGATCAACATGGGCGTACTGCTACAGGTCACAATTTTTAATCTGGAACAAAAAACCAAAAAAATTGTTTAAAATATAGTCCAAAATCTAGTGATCATCGTAGGATTTTTTTAGAAAAATTGATTTAAAAAAAATGGCGTCAATTGGAATTTTTTTCCTTGTTTTTTCGAAAAAATTGACCGAAAATCACTTATAAAATCTATAAAAATCAATTTATGAAAGAAATTCTACGACCAACAAAATATTGTTTTAAAGTTGCGGTTAAAACTTCAAGTCAATCGGATAAAAATTGAGGACCTACTGGTACTGAAAAACATGGTTTCGAGAAAAACGCTTTTAAAATTTCAAGTAGTATAATTTTAATTAGGGAAGCCAAAAGCTAACTATTACCGCATTCTAACTGACATTCTACAAACAGCTGTTTGCTCAGTCTTAAAATAGGGGTAAAGGAGACATCTATTAGTCAGAATTGAAGGCTGGAATCATGTGTCGGTATAATTTACACAAGAAATAATAAAGACCCGAAACGCTTGCTTTTGCGAGCAATCGTAAAACCGTTAATTTTGCTTCATGGCTACGCTCGTAAAAACGACGTTGTGTCACATCCAGTGAAAGCGTGTAAAAGTATAAGATGATGCCTGATGTCTTCGTGGTCATTGAAACTTCAAGAAGAGTTAAGTTTTCGCTTGATTTCCCCTTATCCGGGTTGAGGAAGAAGATCTCTTCATTAATCGGAGACAAGCAACCAAAATTACCAAGAGATCTACGTCTTCCCCAACAATAACCGTTCTAATTGTCCGTGAACATTGCAAAGCTGTTTGAATTATTAAAACGTCAGAAGATATCGTACAGAAACCTTGATTTCGATTATTAGTACATGCAATTACATATCTATACAAAATTTATATTGGATTTTCGGGGAGAACTTTTAGTGTTATCAATAAACTTTAGCCTACCTTTTTTGTTAGAAACCGACAGGAACGAATATATTCGTAAATAATCGACAAATGGTAATTTTATTTTCCGGTTTTTGGGCTGACACAAGTTATGCGGACAACAGAATTCCGGAGACTTTTCACACCTCAATTGAAGAGCTGAAAAGTAAGTGTATACCAATTTTTGACTTGATTGGACTTTTTCCGCAAATGAACCCATTTTTTGTCTAAAGTTCCTGGACTACGTGTAAATTGTGGTATTTTGTACTTGGGTTTTTAGCAAACTGCATCCTGTACTACTACAAGACAATGTTGGACCAATCATTAATATCTTGTAATACTGCTGTTATTCCTTTGTGATATTTATTTGGTTCCTGGAGAATCTCATCATCCTGTACTGATTTTTTGCATAAGAACTTTTCACTCGATCCGAACGTAGTTATTCTTTTGACTTTCGTAAAGCAGATTTTTCAATGCTCTGAGTAACTCTTGATCGACTTGTGGGTGGTATGTGATGGCCAATGAAAATTATATAAATGGAACTATTCACAAACTCTACAAAATTATTTTGGAGGGCTCTCGCTTTATATCTATTATCCATGCTATATTGGATATATCTGCAATAGAAATTGCTGAGATATAATACCCTCATATTTAAAAATGTAAATAACTATAATGAATTTTCGCCCGTCCAAGCCTTTCTGATCTATTTAGAATTTCAGTTTTTAACTACTTACATCGGGTACAAGAAGAGATGAAGATTGAATCAAAAAAGTTTTGGACTTTTATTAATATTCGGCGAAACTCTGATTCATATTCATTTCAAATGAAATATTGATGTCACACTAGCTCCGATCGCAACATTATCTGCAATATTTTTGTTGAATTTCTTAGTACCTACTAGCTCTGCACAGCATAATGACCAAATTGATAGATCCAATTTTAGTTCTGTTCTTGCGTATTCAGTTACAATGCCTTGCCTTAATGATCGTATGAAAGTTGAAGATGTTTTGTTTGAGCATATTGTCTAACTCGATTTCAAGTTCAATGCTGATCTTGATGCGGTTCCATATAAGACTTGAAGACAAAATCTTGTACAACTCTTTAGTCTCTGCCGATTGGTCTATTTCTTTGTAGGCATATGGTGTCCTGATCCTTGTACTTTAAGGACTTTGTAACTAGCCTCTGTGAGACCTATTGTTGAGTATGCCATGACGATCTTGCAGTTTTAGCTTCACTACGTACAATTAAAGTAGCTAGAAATTTAGTAGCCAAAAATAGTTGTACTAAAAAAACTAATTTAAGGAGAGGACAGGTTTTGCCGAAAAATGTGAAAATAATACGAACAGAGGGAAGGTGTGCGTAGCTTTTTTTTATTTTTTTTTTTTTTTTTTCGGTTAATCTGACAACCTGACGTATTAATTTAATTACAAATAGCAGATTCCTTCGTCGTCATTATTCACTTTTTTTTTATTCTCAAGAATTTTTCTATTGCTGTGACTAAAATGCTTTTTAAATTTTTATTTCAGGCTGCAAAATTGTAAGTAAGTCGAAAGTTATATGGATATTCAGGGTAAGTGTTTCTTTCTCTTTACTTTCTATTTGTATGGAAAACCTGCATATATTTGACCTAGTGACAATTAAAAATTAATTTTGTACTGATGTTGCATAAATAACGTAAAAGTTGAATTTTATTCTATGCTGTGTAACTGAAGAGCAAGCGGAATATCGTTTTTTGGAAATATTTGTGAGATAATGTTAGGGTTAAATCACTGGACAATTCATTTTACTGGAATCATTATTGAAATGGTGTAGGCAGTCTTTCAGCAAGTCAATTAGTCTAGCTAGTAAGATACAGTTGCACATTTTTACTATATATGTAGATGAATGAAAATATTTTATATAACGTGAATAATATACTTTATATAAATGGCAGAATATCCATCCAGATATAAGAAATATTACGATCTAGTCTACGATAACAAACCGACTGATGTCAAGTCAAGAATTATTCTATGTTGGTCTTTATCTATGCATTAGTGAATACCTATTCTAATCTTAAGCATAACAATTGAACAACTATGATTCTGTTGGAATCCAAATTATCAAGTGGTTAGGTTGATAAACCTCACAGTCTGCATCAACGTATTGGAAGTTGAATCTCTCCACTGGAAATTATTTAATAGCAGTATTAAAACGCAATGATTGAAATGAGTCTGTTGAGCCTGTGAAAAATATTTATTAAGTTCATTTTGATTATGATTAATTTTGGGTTACTTGAGTACGTCTCAGTCATTTGGAACCTTTTCTATTCATAATAAATCGATAAAATTGAAACAGTTCAGAGGCGATTTACACGTTTTCTACTTTTCAAAACAAATGGAATTAATAGAAGTCTAAATTATATAGGAAAGCTACAGCAGTACTTAATGCTTTTGTTGGAAACCCACCGTGGTTATCTTGACGAAGTATTTTTATGCAACGTTGTAAACAACCTAATTAATAATTCAATAATCCTTTGCAAAATTAATTTAAATTTTCCATCGCATAACACTAGAGAAGTTTTAACTTTTAGACCTCAATTTGGAAGGACGAATCTAATAATGAAATCACCTATTATTAGAATCCTAAAAAATATATAATGAGTTGTGTTATGATATTGACCTCTTTACAGATAGCCGGTCTCCTCTTTAACGCATTGTCTTGAACCAATTACAAAATAATTTTAATTAGTTCTTCCATTTATGTTTTGATAATGTTCTGAATTACTAATTTCTGGCAATAATGGCTTCATTTTATCTTTTTTTCCCTTCAATATACATATAGCGTCCTTCAACTTTTAATAAGTATTTTTTTTCGTTTCCTTTATAATTTTTTTTAGTTTATTTTAATTTTTTATTATTTTTTCTCTTCCAACATGTACATATCTATAGTAGTTAGTAGTTTCCTTAGTTTACTATAGGTTAAGTAGGTTAGTTTTGTATGATTGTGTAAATTGCTGTGAGTCTATATTTCACAGTTTCATTATCTTGCATTATCTTTATAATATTCGCTTCTTCTTAAAATTAAATTTAAAATTTAAGCATTTTATTTCCAAACATGCGTAATCGGTAGTAAGTAATTGGAAAAATTTTCTGTTTGCTATCGAATGAATTTTTTTATTAAATAAATAAAATAAAAATAAATAATTAAGTAATTGCCTCCATTATACATATGGATGCCAACTGCTCTCATATTTTAAGTTGTGGTAGAATTTTCAAAAAAAGTAAAAAGTACTGCTATATGTTTGCGAGAAATATAATGTCATCCAATCCATTACAAAGCGAGGATAAAACTATGAGTTGAAAGTATGTCATAATAAAAATCTTTGGAGACCGCCAGTTCAAGACAGGATCGATGAAGAAATATAAATTGTATTATTAAATTGGATTTTGATTGGTTCAACATTGCAATGAAAATCCAAACCTGGAGCCTACAAAAACACGTCCTTCATACATATTAGAGAGGCTATGAAGAAAGAAAACATGCTTCACTGCAGATCTTTGTCGTTTCCGCCGTATGTCCCCCAAGGGAGCTATTGAAAAGATAAGTCTTAAATGTTTTAACTCCTCTTTCTATATTCGCCAATTCTCTTTTATAGATAGAATATCTCTAATATTTATTTGCTGAAAGCAGTGGCGCATCAAGGGGCTCATGCCCCCCAAAAAATAAAGGTAAAAAATATTTAATTAATTGAGTTATTTTATATATTTTTATTTATATATGTAATTCAACTTCAAAAAATTATAGAAAATATTTTTATTCCAAAACTTAAAAAAATAAAAACTTATATCAGTGAATGTTATTGTATGCATGTGATGTATGTGTATACGTTTTTCTCAGAATTTGAGTTTAAGACTCCAACTTTGAGTGATCTAAAACTCTCATGAAATCTTTCCAAGCCACGAAACAGACTCCCTCACTACCACTTCAGAGCTCTAACTTAGTCCTCTCTCCTAACAGTCTAAAATATTTGCAGCGTTCTTATGTAAAACCAGTGACGTGTATAATATGGACTGACTACGTCCATAGAAAACTACTACAGAAAGTGGGCGCAGTTCTATATAGCGTTCTCTTTCGGTCTAAGCACCAAGTACCAACTGAGAGAGAACTGTAAACAACAATTAAATAAGTGGATTCGTCGAAATAAACGTTTTTAAATTAATTATTTGTGTTCATTAGTGATAAAAAGTGCTTTACTAAAGGCAATATATTCATAGATACTCAACAGACATTCGAAAGGTTTTATTAAAATCACTTTTCAATTCAACTTCCCACCAATGGTTTTTTTCAATATTGGCACCGGACGTAAGAACTATTTTTGATACAAAAAATTGTACACGCTAGCATATCGTGCAGGCCATATTATAAATGCCAGTGTGTAAAACTGAGAAAAGTATGCTTTGAATGATTCCTGCAGTTTGCACCCTAAGCTACTATTCTATTAAAAAATGAGTTTTTGTAAAAAAGTATACTAAAAAATCCACATCGCTTAATTCGGAAACCTTCGTAGAACCTCACTACAGTACTCCGTTGGCTAAACTAAGCGACTTGCGGCACTGGACACGTGGTGCCCCATTTGATTTTTTTCTTTTTTTTTTTTCTAAATGTAATTGCAGTAAGATGACCCCCCCCCCCCCATAATTTCAATGCAAGATGCGCACCTGAAAGTTAATCGAAAATGATATTCAGGACTACACTCGAGTTCAAGTTTCCTCACAGCAGGCTTCAAATCGTATTAATTGTACTAAAAAGAAACTAACACCATCAAAGTTTTGCTACTTTTCTCCTTTACTATTATAAAATTTGGAGATACATAGTAGTATGCAATATTATTCATAAAATTAGCTTATATGAAAAAAAATCTAATACTATTCAAAACGCATTCAAAATTTTGAAAATTTTTGTTTTATAAACTTTAGTTTATCCACTTTTTTGCAAAAAAAATAATACTTATCACGGATAGAAGTCTATCGAAGCAAGAAGCAAAAAAAAAGAATCCGTGCAAAAAATGTCGAGAAAGCTTATACCGCTCCGGAGAAAAATGCTAAAAATTCAAATGTAGCATTACTGGATTTGGATCATGTTACTGATTTTTTTTTAATTACTGGGTGCTTTTGGAAAATTGTTTCGGGTTTACAATTTTTGAATTTCTTAACGCCGCCAATATTTGAACGTAACAGGATTCTATCGACCTGACAGAAAAAGATCAAAAACTTTTCGAAAAAGCTTAAGCCGTTCCCACAAAAAATTCTAAAAACTAAACGTCATTGATTTTCAGTTGTTCGACGTTACTTCAAAAAGATATTACTGTAAATTTTCAAATACACCTTCTCCATAGTATTTTCTCTCATCCAAAATTTGGAAGTGGCACTGTTTTAGGCAGCCATTTTGCTTTGTAGTATTTTTTTTCTTTTACATTTAAGTTTTAGCATTCGGTAGATAATACTTTTTTCACAGAATGTAATGGATCTGAATTATTTGAATATGTTTTTGGAAAGAAGAGATTTAGATTAAGATTTATTTTCAATGAAGACCTATGCCAAAAGAAGAGTGAGGAGGTATGTAAATATCGACAGTATGGTTCAGCATTACACTGATCCTGGTTTAGCGGCTAGATTTAGCTATATCCTGTCCCAACAATAAACACATAAAGAAAAATATATTTGGAATAAGGTGGGCCTTTAACACAAAATTGGAGGAATACAAACCGTTAAGGGGGTTTCTCTCAATCGGGTATCCTGCCGTTAATAATTTAAGTTGGCTGGATTCCTTCTTAGTTGTTCCAAAAGAAAATCGAGGTGGTGTTAAAAAATTCGAAAAGTTTAACCCCAAAAGGAATTAGTGGAGATTTTTTTACCAAATAGTAGGCGTACATTAATGCAAGGCAAAAGTTAAAGATTGCAAGATCCGTTATACATTTGAAAAAATTGTTGTTAAGAAAACTACAAACACCACGATTAAACTAAGATTAAAATAATTTTTTGAGTCGACATCGGATGAAAAGGATCAAATGACAGAAGAACATGATCTTACTGGTGGTGGCGGATCAATCTGCATACTATTGCATAGTTCATTATGACAAGGATAAAGGAAACAAATGTGATCATACGAGGAGAGAATTTATACAGGGTATTCCCTGTGTGGTTTTACAAACAAAAAATTATAGGGCCATGGTGTTGAGCGGGTGGAGGTGATCCTATAGGTTTTCGAGGTAATGGTACTTAAAGATTTTTGAGTATGTTTTTATAAATCATCTTATAGCTTCTGAACATTACACATTATGAAGATGTTTTAAAATTAGATGGATAGATAATCGGCGCCAGAAAGTAGGCAATTATCTTTTGGGAATGATCTTTGTAACACATTTTCTCTTGATATTTTCAAGAAAAACTGCGAAAAACGCAAAAAAGGTTACATTTTGGGCACAGTGGGAGCTTTTGGGATTCATACATCTAATATGAAAAATTGGTGCTGATGTTGTGCTTTTGTTTTTTTTTTTGGTAAAGTAGTAGTTAAATATGAAAAACCGTGTTAAAATTCTGAAATTTAAAATTTGTTAAGCCACAACATCAAAACAGAGAGAAGCAGTGAAAAATTTAGAAAGGCCCAACGATTATCTATTTATAATCTAGTTATATACATATTTCTCATCATAGGGTGTATCATTTACAAGTTATGGGGTGATTTATAAAAACACAGCAAAATATCTTTAAGTCCCGTTATCTCGGAAACCGTTAGGACTCTACCTCCCCTTACATTTTTTTATTTTTCTAAGCATCGAGTGTAACACACATACGGAACACCCTGTATAAAAGTGATCTTTGGAAAGTACAATTTGTTCTTACTTAAGAAGGGCAAAAATTAATAATTCCATTTTTCAACGTTTGTCTTATATTTAACCTAAGAAGGCAAACTTTTAACATTGAAAAAGGTGTGCTGTTATGTGTTGTCTAATATTAAAACATGTTCTACAAATTATGAGGGGAGTCTGATGGTCTAAATTTTTTTCATCTTAACCTATAAGTCTGCCATCTGCAGATAATAATCTCAGTAAAATTCAACATCATACAATAAAAAATCATTTACTAATCAGAAATCAGCTCAAAACTACGTCTTAGAATAAAAAAAAGACAGGAGGTATGAAACTACAACGTCCTCCTTCGTAGCACCACACAAATAGACTGTTGTAAAATACACAAGTTACCGGCAAAAATCCTCTTTCTTATACGAAAACCAAAAACACTTTCCCCTTTTTACTGCCATATACCGACCTTATACGTACACATTATATGGATGGCGCATGTTCCCTTGTAATCCCTAAAATTTGGTATAAAACTTGAGTGCCGGGCTCCCAACTAAAATATGGGGGAAGGGGTGAACTGGAGTGAAAACCCATTGACAATTGGGGGAGTAGAAATCATCATCATCATCATCAGGAAAAACTGTTTACCTTGGCTCGGTTCAGTAATTTTGAAAATCTCAGTTAGTCAGTCTATCGGTGATGGTTGTTGCGTTTGGCTGTTCCTCTGGAATATTGTTGTTTTGTTTAGATAGTGAACGTACGGCGGGCACGTTGCCCATATATTATTCTCTGATAGAATCTCTGGAGTGATTAATTGATTGCCCAAATCGAGTGCAATTTACGCTCAAGTGCAGTGTAATGTGTGCTACAATTGTTCTAAATTATATTTCCGCGTGCTAGAAAATTTGTCTTTTACCTATCTAAGCAGTAATTACTTTACGGCAAAGTTAGTGTTGTGATTTGAGAAATATTTTCATGAATAATTTTTTAGTGTCACACGCAAACTTGGCGCGAACTTTTCTCGTTTTATTTTTCGATTTTGGATTTTCAGTAAAGAATATGGTGTTTTTTTTTTTTTTGAATAATTGAATTTCAATTTTCAAATTTTCTGGTTGTTGTGCGAGATACCTTTTTTAAATAAGAAAAAAAAAATGGAGTTGTAACGTGTCCTCAAAGTTACGGTTTTTTAATATTTCATTGTAAGTTAGAAAGGTACGTGTAAAGTTACTCAGTGTGACTAAAAATATGGAATTCAGCACGTTTTAATTTAGGAAAATATTTAGAAGAAAAGAAAAGAAAATTATAATGGACTATTAGTCCGCGGGGTGTCTCTGCTAATATTTTTTTTGAGTATTTTAAATGGATTTATATGGGATGCTTTCGGTAAATGAAATATTGTATGGGATAGGTGTCATTTTCAAAAATGTCTCTACAATTATTTTTTCGCAAGGAACCTTTTGTCAAGATGTTTCTTGCTTAATTTTATAAGCTACAAAGCTTTCGAACTATAAGTACACATGCCGATTATTAATTTCGAAAAAAAAAAAATGATTTTTTTTTTGTTTTAGTAAAATAAAATAATTTTCAAAAAAAAAGGCAAGCACTTTTATAATTGTTGATATATCCAGGTTTTTCAAGAAGTTATTATATAAAATCTACTGCGAAAAAATTTCGTGGTTTATATTTTAGATTTTTTTGATTTTGGTTTTTGTTATTATTTTGTGAAAAGGTCAAGCATTTTTCTTGAAGCAGTATTGCCACAAAATTTTGTTTTAATCAATTATATTTTTTTCTTTGAAAAGTTGATTTTTGGAAAAAAAAAGGTTTTTTTTTATATATTTTTTTTGGCATTATTTTGCCTTTGTTTTGTTCATGTTTAAAATATTTAATATTATTCAGTTGGTCTGAGTTAACACTGTGTTATGTGAGTTGTTTTGGAGATTTGTAACTTTAAAATATAGTTACCTCATCATACAAATTCCAAATTTCTAATTAAATTCCAAACTTTTCAATAAAGTTTTACATGTTTGGCAAAGTGCTTTTATCAGGGCGATTTTTGCAGCAATAAAAGGCTATCAAAAGAACTATATGTATAAGGCCTATACTGAAATATAGTCCAAAACGTATAACAGTTAAAATGCCCATATCTTTAAAGCAATGCGAAATTAAAAAAAGAAAGAAAAAATTGATATAGCATTTTTTATTGTACATAAATTACCTCTACTTGCGATTTTCCAAATATTAACCATAAACCATTAGTTTCGGAACACCTTGTATATTAGGAATAACATACTGTTCTCATTGTTAGTACATATGTATACTTACATATCCATCCGGAAGTATTTTAGATTTTACTATTATATAATTTTCTCCAAATAGATTTAAATAGATTTTTGATAGTGTTGCGATTTACCGACATTAGTAATATTGAATTCTTGTTTACCAAGGGAAAGATAAGTACATTCATTCAATATTGGTTGATATTGTGGCGCAGGATCTCTGTCGAGAATATACATATTTGTGAATAAGGAAAGTGTGCCCATTTCTTCCAACTTTTCCGGCTGAATTTTTCTGCATACATATATTTGTACATAATCTTGTTTCTCTTTAGATAATTCTTAATTTATTTAGTGTTGACAGATAACCATCAAATTAATAATCTTAAAGCTTGCAAGTCTCTTTAGATCAATGTACCTAAAAAGAAAAGATTTTTATGCGTTGGATAAGGACGAATATATCTCTTCTATTATTTAAATCTATTTGTTTATAGCTGGGAAGGACCTAAAAGTAGGTAAAACTTTCAGAAAGGTTTTTTAAATATTATAAAAATTATGTATGTATGGTGATCTGGCAAATTGCACTACCTGAAAATATTCCATATTTCAGGAGACAGAAAAAAAAAATTATGTAATAGGTGCGTTGTTAGACGAAGAGTTATTAGGGTTCCGTACCCAAAGGGTAAAAACAGGAACCCTATTACTAAGCTTCCGATGTCCGTCTGTCTGTTACCGGGCTGTATCTCATGAACCGTAATAGGTAGATAGTTGAAATTTTCAAGGAGTATATAAAATAAAGTTAAATAAAAAGCAATGGGGCCAATACGAGAAACATGATTTTTTCGGTGATCTTTGCTCGTTTTCTTCTCATTCATTATTATTTGCCATAAGTAGGCATAAGCTTTCAAAGACGCCTCCTCTCATTTGAAAAAATAAAATATATAAAAATTTCTCTTTGGTATATGCTCGCGGCTTTATACGGGCTAATTTGTTGGGTTTCCTTTTAAGTTTAGTTAGGTTCTTTTGAGTATTTCTAGTGAGATTTTGTTAATTGAATACTATCTATTGGTATCAAAGATTCGATTACATTATTATTAATTTTATTTATTTCTTTATTTCCATTTGTTTGTTCTGTACGAAATTCAAAATTAAAATCAAGTTATTACTTTGATCTAGTTAAATTTAGTACAATGATACGGAACCTTTCGTATGCCAGTCCGAATCGCACTTTTTTCAATTTATTTTTAAAATTGTGTGCAGCCTAAAAAGCAAAAAAAAATCAAGAAACAACTTTGCGCTAGTTAGAATAATTTGAATTTGATTTTACATCGTGATAAGATAAATTACTTCGAATAAATTATACAATCGAATTCACACGGATGAAATATCAATTAAATAGGACATAAAAAATTTGATTAGAAATGAAATTAACTTTTTCAGGGATGAATATTAAATTTTTGATTTATAAAATTGGAAATATTTTTAACTTAATTTTATTCAATATTTAAAAATATCTAAAATTCAGAAAATTCAATTTTTTTCTTAGAAACCTGGAAGAATGGAAAGAATTATAGACAGGCCACATTTGAGTACTTTGGTTGTTGCATAGTAAAAATCGGTGTTAAATTAAATCTGAAACTGTGTTCCATCGAGTCCATTCTTTTTCGGAGTTTATTTTACACCAGCATATTAGTGTGTTTTGTGTGAATCCTTCGGATAGTTAAAATTAATTTTCGAAGGTTGTAAAACATCCAATCCCTTTTCTGGACAAGCAAAGCAAATATTTTTTATTTGTTTAAATAAGTAATTTACTTAACATCCTGATTTTGATGAGGAAGGAAAAAAACTGAAATTCATTGTTGTCATATCACATTATCTGTGGGAGCAGAAATTTTTTAAATCCAGATTATATTCAGCAATAAACTTTTCTAGGTGTCCCAGGCCATAATTTATACAATTGTTGTGATTATTAGTTCATGTCCATCACCGACAATGTGATATTTTGAAATAGCAAATTTATTTACTCCGTAAGCTATAATGTATGGAGAACTTCCAATAGGCACTGTTGATATGCTGCCAATCTGAATAAAAAAATCAATAATGAAATTCATTACTTTGTGAGATAAATGTGGATTTACTTTTTGGAAACTTAATGTTCTATAACCTTTTGAAGTCTCATTACTCCTGCGATGACCAATATCTGAGAACATCTAAAGTAAAAGAATAAAGGCGGTTGTAGTTCCCTTCCACGTTTTCCACAAAAGCTGGTGATAGTTCTACATAAAAATCAAAGGCTACTTCATCTGCCGTCTTTCCAAGTGACGGAGATAAAAACCAAGTTAAACGCTATGGAAAATTTATTTATACCTGTGTAAAACACTTGTAAATGAAAAACCGAAATCATTCGAAATTTGTCCTTTTCCAGTTACAAGATGTACTTATTTCTAAATAGCTGAATTTTTCGTTTTCATTTTCAACCACTCCGAACATGTGCATTAAATTGTACCGCGCCATAAACACTTTTCTCATTTTGATTCACTGAAGGCTTGCTACAAACTATATTGCTCTGCATTGTAAACTGCGCCGATAGCATATTAAAACAACACTAAAATGTCTCTTTTGTGTTAATCCAAAAGGTTCTTATTAATTTCACCAAATGAATAATTTTACGCACAGGTTCAATCCTTTTTTATCTTAGCACCAAACGAATTTTATTTACACCGTTTCCTGATATGTTTTTCATATTTAAGATTCATTTTCTTCGGAGAATGCTCTACTGCACCATCTAATTTTATCTTAGGAAGAACCTTTTGCCACATTTTGCGATTTTATTTTGCGGTTTTTCTTTACTATTCGTTAAAGGTATTCCACTATTGCTCTTGGTTTCACCCATTTGATTTAACCCTGTTCTGAGTCCTGCTTTAAACTTTATCAGTAAATTCATAGTTAGATTCTTTATCACTTTTTTAAAGGTTCCAGGAAAACTCTTCTTGGAACTGCCACTTATTTTCACACAAGTTATACTTCTTCATCTATAGCTAGAATGACTTTCGGATTTAGAGATTTAGTTTCAAAATTATTGTGGGAAATTTTATTTTTACTTTATACCTATCTTGATCTTTTCTGTTTTATTGTATCTAGTCTTAGTAGAATTTGTTTAATTCATATAAAATTGTTTGAAACTTTTGCGTCCTTTTTAGATTTAGCTAGTTAGAACTTGTTTTTCTGTTTTCAGATCCACTTTTTACATGTTTTATATGCTAAGAGTTATTTTACAACTATTTTGATTAAAGTGTCATATATAGGGTCTTTCAAATGGTGTTTTCAAAAGTAAATAATTAAAAGACATAGAATTTGAATTGCAACGGAAATACAATGTTTGCCATTTATACTTTAAAAATGATATCTCCCGTGTGACCACCTCCTGCGTCTCTACAGTACCTGATTCTTTTATGAAAATGTTCAATCACATTCTGGCATAGTTGCGGCTCTATCTCACCAATAACTCGAATAATTTCTGCTTTCAATGCTTTAACGTTTCGAGGATTATCCTTGTAGACCTGTGCTTTCACATGGCCCCAAAGAAAGAAGTCTAACGGTGTCAAATCACAGGATCTTGAAGGCCAATTCACGTCACAGAATCTGGAAATAACATGGTCTGGAAACTTTGTATGCAGTAATTGCACAGTTTCTCTGGCTGTATGACACGTAGCCCCATCTTGTTGAAACTACATATTTTCAGTATCAATATTTTCCAGTTTGGCCATAAAAGAGTTGTGATCATGTCGCGATATCTGGTACCGTTAACGGTTATGGCTCTTCCAGCATCATTTTCGAAAAAGTACGGATCAATCACAATACCAGACCACATTGCACACCAAACAGTAACTATTTGTGGATGCGTTCGCCTCTCTTGGATCACGCGAGGATTTTCCTCTCCTTTGTTCCAGTATCCAATCGGTAGAGATCCGACGCATCGAATGATCCTGTGGCAGCAATTCTTGTGTTAATTGAACTTTGTGGGGCTTCAACGCTAAATTTTTGTGTAAAATACGCCATACAGTTGACTCAGAAAGTTCCAATTGTTGTGAACGTCGGGAAGTTGACGTATTGGGGTGAGCTGCAACACTATCACTCACAGCACCAATAATTTCTTCTGAACGACCGGCACGAGCATACTGACGTCTTTCTCGACCTTGTACTGCACCAGGTTCTTGAAATTTCCGCAAAATATTACCAATTTGTTGCTCAGTTGGACGATTGTGTCGACCATAAACATCGCATAATTTGCGAAATACATTCCTCACAGAACGACCGTTTTCATAAAATGATTCAATAATCTCAATACGTTGTTGTAATGTATACGACTCGATTTTTATAAATGGCAAACCTTCAGCTGTCAAAATGACATATAATATGGGCGCGTACTATGTTTGAATTATGTTACACAGGAGCGTACTTTTGAAAACTCAATTTGAAAGACCCAGTATATATTAGATATATAAAAAAAAATATTGTAAGAAATTATTAGGGAAGTGGTGCCAGATCGACTATAAATACGCCTGGTATATATTCCGCGGTATTTATTTTTCTGAAATCTACCTTTTCAACTGTGTTAATTTATTTTTTTATTTCTTCTGTTAGCTATAAGTCTACGAACACTTACCCTCGTATTTAGTTCCAAGTAGAGATATCTTTCCGAATTATTCGAAAATAACTTTACTTTCCTCTTCCAAAGGCGCCATTTTTGATTTTGCAGAAACCTAATGAAGAATTGCTAGCTTCAATTAATTTTTTGTTGACGTTGCTATTATATTTGGTTGGATCTAAATATTTATGTGATTTTCGTACTTTGTTAATATTATGATTATTAGTTAGAGTCAATAGTTGAATATCATTGACATTGATTAAATCTCTTGGAATGCCTAAATTTTTTTATATGGTATCCGTATTGGATTCATATAAAATTAATAGATCGTTTTAGTCTGAAATATATTGACATACTTTAGTATTGCGTGAACAAAATGTTCCCTCTAACAATCTACTTGGACTAGTAATTATTCCTTGAACTTCAATTGGTACTGGTGAATCTTTTAATCCTCTTATACTAGGCTCAGTGAATTCGGCAGTTTCATAATTAATTTTATTTTTTGTGAAATGCGTCAGATTCTTGTTAATTTATTGTTATCCCTGAATACTGTAAAACAAAAACTTAGAGACAATAATGCAATACAAATTAATCAGAATATTTAAAAAGTTTAAAAAACGGGGATAAAATAAGACACTAACCTCTTCTAAAGCATATGTTAAAAAAAAACACAGTAAGATTAAAAACTCTCATTTAAACTTTAATTTAAGTCGATTGAATATCTGAGAAACTTCTACGCGGCTAATATGTAGATATTATCGTTCAATTTGGTACTTTTACCAGCGACTAAAAATTTAATTTGATATAATAGAGAACGTTAGTTTACATAAATTGGCATTGCGGGAATTATGTCTGATTGATTTGGATGTTTTTTTTTTCACTGCAGTGTCTTTTCATATAAACGGAAGCTTAATGAAATTTCATGATAAAAACTATCATTCTAACAAAATCAAGCTTTTTTAGAATCTTGCTTCTTATGTTCAATAACGTTTTTTTTCTACTTTGAAAAATCAGATGTTACTGGCTTTTTTTAAAAAAATTGCTTTTAACTGGCGATGCCACGTTTCAACAAGATATTGGGTTTTTGGAAAAATTCCATTAAGTGAATCAAAAATTGACCAAGAATTTGAGGGATAATTCAGTTGTTTTTTTTTACTGATTAACTTCAACGATGTAATTACTTTTAAGCGATTTGGAAATTTTTCTAGCTATAGATATTTTCAAAGTTAATAAATATTATTTAACTGTAAATAGTTAATCATTTACAAGTACAAGGGAGACTAAGATGTTCCTGATTTCCATATTTCTTAGAAAGATGTATTGAATTTTGATTTTTCTGGACACTCTTTTTAATTTTGTATTTTTCTTTACATTAAACTTTAACATTAAAGTCAATAGTAGATTGCTTACTTGTCTACTTTCACCACAGCCTAATATCTTTTAATTGAACGATATCTACTGGAGAAAATTTTGTGGATTCATAATTTGCTCCATAAAATCAATGTCGTTTCCAAAAGGCAAATTTATTGTTATTTTGTACGTACTCGTTCCATGAAAGAGGAGTTTCTGTGTCCGTGCTGTTAATAAGGCTTTCACATAAATTTTTTTTTAATTTTATTTGCTCCAATTTTAGCGATTTTAGAACACATTCTCTCCTCTCAACGCATGAATCTAGAATTAGCTAGAATTAGTGTATGTTAGTTTGACTAAATTAGTGTAAAGTTAGTTTGACTAAATTTCAATGTCCAAAATCAAACACAATTTTTTTCGTTATTGAATCAGAAAATTTTCAAGCTAAAATCTTGTATGTGATTTGTTGTTTCGTTTCCGTTATTTTGAGTATTTTTTCATGTTTTTGATTCGGCACAACTTTACACTATGTTGCGGTCTGATTTGCTCTATATCCCTAATAGACATGTGATTTTAAATAAATTTTACTTAGTATTTTTTGATTCATTTTTTTGTGTTTTTTACTTTTCGTTCCACTTTTTTGTTCTTTTCGCAAACAAGATATTATTTTAAAATAAAAGTGATTGAGTATTATTTTCTTCCTGACTTACAAAAGTGATCAAGCCATTTATTTGTTAATAATTTTTCTTCGACATGTTATCCCAACAAAAAATATATATATGAGTATCAAAACACTTCTATTTATTTAATCAGGGGTACTCCAACACTGAATGATCTTTTTTTCGGCATTATGTCGCATCGACTCTAAAAGTATCTAACTACTGTCTCGAATTTCAGAAGAGCGATTAACTACCTTAACCCTTATGTGACCCCGATGGTACCCGGGTAACTTTTCAAAAAAAATTAAATTTTTTTTTTTTTATTTGATAATACAATGTTTGAAGCTTATTGTTCTGATATCTTTGGGCCTAAACATTTGTCTACGCTAACCGACCACTAGTGGTACCTGGGTAACTCATATATTTTATATATTAAAATTTAGATGGATTAAAAGTAAAAGCGAGCGTATTGGAATAAAATTAATCCAAAGAAAATTTCGACAACACTTGAAGTACATATTTATTAATTAAGGTACATTAGGTTCAAATTTTTTTATATTATTTTATTTATATTTGTTACTTATTTTAAATTATTTACATACATATATTTGCATAATAAGATGGTTCTTGCGATACCTGTAAATCTAAAAGAAAGTAATTAGAAGTTGAAAATGAAGTGTACTACAAACATATTACATTTTAGTTACATCTAAAGCCTTCGCTTATTTTTACTGTATGACCATCACAAATCATTCGATTGCAAATGACGTAGGATTTTCTGGTCTTATGATTTCTCCTATTAGGTTCTAACAAACAGGCAAAATAGTTGCCAACAATTTGAAGTTGTCCACTGGAATCTCAAACAATAACTGCTCGCACTGCTGATGGAATTGAAATCGATCTGCCCAATATTGACTCAATTCCCAGTTTGGTGGTAAAATTTCTGTAAGTACTAGGGATTGCTGCTCTAGTAGGTATAGCGGGCATAGCTAATTTTTTTCCGGAGTCCTTCAGAAAAGTTTTGCCAGAATCGGTTTTTTTCCCAAGCTGAGTATTATTTTCTCTGATAATAATGAATGCGGCCAAAGCTGTCACGTCGATAATGTCGTAAAAAATTGCAACCGGCCACCTCAATGTTTGTCTTTTTATAGAAAATGATCCAACCATTTTGTCCATATTTTCTACACGGCCTTTGTTACTGTTGTAGTATTCAATGAATTCCGGTTTCTTTTTTATACTGGTTGACACTGCATTAGTGTTATGTAATGTGGACAACAATACAACTGCTGCATTTTACTTTGGACCATAGGAACAAATGGTTACATATCTCGGGATTTGGATGGCAACATCTACTTTGGGATATATGGTTTGTTCTTTTTTATTATCCCTACGCAAGATAAATCCCAAGACTTCAAAAATCGGGCAAGTGGAATGGTGGTAAGGAAATTATCGGTTACGATATTCCCCTATATGCAATAGTTGCTCATCTATTGTGACACAATCTGTTACCACGTAGAATTCGCAATTAGAAGAGCAAATATGTCTGAAATTGCTGCTGCTTTATTCGTTTGTAAACGTTTATCGCGGTTATTTATATTGTCGGATGTTATAAACCGAGAAATAACTTTGAATCAATTCTTTCCCATGGAAGAACGATATAGCGGATATGATCTGACTTCTACAACTCTGTCAAATGTTCGTTATTAGAATGATACATACCAGCAGTAATTAGTATTGCTAGATACGCGTCGAACTGTTCTGAAATTAAATTTTTCCATGCTTTACACGGCTTACTTGGATCATGGGCATAGTCAGCTGCAAAAATACTCCGTGCTTTTCTATTCGTTTCGCGTATGATAACATCGAACATTACTTCACTAAAAATGCATTTGAAAGTATCTCGAATAGTTAAACACAGAATTGATCTTGTTGGACCAGCTCTTTGGCGAAGGATATTAAGAGCACTTGTTCTAAAATGTGCAGGAGGGTTGGTTCTCCATTCAGTTTTATCCTTTAAGAATAGAATACTATCAACACCAGTTCCAGAAGAAATTGCATCTTCAGGCCCTGTTTCATTTTCAAGCTCTAGCTCACCTTGAGCACCAACTTCATCCTCAAGTTCCGTATCACATTCAGCCTCATTCCACTCAATCCTAATGCTATGATCACACAAAACGTCATCAATATCTGAATATTCATCAGCGTCTTTATTATTTTCTCTTTGTCTTCTTGTGAAATCTATCATCGTTGGTTTTGGCGGAGGTGCAAGCCATTCTTCTTCAGAGTAATTCTCATCAAAGTCGTTATTTGAATCCTCATCAGAAATATCAACTAAATCCTCTAAATGCTTATTTTTCTCTTCATAAGACATTTTATCAAAATCAGCTTTAGAAATGTTATAAGCCATTTCCATAAATAAAAGTTTATGCTGAATATAATGTTTTTTTTTACCATTCAATAACTTGCGACAATATTCAAAATTATCCGCGTTTGTTTGCAAAATCTTGTATCCAATTGAAATACTGAGTTTTTTTAATAAGAAAATTGAATTACGTATAAAGTGCTGATTTTGTATATAATACCAGGAAATGAGTAAGACGACATTGCAATTTCCAACTTGTTTTTAAAGTTAAAAGGCAGGCGACTAGTTATTAAATGTTAATATTTGATATTGTAAATAAATACCATTAATATTTAGCTCTTTGCGTCATAGTACTTCACACTAAATGCAAAACAGTGTATAGATACAATATATCTGTCAGACAAAATGCATGCAATTTACGTGAGTTACCTGGGTCAATTAGATATGTTTTTTCTCGTGGTCACACAAGGATTAATCATGCTTAACTTATCGGCCAAATTAAGCTATTGTGTATGTTATGTCGAAGTGTATATTTGCAAAAACTTTGAAAATCGTCCCTAAAACCTTAGACAGATTGTCTCCATATTTAACCATCATTTCAAGGAAATGAAAATGTGACAGACCGTGAAAAAAAAAAACTGGTTCATCATCATGACAGATTTCAACTGATGGCTGTAACTGCTGACTTTATTGGAAAATCTTTCCACTTTTCAATTAATGACGATACATACCACCATTTCACTAAATGAAGTAAAATTTGCTCCATTTGAAAATAAATCGAATACTTGATGGACTTAATTTGTGTGACATACTACACGTTTGATTCAATTTAAATAAAAAGTATGTATTTATGGAGACAGCCAGTCTAGAATATTAGTTCTGCTACTTGCACATTAATCATTAATACATATATGCTTTTTGTGTGGATTATCACATGCAATTGAACCCGAATCTGATTTACCCCCTGTAGATACTGTCAGCGCTTTGCTTTAAATATCTTTAATCATTTCTAAGCCGTAGGTCTAAATTATTTTAAAAGACAGCAGAGTTTATTGTTTCAGTTTTTTTTTTTTTTTTTAGGAATGACATGTATGTAATTCTCTCTTCACATTATTTGCGTTATATTGTCCTCAGCCCTAATTGGTTTAAATTTCGAAATTTTCACCTTCCACTCTCCTATTAAGGATAATTTATTTCTAAAAATACGTAAGTAAAGAAAAGAAAAATTTCTATTAACATTAAAATTGTCTGAGTTTCCCATTTATTTTGGATTGGGTACGAAATCCAGAAAAACAAAATCCAGAGTGACAAAATGCAGAAGACACAAAATCCAGAAGTGACAAAATCCAGAAGTGACAAAATCCAGAAAAGACAAAATTCAGAAGAAATCTTTTTTGGAATTTTTTATGGATTTCCTTTTAGTTTGAATTCTTAATGAACTCAGAACTTTTTCATTTACATTAAAAACAAACAAATTATATATATTTTTTACATTTATTCACCCCACACTACCCCTTCAATACACATATTCATTTATTAACGCACTCATTAATAGATGAGATTTAGGCACAGACCTAGATAAATACCATATTTGCACTAATTCATACATTCCAGAGAAGGATAATAACACAACGCAAAAATTTTTCTATGTTTAGTAATTTTCAAAATTTTAAGTATTTTATTCTAATTCGAATTATTATGCATTTTAAACCTTGACCATCTCAATATCGCGGTCAACACTTCAAAATTTCATGTAATGTTTCTTGACTGCCGTTCACAAAACGTGACCCATGTGCCGGCATTGTTGGGTTAGCCTGTTTCGTTCATAAAGATGCTAGGTTTCCATCAGATGAATATGTCATCACAAGACTCCCTACTAATATTAATAACACAGATTAATATAACAACAACGACGAGTGTTAATATGAGATTTGCGAAGCAAAGTTCATGCCAATCTTAAAATTTTTAATTATAACAATTTTCCAATTTCGGGATTTTGACATTTACATATTTTGCCATTTCTGAATTTTGTCACTTATGGATTTTGTCACTTATGGATTTTGTCACTTCTGGATTGTCTCATTTTCGGATTTTGTTATGCATTGTGTCACTTCTGGATTTTGTCATGTTCCCATTTATTTTGATTTATTACAAATCGAATTTAAAATTTCAATTTCCTAATATAAATTGAGCAAAAACTATTATAATGTTCAATATTGTAAGTTTCTATTAATTGAAATCAGGAAAAATATGATTCATCTGTTTATGAGCTATTTACATTTACAGAAAGAATAATAGAAAGAACAATTTTTAGAAAAAAATTATCATGGAAAAAAGGTTAAATTAATTCCAAAATGGCAAACTTAAAAGAAGATTATAAATTCGGGGGAGACTTCTGGTATAATTTATCGAAAGGGCGAAGGGTTATATTTGAAAACGACATAACGGAAAATAGTTGGTTGCCAGCCAATTTACAATTTTACAGTGTATTTCACATATAACGGATTTCAAATGTCATAATAATGTCATTGAAACGGAAAAAATACATGAACAAAATTTAATTGCAGTCTGCCAAGAATAGTTTTTATCTTTCTGTTTCCATAACAAACTAATCGCACGAACATTTTCAACAAACTTTTCAAGTTTATTTTTCCCAAACTGTTGTAACTAGAGAGCAATTACTATAAAGTAGCTAAAGTTGCTCGTTTTTAGAACCGGATTCTCTGTTAATAGAAAATTTTTTAAAACAAACGAACTATTGTTTAAAATACACGTATAATATTCTATATGTTTGTTAATAAAATACTTCTTATTGTTGCGCTATTTTTGATTTATTTTTTAACGTTTTCGGTAGACACCCTACCATCTTCAGATATTTTTATTTTCAAACTAAAAATATATGCTTAACTAGACTACTCGACTATAATAAAATAGGAAGCAAATAGTGCCTTAAATTCATTAACGCAAGACGTTTATGTACGGTTTAAACTATCCGTTAAAAAATGTGATAGGCGAACAATAACAATGTTAAAGATCTGTGTCCAACAGATGAAATAGTCTACTTTCAATAGAAGGTTCTTCAGTGTTCATTAAGAGAAGTGAATTCTTATATATAAATAACGATTCTCCCATGCATCCAGTTTTGGATTGTTTGTTACTGGCTTTATTAGTTAGAATTTGTTCATGTGAATTTCATAGTCAATGTGGAGAGCTATACTGGATCGATTGGATTCGCCGCTCTTACTAAGGGATCATCCAGATCTTTAGTTCTGCACAAAGTACTTCTACGTTTGTTAGACGACACTGAGATAACGATTCTGTTAATTTTCTTAAAGATGTTTTTGAATTTACCTGTGTATTTTGGGTGATAAGTTATTCCTACTATGCATTTTAGTATTGCGATGTCCTTAGTCCATTTTTTATATTTTTGTTTATGAACTAGTGCGTCTATTAATCGAGTATGGAAGTCATTGATTCTTGCCGTGTTTTTTATGTATCTTAGCTCCGATTCATAGTTCGTTTCTGTCATGGGGATGTTTAATAATCGGTGGATCATAGAATTGAAGGCAGTCATTTTATGTTGATGACAATAATTAGAGTCTCATGTTATGTATCTTTGTGTGTTTGTTGTTTTCCTATACACACAGAAGGTGAGTTGGGTATCTACTCTCCTAATAAGCACATCTAAAAAGGGAAGAGTACCATTGTGTTCACATGTAAATTTTATAGTAGGAAACAATTCGTTCAGTTTTTCCAAATGTAGTAGAGACTTCTGACTACTTTATTATAGCAAAAATGTCATCTACATATTTTTTCCACACCCATGGGAACCAATTTTCTTCTTTACATTGCATTTCTAAATGCCCCATAAAGATATCCGATGATAAAAACAATTCCAAAACATTTCCCATCGCCGCGCCGTTTCGTCTAATTGTTTGTAAAATTTACCACTCAAGTAACTGTGGTTCGTACAAAGCCTACTCAGTTTCGAGAACATTATTTTTCGCTATTCGTCGATGGATTGTGTATTCAGCCACATCTAAAAAAATTCTAGGGTTTTCTTCATTGGAACACTTGGATATAGGGCTGTAACGTCAAAAAAGCATAATATTTCCTCCTCTACGAGAGTTATAGTTTTAATTTTTTCTACAAACTCAACCGAGTTTTTAACGGACATGCCTAAAGCGGGAGTTAGCTTTCGGAATTCAGATATCAGTCACTTTCCCAATTTTTCGGATGGAGCATTGATGTTAGAAACAATTGGTCTCATACATTTATCTGGTTTATGTGTTTTGGGTAACCCATACAATTTTGGACATTTTAGATTTGAAACTAACAGTCTTCTTTGTGTGGCAAATCTAAGTATATCTTGATGGTCAATGAGAGCTCTAGATGTTTGTCTAACCATTTTAGCTAATGGGCTCTTTACTTCGTTATAGTTTCCTTCACTAATTATCTTATTCATTCTGTTTTCGTAGTCATCTATATCTAAAATAGCAATATTATTACTCTTGTAGGTAGGGAGGGCAAAATTCAATCCACTATTCTACACCATCTAAGGAGTTGTAAGAGTTTGTTTGGAGGAATTTTGGACGAAACCACCCATGTAGGAAGGAGGAAAATAGTCTGGGTCACTAAGTTTATAAATTTTAATTTTTTTTAATTTTTATTCGTTTTTATTCCCTTAATATTTTTAATTTTTTTAATATTTCTAACTTGGTTTTATTTTTATTTTTTTTTTTTCTATATTTTTTTTTAAATTTTTTACTGTTTTTTGTTTTTTTTTTTATTTTTTTTTTACTGTTTCTTAATTTTTTTATTTTTTATTAATTTTTATTTATTTTTAATTTCCTTTATATTTTACTTGTTCAAGAAGGCATTTCTTTGCTCCGGATATAGCAAAAGCTAAAAAATGTTTTTTATTTGTTATTTCATCACGCAACCCATTTTATTTTTAATGACAAGTTTCACGTCTTGGTTTTGACTTATCAACAGGTCCCAAATAGCGAAATTGAGTGACTTGAAAAACAAATGAAAAAATAGAACAAAGAAAAGAAATGAAAAAAATGAAAAAAAAAATCCTTCTTAAACAAATTAAAGTCTGCCCCGGTAAAAAACCTATATTTTATTTTTATTAAAAGAAAAGAAGCATTCTGGGATTCGAACGCGTTACAGGCAGAGTCTCGGCTTTTCTTAAGATTATATAAAGGGAAGGGGTCGGAGAACCGGCATCCATAATAAAATATTTCGTGTTATGCCCATGCCGTGTCAGGTCAAGTCCCCGTTTGACCTTATTCTGAAGATTATGACTACATTACGGTCAGCTTTTCAGACGTCTGATGGAGTTATAAAATCCAGGCCTAGACGTGGAGGTCCTAGGCCAGCAATTCCTTCCCATTCGTTTAGTACGTGCTTTGCAGATTCTACCTCTACGTTACAAAGTTGTCAGTTGCCTTCTGTGGTCACGTCCTTATTATTAAGCATATTTCCAAGTTGTCAATAAATAGCCTGATCTGACCCTTACCACAGTTGATGATTTTTTAAATGCTTTATGTGGAAAGTTAATGAACTTTTCCCCCGTGGCTCCCTTCCCAAATGTTATTAGTACAATCGAGGAGTTCGTGTGCATTAAAAATAAAATTGGAGTGAAGAAACATTGGTCTTTTAACATATGTGTATTTTAAAATACACATTAGTTAGATTAGATTTGTGAAGGGTTTTATAGGCATTAGATATCACTGCAACCTGTAAGATCTGTTGTGAATTCCAGTTGCATTTACTCCCTTTCTAAGTTCAGACTATCAGTAAGTCTAGAACCATTCTGGGATTGAGACTCGAAACGTATGTTTGTGGAGGAAAACCATGTTCGAGGTGGAGTAGTCTCCGCCTGGCAAATGCTTCTCATTTGCAGAGCAAGTGCTTCGAGGTTTCGTGAGCATCCTGAAAGAAACGGCAGGATGAAGTCTCAGCCAAGCCCAGCTTGTTTAGGTGATACCTTAAGGGGCAATGGCCTGAGAAGAGCTCAGTAATTATTTTGAACTCTGTTCTTCTAAGGAGTAAGAGTTCTTTTATTTTTCCGCCAAAAGTGTCGATAAACTTTTTTGCCTTACGAAGTGCTTGTAGCCTTTCCCAATACAAGGATTTTTGTTTATTATCCCAGTCGTTTAGGGCAGCTCTGAGGTGAAGCACCACAAAATGACTCTAGTCCGACAAACTGAGTTTCTGCTCCTCTTTTCGCTAGACCATCGATAATTTCATTATCTTTGTGGCCTTCAAGTCCACGTACCCACATGAGAATAACTTTGTTTCTTCTTGATAAGTCTAAGAGGGTTTGTAGACATTCCCAGACCATCCCAGACTCGACAGTATAGAACTTTAAGGCCTTGAGGGCAGCTTGCTTGTCCGAGAGAATATTAATGATTGAGCCATTTATGGCCCTTTTAATGCAGGTATTGGCACATTCTATGATGGCCAATACCTCGGCTTGGAATATAGTAGGAGTAGAGCACAGAGCATTTGATATATGGCACTTGGGGCCGTATATACCCAATTCGACTCCATTGCTCGTTCTTGAACTGTATGTATACTACACTATCAATTCTTGTTGGAAGGACGATTTAGTGGAACTTCATTGCTGTCGGTCTCCCAAAACCACGGAATGGTCCTGCCAAATACACCCTGGGTGTGATTAACTCAGATATTGTCGTCATTTGCTCGAAACACTTATCTGTTTTAAGATACCTAAATGACCAACCAGATTCCCTGGCTTTAACTGTTTCTCTTTTTGCACTCTTATAGTACTGGGATCGTTTCCTTTTTCACTTGCAAATGTAGGGGTGGTATGTTTACTAAGGCCTCCATAGCTGCTGTAGGACCGGTTCTGATGGCACCACTTATTCCTTGACAGGCAAGCTGCTGGGTTTTTAAATCAGAGCCTCAGCTGTTTTATGGTTTGTTTTTGGCCAACATGTGAGGGCCGCATAGGCGACCTTGGGTCTAATAGCCATGGTGTACATCCAGTACATAATTTTTGGCTTCAGACGCGATGTTTTGCCAATGAAGTGACGATACGTGTAGAGAGATCGGACCGCTCTATGCATCACTCTGGACAGATGCGAATTCCAGGTATGTTTCTTATCTAGAGTTACCCCCAGATATTTGACTTTGTCTGAAAATATCAATTCCGTCTTATCAAGAAGAGGAGCCGTGAGTGGAAGCTTCGATATTTTTGTAAACGGAACGATATCTGTCTTATTGGGGTTCATGCTAAGACCTTTGGTTTAACACCACGTGCGGACTTTGGAGGGGGCATTTTCCGTGAGGTCGGATATGGCTTGATTATGCTTGCCCCGTATTGTGTCATCCGCATAGCCTTGTACATTAAAACCTAGAATGATCAATTTCTCTAATAGGTCACTTTAGTTAAAACACACTTCAAATTCGTCTTTGAATAAGTATATTTTAATGTCAACATTAAATATAAAATTTACTTATACTAAAGTCAAGTTTAGTGTTTGGGTATGAATAGCAATCTAAGTCTCTAGGTTTTTTCTTGCATCTGGCATTTAGCAACTTAGCACTAAGAACAGCGTCCTTTTTAATGAAAAGGTATAGAAGAAGTAAGCCGAACATTAGTTCTAAGGTTGATGTGGGTCAGGTCCACTCAGCACCAATTATTCCGACTCATGCAAATCTTTGTTGTTTTTATAACTTTGTTTTCATTGATCTTTCCTCAATAAACTATTTTTGAATTCAATCTCTATTTTATGTTATACAGTCTTTGGCATATACAAAACTGTTCTGGATTTCAGTATGACTACTGTTGGTTCCATGTAAACACTATAGATCAAAATCAAACAACCACTCGAATTCAAATAGAGCGAACTCGCACAATATTGTCCATGGCAACATAAAGCATAACCACTTAGAGTGAGCGCAGCCCTTTAGGATTAGAATTTCGCTTGTACTTTTTTCTAACTAATTTCCTTTAGGATTTGAAGTGTTTCTTCTTATCCTGCCAACTTCATCCCCTACAGATAAAACTTGTAATACATTCGGATCACAATATCGTTAAAGTTTTTTGTCTTATCATCTTCTAATGTGAAAATAAATAAAATTAATAATTTCATATTCTTTAATTATTTTTACACAGAGAAATTCATCACAAATTTTACATAACTAGTAACATTCTTACACAGAGTTACCAAATTTCAGTAGGGTTGTGCAGAAGTTATGTACACCTCATAGCTTCGTTTTGATTAGAACTAGTAGAGCTCAACATTTAGAAAAACGATTCGATTCTTCTAGTTTTATTACTATGAAAACGTCGAAACAACATTAAAACCAGAAAAGAGGCATCTATATGTCATATATAATATTAAAGTCCGATTTTCTTGCGTGATATCTGAAGTTTTGTTGTTGTTTGTTTTATATATAACATGAAATTAAAAAGTTTATTGCAATTAATAATGAACGTGGATATAATGTGTCTCACAATGTCATAGTTGCTTCGAATTTCAAAAATAATTTCCGATTATGTTACGACTTTAACACATTTTAATTATACACAAACCATGCCTGTGTTCATAAGCAATTTTTTTTCATTATTTTCTAACAAACTGTAAATGCAATTATAATTGAAATATTTTCAAAATGTGGTACAGTCTTCATCTCTAACTCTCTTCCATTTCAATACATAATTAGCATCCGAAAAAAAAAACACTGCGGTTTCCAAATATGCACATACACATATATTTCCAGCGGCATTATAATCAAAAAAGCTGACTCCACCTGTCTAGCTCGGTGTCTAGTCTCCTCTGAATATCGAAGCACAAAATTAATCTCTCAAAACATTAATTTAGCTAAAAACCCTTTTAAGAAACACTTTCCTCACTGCTAATATTTACTCAAGGTTTATTTGATTTCCATACAATAATAAAATTGAGATTTATGTGCAGCTCAAGCAGAGGCTGCACACAAAATCCTTGAGAAAAAACGAAAAAATCTCTGTTTGTTTTTACTTTTGAACTAGAAAGCTCCATTCGAAAAACGAGGAATATTTCGTTTCCTTTAATTAGCTGTTATGAACGAAAGAGATTATATCACCACAAACCATCATCGTGCCGAGGCTTTTAGAGTTTTAGACTTTGAGGATAAATCAAGAATTTTAAAGTGTGCGTGATGATAAAAGTTATATTTAACATAGATGAAAGGCTGAACAGCCTCACGTTTTATTTGTTGTCCTTTATGTAAAATGAGTTCATTTATCGGAACGAACAAAATGTTTTATAAATCTCTATCAAAACTAGAAAAAATTATAGCTAATTACACAGCACTACTTAAGATTAGATTTTTGATTTTGCTTTAATTAAAGACAACAATTTGTTACAAATAATTCACGTTTTCGAACAATTCATTTCAGAGGTGAATTTTTGACATTTATAGTTTTTTTTTAGTTACATGTCTGCTAGCTACATAATAATGTAAACGTTGCAATATTTCTTGTACCGAGTTTCCTTCTTGCATCCATATCAGCTGGAAAGGAAAAAAAAAATAAAGAAAAAGACTGAGAGAGCGGGTTATGTAAAGGTGCATGAATTCCATATTCTGTGAATTTTCCTTCTTTAAGACACGGAAGTATAAATTTCATCGCGCGCAAAACTTCAAACCGGCGGCCAAGCTTCGCGTGTTAAACTTCACTTAATTTACTGAAAAACTTAAAACAGGGCGAGAAAAAGAAGACGTGAAAACTGTGAAGCTTCGTGATGATGTAAGGGGGCTACTATTTGTGGCTTATGCTCCTGTGATAATCATAAAATAATACAAAAAAAAAAAAATAGATATATATATAACAAGGAAAAATAAGGAACACTACCTATCACCCTACCACCGACAGCGAGTACGACATGGCGAAATATGTGCAAAGTGTCTAAAATGTTGCCGAAGAAATTTTCTCTCGTAAATATCTTGTAAGGGTGCTGGCTACTACACCGAGGTGTGTGTGTGTCTAAAAATGAGCCATAAGCTGCTACTTAATTGTCCTAGTTGGTTCCTGGCAACACTCTTGATGTCCTACTACAATAGTTTTACGGAAGTCACGGCTGAAATTGTTGGTGAGTACAACTTTTTGGTTTTTTTTTCTAAATATAATTATCTTTTGTAAAGTTTTATCATCACCCTGTGTTCATCATAATGTTAATGAATTTAGATAATTTCCTAATGTGCGAACAAGAGAATTTGTCTCGGAAAATTTAACTGACTTTCAGCATGAAATTTTTACTTTGTGCTTCTTCTTGGTAACAAGTTTAATGGGATTTTTAGTGAGTGTTGTTGGTTGTTGTCTGGATATGATAGAAAGAAACTTTTTGTTGCTTACCAAAGTTTTCCCGTTAATGAAAATGCCTTTCTAGTTTCATAAAATTTATTATGTTTTGTTTGAAAATGAAATAATATGATTTGAAAGTTTAAATCCTTTCTGATTTCAGTCCTTTTATTTTAAATATTAAATTTTGTAAAATATTAATAATTTTTTTTTTATTGTCTTATTTTTTATGCAAAATGACGAATGTAGTTGGACACGTAGTCAGCAGGGTGACCGTTTGGAAATTTCTTAGCGTAGCAAATTGGCGTAGCACTACCTTAAGATGCGTAGCACTCAGTAGCAAAACATTCTGAAAGTAGCACTAGAAAGGTTTCCATAGATGAGATTGTATTGGTCACATTTGTATTGCTATAGATATTACTATAGAAGACTGAAATGTTATATCGTCGGTGATACTGCATAACCGCGAGACTAGCAATTTCATAACCGCGTAACTGAATTCAGGTGCAAATTCCAATTTTGAAGTTAATGGTAATGTAGCTATGAAGCTACAACTTTTTTTTTTTAAATCTTATGTCTAAAATCCAAAAATATAATATTTCTCGTCCTATCCTAGAGTTCAGTAGAAATAATTTTGTCATTGTAATCGAAAAAAAAAAGCAGTTTAGTGTTTGCTGAAAATTATATTTTGACTTTAACTTACGCGGTAGTGATATTAATAGTCTCGCGGTTATGAAGTATCACCGACGATATGTAGGTATACTACGGGTTTATTATACATACAGTCGTTCAAAAATAGTGTAACTAAGCTCTACAATTAAAAAAGCTATTACTTGCTCTATTTTTTATTACGTTTAAATGCGAGAAACATCTTTCAGCAGCTGCGTATTTCAGATAATATTGTCTCAATATTTTCTATTCGAAGCTTTTTAAACCGATTAGATAGAAAGGCTAAATCTGTTGTTACTTCAGGTAAAGATTTATCTTTTAAATATTCTGGATCAAGAAATTTCAGTGCATTTATTACAGGATCATTAAAATTTATGCGCTTTTGGATTTGTACTGTTAATTCTACATAAAAGTTTTATACATTTTTCGCAAACTTAAAGGCTTCCTCTCTGGTAATTTTTGAAATAAAGTTAGGGCATTAGCTCCAAAATAAATTTATTTCGGTTCCTAAAAATGATTTTTATCTATTGGATCAATCAGGTGTAAAGCAGAATTGTTAACATAACTATTGGTTAAGAATTTTTTTAAAATAATACGAAAAGCACTTGCTACATCTCGTAACAGTATATGAACCTTTGGCGATTCAGATTGAAAATTTAAGTTCAGATCGATGACTAATTTAAAAAAAAACACTCTTTTTTGTTAATGGAACAAAGGCTAAAATAAAATAAATGAATATGGTAAATAATAATGTCTTCCAAATTGAATTTTTCAGCGCTTGTACCTTGTATTGTACTGTACAATGAATTAAAACAGGTTCCAGTCAATGAAATTAGGAATAATCTTGATTGCCGAATGCCGGTAGCTAGCACAACAAAACTTAGGTTAGGGTTTTTCTTGAATTTTTCAACAGAAATTCTCTGCTATATAATTGTAGCAACACAAAACACTTATTTTATTTCGAAATTGAATTTTTCAGTTCTTGGCTTGTACGTGTACCTTATATTACACAATTTACAATCACTTAAAACACCTCTTCAAGAAAATCAAATTAGAGTTGTGGTGAGTGAATTGTAAATGTAAGTAATGTGTGTTAGACTCGAAACACGAACTTTATGAAATGAACAATGAAGTGAAGTAAGTGAAGCGAGTTACGTTCTGGAACGTAGAAGGGAGTGGGAGAAAGGACGATCACCGCTCCCACCAAACGCCAAACTTCTCTTGTCAAAGAAAATTGTTCTTAGCTAAAAACGAATATGATATTAGAAGATAAAATTAGAGAGTAGCAAAATTTTTTCACGGGCGTAGCACAATTCAGAGGGTAGTGACATTGTAGCCCAAACAAGCTGATTGTAGCATTTTGCTACCATCGTAGCACTTGCGGTCACCCTGGTAGTCAGTACACTCTCTATGGCCGTTTTTCCCGTCGTTTCGTGATTCATAGCGCCGTTTTTCCCGTCGTTTCGTGATTCATAGCGCTGTCCTAGTTCTAAGTGGTCCACGCGCAAATTATGCTGTTTTTTCTATTATCTATGCTATTAACCGTTTTCAGGGTTACAATTCATGGTAATTCGCGTAAACTCACTTATTTCTATTGTAGTGGAAGGGGGCAGGAGTGTGCGTTCGCCGCTTTTCAGGCCAACACGATTAACGTACGCTAGCCCTCAAATATGCAAAAAACAATACAATAGCTCCTTATCTAAACCTAGTCCCTGATAATAATATTCCCGCGGCCTTTTCTTTCGATCTGTGTTCAATTAAGCTAGATGAATTTTCTTATTTTCTAAATATATGAATTACTAATAAACATATGACTTACTTCTAAACTACGGCTAGCGCCATCTAGTTATAACTAACCACAAATATTTCGTAATTCTAACACTTAATTAACTTAAGTACTAGCTACATAATTTTTGTGTTATTCCTCAGGTTGCCTCTGCCTTCCCATCCTGGTGGTGTTTGTAAGCTCCCTGTTACGGGCATTATCTGTAGAAGGTCGCATATTTCCTGTCCTGCAGGTTGCAATCCTCCATCCGTCTTCCTCTCCTAACCGCTATGACTGACTCTTTTCTCCCTGAAAAAAGTTAAATTTCTTTCGCAGTAATATTTTCAAGACTAACAAATCTATCAGCCTACAGGTTGTCGGCTGGTTGTGGTTAACTTATCTGGCTTGGAATTGTCTTTTCGGAGTCGGGATAATTGTTTCGGAGATCTAGTTATCACGCTGGTGTCTGATGGAGGACTGAATGCCTGATAACTGACTGATGTTCGGTTTCACAGTCCAGGCTTAAGCCAGAGCTTTTCTAAGCCACAGGTGTGGCTTAAGCACAGAACTTAAGCCAACTCGGTTTCACAGTACTCAGTAAGCAAAGGCTTAGTTAAGCTGCTGATGAAAAATTTTAAGTTGTCTGCACTGCGGTAATTGTGAATTTTTAAAGGAAAATTATCATTGTAAATCCCAATGAAGAAGAAGACATCAAAATAAAATATTGTTATCACTCGTTTATTTAAACTGTGCGCAGTTTTTACCAGTCAGTTGGGCTTTTCATCTACAAGTGTATCAGATCCAAAATCATCATAGCCGAATGTTTCGACAGTCGGAACCGAGGATAAAAATCAACGTCATCCCATTTATCGAAATGTTGCGGGCGCCTTCTTATAATTTTTTCATGGATCACACTTTGCGATATTAAATTATAGATTTCTTCGTCGCTTATATCATCCGCATCCGATAAATAACTCATTTTTGTCTTGAACTGTTTGGTTTCTTTCTAAAACATCAAATGGAATGCTGACACTAGCTGCCACACAGTACTTTCAACTGCTAACTAGATAACTATTTTCCCTTGGAAAATTTCAATTTAGTTTTAAAGTATAACATTTGAAATACATGTGCGTTCGTTTAATAACAAAAATTATAATATTTAAGAAAAATATGTATTTAGGAATAATCCTTGTTTCAGAGCAACATCTGAGGCTTAAGCCTTCGAGATGACGGGCTTAAGTTAAGCTTACCTTAACCAAATGTTGTCATTTAAGCCTTGACCCGAAATATGTATTAAGCCTTGGCTTAAGCCATCGTTGCGGCTTAACCCTTGACTTTGAAACCTGCCATGAGTGTCTTCAGTGTGCAGAGCTTAAATTCCTGGTATCACATCACTAGAACCCGTCACTACCGGACTGTTAATCATCAGTGTGTTCCCTTCTCGCTGGCTGGCTTATCTATCGCGATAAACTGGCTTACGTTGTAAGGCCTGATTGCCACCAGGCACTTTAATTCGATTGTATTTGAACTTAAATTATGTAACTTCGTTATAGCCCTTTAATTATTTGACTCGTTCTTAAAAATAAGTTGCAAAATTTCTAAAAGGTATAGTACAGAAAGAGTCAGTAACTAATCTAAAAAAATCACAAACTTAATAAAGTCAATAGGGATAACAAGATAAAACAAGACAATAAGAATTAAAAGACCAAAAAGAATTTAAAAAACTAAAAATTTCCTACACTTTTCAATTTTGACAATTGTATAAGTGGCAGTTCAAAGTAGTTCTAAATTTTCAAAGTGATTGTTCGAACCAAATCGATTCGAATATATTTTTGTTAAGAGATACCTTCTGAAAAGAAAACATCCTGAAAACAAAGCAGCAAAACTTTTAGTAAAATTAATTCTCATCTAATTACTCTTAATCAGAAAACAGGTACACAATTCAACAAAGCCATGCATTTGTCATATACATAACACATTGCACAAATACAGGGTGGGCCAAAAGTCACCATGGGGTTTAAAAATTAAATTGGTAACATATGGTAGGATGAAAAAAAGGAGGGGTAAGGTGGGGTGGGGAAACATGCTTACCTATAAAGAACAGACAGTTGGCTATCATGTAAAAAAGGAATGAAGAGAAACGGTCAACAGGGTGTGGAGCAATGTACAAACGAAAAAGTTAGTTATTTTTAAACCCCATGGTGACTTTTGGCCCACCCTGTACAATACAACAGTATAGCCTCATTGAGCAGATCAAATTAAAATTATTATCATTTGCTTGAACCATTTCGATTCGCGTTAAAAGAAATTGCTGAAAAGGGAACATATCCAACAATACCATGCTAAAATTAAGTTCTAAAAAGAAAAGCTAATTACAACTTTCTCAAAAAATAGGTAAAACTTCTAACAAAAGCATGTGTTGTCATGTGACATAAAATGCATGGCAGAAATACGATCAGATCAAACAGATCAATTTGCAACTCTATCATTATCTTCATTACAAGTACCATCGAACGGGAATTTCTTCTCTACGTGATAGAGATAACATTTTTTGCAAACATAATTCAACTTAACACAGAAGCATGGATTGCTCTAAGTTTCTTGTTGCTATGCATTTTTGTTCGTTGCTATGCTAATTTTATAGCCTGTACCGTAAAGTCACAGATGGAGTGCCAATTCCTGTTATCATGCGCCTCTGCTACCCTATCATTGTGTCGTGTGCAAGCAAAGGCTATACAAATGACAAGCTCACTGATCTCGATCTCTTTTTGTATTTGGCATCGCTTGAGGTAAGTTGGCTGTTTAGGGACTACCATTTATATCGGGTATCGACTGATATATCACTTTTTAACCCTTGTGTCAATACCTACATACCTGGGTATGTTTGAAATTTTGAGAATGAAAAAAACTTTATCTAATCTTCGAAATTTTTTATCCATCACTTTAGTTATCCTCAAGGGCTCTATTTGTAGCTAATATATGCTATAAAATTTTGAAAGGTATTCTATGGTTCGTCAGAAAATAGACCTGAATTATAAATATACGTTACCAAGCTCAAAGCATACCCAGATAGATATGTAATACATTTTTTAAGAATGGTGATTGAAAGCAATAAAAAAATAGAGTTAATTCTTAAAAAACTTTATAGAATTTATTATGAAAAACATTTTTTATATCTGGGGAATTCTGTAGAATGCTCTGCACGCGCTGGCTTACAGCATGTTGTGCAACATTTTCGCGTGGGTCACCGCTTACCCTCCTCTTTGCAAATACTGCAGTTAATTTTCAGTCTGTCAGTTTGATCCCGTGCTGCTGGCCCACTTGACGTGGATGTAGATCTGATTGGTATCTGGTGTCCCATCATGCATTCGATAGCATATCTAATACCGAAGTTCCTCATAATGTGTGAATTCGCTGCTATGATTTGTACATGCTGGCATGGTGAGGGCTTCACCAAGATCTTGCAGAAACGTACGTCTCTTATTTGGCTTTTGGTTAGAATTGCGGGTATCGTATATAATCAAGGCTGCCAGAGCAGCCACATACAAAATATTATAAAAAAATGCTAGGGTCCCCGCAACGTACGTCTCTTGGTGGTGTAATGTCCTACCATCTTATCCATATTTTCTCGCCCCCCCCGCATTTGTTGTAAAACAATATGATTTCAGGCTTTTGGAGGACACCACTAACAATTTTATCGTAATGCACTGTTGAAAGCAAGATTACAGATTTCCTATTTTTTTATACATAAGAGCAAATCGTGGTTTTATCACAAATCCGAACTCGGTAGAAAGCAGTATACGCGAGGGTATAGCTTGAAATTCTGGAGAAAGTTCCAGTATGAGTTATGCTTTGGGGTCGATACCTCAAAATGAAATTTATGATCTAATCACCCTTGCCAGCCAGTAGAAAAAGAATGAAATTTACACTTATTATGAACAAATTCTCCTTGAGATACTCGAAAAAATGCATTTCTATCATCAACAATTATCCTACCTCCAAGTTTTGTAAGCCATATGCAGCATACCCACCTTTCGGAACAGGTCTAATCATAAAAATGAATTCTTAGGAACTGTTTGACTAAATATTTTTCTTATATGTAAAGCAAAAAAATGAAACAGTTCCACAGAAATATACGTAAATATGGTTACATACCCGGGTATGTTACGGGTTGGTTTATGTCATTTATTTTATCCATTGACACAAGGGTTAATAACTAACAAAACAAATCATTTCTGGTTTCGACGGAAACAAACACTTCTTATTTCAGATCTCGACTGAAGTTAAGATATTTACTAACAATCATTTCTGGTTTCGACGGAAATAAACGCATCTTATTTCGGGTCTTGACTGAAGATAAGATAACACTTTAAGCCGGATCTCGACTGACTTAAAGAATATTATCTCGGGTCTCGACTGAGATAATCTTTTACTAACAATCATTTGTTCCCTTAGCACGTCATTTCGGTGCGACCTGAATAGGTTATGAATTATCAACTGTATAACTTACAGTTAACACAAGGGTGTAATAGGTCAAATTAAAGGAGAGAGTCTACAGTTTAGAGTTTTTATAAAAAAAAAGTTATGTTAATGACCTTTTTGCAAAAATAATTAAAGTCAAATTAAAATAAAAGTAAAAACGTCCGAAAGTTTTAGTTTAGACACCCATAATTGTTGATGGGAGAGGGCTATGAGGCTGGTAGAGCAGTTCTTGGAAGGGTCATGCAGTTCTGCATACAACGAGATTTTACATGTGACCATACACCCTGTAGTTTTTAAAATGCAGGGTATTATGTGAAAATCTAGCTTTTTTTCATTAATCACCCTGTAACTTCCAAACTGTTGATGTGGACCCGCCCCCCTCTCCTGCCATGCAATTTTTGTTTGTTTAGGTGTCTAGTATCCGCAGATTTCATTTGATCAAGTTTCGAAAATACACATTGTATATAACTAATTGCGGAACTAAAAATTTCATTATTATTGCTCTGTGCGTGATCTCAATTACGATGGTTTTGCTTTCACCGAAAAAAACCGACCGATTAGATACTCCTTGGATTAAAATTCCATACTAAACAGTATCTCTCGGTATAGGTTATGGTGTTTCATGAATAGTCCTCGGATTTAGCGCTCTCAAAAAATTTAAGCTTCGTTTATTTACATCGATAGCATTGTTCATGTTCAATCGACTCAAAACAAGTGTTTTTCAGAGTTCGTCGCAATCAACGTCGACATATGCCAAATTTAATAGAGATAAGATAGACTTGTTTTATGGTAAAACATACCAATAATTCTTCGAATGCTTTATTCTAACAGAATGGGTACACTGATTAAATCCAATCAACTGGCTATTAATATTATTATGGAAATTCTTACAACGTACAGACCGTAGCTGTATAATTCAAGTACCATTACCATTAGCAATACCAAGTATTTTAAAAATGAAAATTCTCAATACTAATACTCCTATATCGGAATTAAAATTTTACAGTAGCATTCTAGGTATTGCAAATAATACTTTAACATATCGGAAAGTAATTTAAGTTTCGATTCCATCACAAAAATATTTATAAATATCCAAAAGTATTTAAATAGTTTTTCGGAACAACTAAATAATTCCAATAAACCATCTTAAAAGACAGGCTCTTAATGATTTATTTTTTAAAAAATTAGTGTTAACTAAAACAAACTGGGACTTCAGGAAAATTAAAAAATAAATTGAAATGATATCGATACAATATTGTATTTTTTAAACCTTATTTAATTTTATTGCAACTCAAAAACAGGAAAACGTTTGTATACCCTAGATGAAATCTATAGGGTATACCTACTAAGTTTCTCATAGGGTTGTCATACACAAATTTCATTTTTTACTATATATTTTGATACCACGTAAACGTAGAGCGCTGAAATTTTGTACACAGGGCTTATATGAAAATAGTAAATACAATTCAAAAATGGGTTAAATCGGCCAACCCCTTCTTGTTGTTTCCGTATAAAAATTTAGGATGGATTTTTACGTATACTGTGAAAACTATAAGTTCTATACTATTTTAATGTATTGAAAAGTCCTTCAGAATATAAAATCCTTTAAAATTGGTTATAATCATTTTTTCTGTCCGACAAACCGTTATAGAAATATATGCGAAAAACCACTTCAAAAATCAAACTTACACAGAAATGACATGCGGGTATTCATCCAGGGTATCATAAGAATTAGTCTTAGACCAAGTCTAGTTTTTTTTTACTTATTCTTACATAAATACAATACAATATCATATTTAATACTGTAGTTTTCGAAGTAATTAAAAGTATTTTATTTTTAAATAATTTTGTATATTTATAAGTATTTTTATAATGGAGTCGCAAATTCAATTATTTTTCTGTATGTTAAATTATTAACTGAAATTCCCGGAATGGTACTGTATAATTTTATTTATAATAGACAAGTATTAGTACAAGGAATTATTAATTATATTTGGTGTTGAAAATTAACAGATACTAAAACTATTAAAGAACAAGCTAAAAAAAATATGCCCAATCCTTAGCCACTACTTAAAATTAATTGACATTTTCGTGTAATTGAGATTCACATCACGATTTCGCATAAATTATTGTTTTTTTTTTAGTATTTCTATAGAATTCTATAGAAATTTACCCAAAGCGATAAGCAATTAAAAAAAGTGCATTCTGCTAAAAAAAAGTATTTATGTTCAAGCAACATAAGTATCCTAAAGGGATCTGTTCCTGTTTCCTTGATAACAATTCATCGATTTAAATAATGTTGCTTCATATACAAATGCTCTTCACCTCTTCGGACAAATCAATGAAGCTTGACTGATTTTGGTCGGTTAAGTTTGTTTTACAAAATTTTTTTCGCAATCCTTGGGTGTCACGCTACTCTGGCCGGAACTCTGGTTAGACCAATGACGACTTCTGACCATCCATTGGTAAATCGGGTGTCACATTGTAATATTTTAACGTGATGTTTAACATTGGACATGAGTTGGATTTGGTGGCTGGAAGACCTCATAAGTAATACGATTGTCAAGTTGGATCTTCTGAGTTATGATATTGCGGTGTCACTTGTGGCACTCAAGTGTTACTACTAAACGAATTTCTAAAATGAAATACAACGAGCGCAGTTACGACTTTAACATCCGTTCATTTCATCCAATCGATTTTTTAATTTTTTTTTCTCTGAAGCTGCATTATCTGTAGATTTAAAAGATTTAAAATAAAAATATCATTAGAGAAAAGGATTATGGTGATACTTCCGGAGCGCCCTCTTAATAGTACGGAATTTATAATTGCGAATTTAGAATAGTTCTGTCATTCTGCACAAAAATATGAATTAGTATCGGCTAATATGGATGTGCTTAAAAATTATTATTAACTAGCTCTTCTCTAAATTGATTACTTGCTTTAATAGTACCGTAATGAAGTCACCCAGCACATAATTTGCAACTCTCATAAAACAATTCATTTCGACGGAAAAAGCCATAAAACTCATGAAATAATTCAATTTACAATTTGCGAGAAAAATGGAGGCCAAATCTTGTTCATTGCGAATATAATTAAAAGACAACAGAGTGACTGTGAAGCTGCTTGAGGAGCGAAAAGCTGCCGCCGCCGGCCAAAAGTTTCTACTGCCATAAGCTTCATGTTTTGTTATAATTTCCAGAAAATTGTTTTATGCGAAATTTAATTACGTACATAATGTATGGACTGTATATAAGTACATGTATGGCGTATATACATAGCCTACGCAATAAGACCGACAGAGGACATGCTGCTTTTAATGCTAGCATCCTACAAAAGCTAGGTATTTTGTGACAACATCATCCTGTTGGCTTCATCCTGTTGGCGCTCATCTAGGAAATTTGTGGTCAGGGTAGTGCCGAAACATTTGCTGGCTACGTTCGGTTCAGAACTGAATTTATGTTTGGATTTTAATTTAGTGACATAACTCTGGAGAGTAGACAAATCGGTGGACGAAATAATTAATATGATCTGCAAATTTGACACGATATTGTTTATCCATGTAAATGAATGAATGAGTGAATGGGGTCTTGACTGTTTTGGAAAATTCCACGGGAAACTCTCCTGTATCATGGACGGAATGCAAATTCATTGCAATTTAATTTGAAGTTTATTGCATCATATACGTTGACACAAATGCCATCGCATGAATACTTAAAAGTCAACAGATCTTGTATTCTGGTTTAAACTTAAAATTATCATGTTGAGTTCGTAAATCTGGCCAATTGGCTTAATTGCCGGAAGTTTTTTGATGCCCAAACCACTATTTTTTATAAGTAATAATTGGCATTGCTAACACATCATCAAAGCGCAATTTTAACAGGCTTTGTATGACAAATTGGTACGTCATCTGCATATATATATGGATTTTAACATTCTTGACAACAGAAGTGATATCGTTAATAAAGATGGTGAAGAAGAGTGGAGCTAGAATAGAGCCCTGTGGTAATCAAGTGAGGAGCGATAGTACTGAAGAGGTATGATTACTAGTTTTATTGAACAAATTGAGATCAGATAAAAAGTTTGCTATAAGACCACTAGTCCTGTGCCTGAAATTGTATAACGAGGAAAATTTCTTACATAAACTCCTATATTTGATGAAGTTGAAAGCCTTTGAGGAATTTAAAGAATAGTGAAAAGATCATTGTCCAAATTCTCACGAATATCATCTGTAATTTTAAAAAAAGCTGTAGTACAGCTATGTCTTGGACGGAAACCAGATTGCAAATGCGACAAGTAGCTGTTGCAGTTGACATAAGATGAAATTTGGTTTTACATAATCCTTTCCAAGGCCTTTGACAAAAATGGGAGCATTCTGATGAGATGAAAATTCTTTTTTGAACAGGCATTTGGTTTTTTTCTCTTATAAAACTAAATTTTATTCATATTTCCGTCGGTAGGCAGATCGTTTTGTGGTTTTCGGGCATTAATATTTCTCTTGGTTAGATATGGTTGATTGTTACTAGATCTTTAACCCTCATAGTCCAAAAACTTTGATGGATCGGATATTCCGTCTGCTTCGGTATCTCGTAGTAAAGAATTTTCTATGTCTACCGATCCTAAATGAACTACGTAAAGATTTTGTTCAAAAGACAGCTCAAGAGGAACATGACTCTGATAAAAAGACCTCAACGATTTATTTATATCTAAGAGAAAATCGGAAATTTTTGGCTTCTCAGCTGAGTGCATGGAAAATATTAGAATATCCGATTTTGGAATTTTTATCCTGCCATAATACTCATATCCTACTGTAATTTAAATTCTTCTTTATCCTTTCTAATGAAGGACTTTGCTATAAATGAGTCATATAGTCTGCTCTGCGATGCTGGTTTAGAACATTCTATGCGCCCTAGATGGAATTTCATGGGTGACCTTCTAAGCCCTACATAGAGCCCACACATCAGCTCTGGACAGATTAAAAGTCTAGGTGAGTCTTGCTTAGCAAGCTCATGCTGTTTTTCATTACCAAAAAGTTGATGTTCTTGTATCCTTATCAGACTTATCCGACACATTCTGTACAAAAGTCATCAAGAGCACGTTTATAAGCCCACTTGAGCCTTGACCACACTTAATTGCCTGCTGACTGTCGCTGACGATAAATGTGATTTTTACTTTATTAAAACTCTGTTCAGATAAGTTCTCATAAGTTCAAACATGTTGGTGGGCGTTGGTGAGCATGATACCAATGAAACTTAGGAAAGTGATTCTCTCTGCTCAAAGTAGATTTAAATAGGTTTAGTTTTGTCATCTGCCACCACGTAATCGCCCTATATTTTCTAATGGGTGTTGTGATGGCCGTTTGTCAGTCTGAATAAAATCCATGAAAACTGTTTTACTGATATTAATAGTAAGATCAACCGCGATGCAGCCGTCGTTTCTGGAAACGCTACCTTTAGAGCTATCAATGTTTGCGCTTATGTGAACAGAGCATAGGATATATTTCAAAGTAAGTACATTAGTCTAGCTCCGCAGTTGGTAGGCATACCAACTACCATCCCAGGGATCATGGGTTTGAGTATCACCTCGACACGGTCCTTCCGTTTTTCCTTATATCTATAGTTTTGTTTTCGATTTTTATAGCTCTATAGCTTCTCCTACTTGTCATGTCAGAGCAATGGGCCGCTTTTGTCTCTGTGCTTGGAATACTTTGTTTCTGTGCAGTAATACCATAACGTTACCAGCCAGATTTGACTAGTCCTAGTTAGTTTAAAAGTCGAATCTGATTTCTTGACCGCCACCAATTTGCCTGATATCGAATATATTAGATTCATGAATGTGATAGGTGTCCTTTCTAGTTCCGAGTCCAGCGATGTAGTTACTAGACGGATTGCATTTTGTACAAAGCCTGAACTTTTCTAGTAATCTTTGTATTAATTAGTCATCCGTAGAACAAATCATATTCTGGAAAGTAGTAAGCAGGAGATCTATATATCTTTCTATATCGTAAGATATTGGAAAAGATTCAAAGACTGTACTTTTTTAGTTCAAGTCGCACTCTTAAATAAACCACAACTAGAGCTCTTGAGGTCTTCCAGAACATGTACCCCGTACAAATATGTATCATATGCACCTCGGTCATAGCTGGACTCATACTGAAACGAGAGTTCCACACGAATCTGTCCTTGAGCTCGTGCAATCTATTGTATCTGACATCTTTAGGGAAAGCGAACACCTCCTTGAGACTTTGCTGAAAAGCGACTTTAAAACAAAAATTCCGTCTAAGGCAGAATGGGAATCACACTCTGTGCTTCAGTCATTGACAAACTTTATTATCTCCAAATTTGAATAAAACACCGGAATAGGCATTTTCTGTGAGGAGCTGCACATGGAAATTGCTATACACCTCGAAGGCCATGTAACGGTTTGCCAGATTGAGGTGAATGCCATCTTGTAAGCGGAAAGATATCTCCTCTGACATTGAGAACAAGGAGATTGTCATCTGCTCGGATAGCCAAACAGCAGTGAAGGCTTGTCAAAACTCTTTACAACCTCCAAACTGATATTGGAGTATAAAACCACCCTGAATTCCCTAGCTCGGAGTAATGGGCTACTCATCCTCTGTGTATAATGCACAGAGATATTAGCAGGAATGAGAAGGCAGACGAACTGGCTGGACTTGGTGAAACCATTTAGGCATATTCCTCCAAAATAGGGAATGCACCAAAACACCTTGCCTCTAATAATTCGGCTTGGGCAGACTGCCAATACAGACGTCCGTGGTTAGATAAGCCATCGGGTGGCCCTACAAAGGAACTGTAGGGTAAGCCTTAACCTGACGAAACAACTATTGGGAACTCTAGTGTCAATTCTTTTTGGACACTGTTTTCTCACGGGTCCTTAGTACAAGATGGGGTTTGTTGATGATCTGGTATTCAATGGATGAAGAGAGGACTTCGAGAGGGTGACACATTTTCATGTCACTGTCCGGATCTCTCAAGAAAGCGTTACCAATTCCTTGACTCACACCTCATGGATGAATTGCATGAAGCCGGTAAGGTGGTTTGGGTATCAATACTGAACTTTATAAGAGCGTCCGACTGGGAACTGTGACAAATTACTTATAAGTCTGGAGGGTGAACAATCGGCCTTGGTATGACCTGCGTTTCAGGGTTCCCAATTTCGGGGCGTTCACTTCTCTTCAAACCAATCTACCAACCAAGCAGGATATCGTCAATATTAAGCATCTATAGAAATGATATGCTAGTTTCTGCTCCTATAAATTCGTCATAATTGGCCCATGTTAGCGATTCTTCAAATAAGCGGGGCTCAATACAATGTCAAATTGCACTTTTGTAATTATATGGGAAGGCATATTTTAAGGTTCATTATTGCTTTTAGGGATAAACGTCCATTTCATTTCTACTTTACATATATCTTCTAAATATAGATATAGAAAAATATTAGATCAATAAAAAAACGTTTGGTGTTGCTCAGGGTTCAATCTTGGAACCACCACTGTTTATATTAAATATGCACAACAATAGAAGTTAAATAAATTTGCATGCACCAAAGATGTTTATTATGGGAAAGCCTCACATAAATTCTAATAAATCATAGTGTCATCTGCATATAATATATATTGCAATGCATTACCCCCACCCCCTTCCGCAACTGCAACCAAACAGATATTTCCCTTAAAATCAAATTTTTCTCTAATTTAAAGAATCGTTTCAAGAAAAATTTTGATATTAAATCTTTTTCACGTCCTGTACTCTTTTCCTCGTTCTTTTTTTTTCTGAAATCAATCTCTCAAAAGTCAATAAACAAGATTGAGTCTCTGGAAGAATTCCATTTTGACATTCGACAGCATGAATGGCACCAATCAGATAGAACGTTGAGATACCTAATCGGGTATAGCCTTCAATTGAGACAGATTTGGTTCTGTAATGTCGTGACTTACGCCAATAACACGAAACCCCTTTTGAAGCTAATTTCAGCTTGATGACTTAAATATAGAACAGAGTTTGGTAGAAAAATATTGGTTTTACGACGACAACGACGAGACAGAACGGGACGTATTATCGGTGCGGTGTGCTGCTAATTTTGCAATTGAATTGGATTGAAGTTGACTTCGATCGAAGCAATTCTCAGATAAGATGAACTTTAGTGCATATAACTGTAATTAACTTTGCCAGAGAGGCATTTATATTTATTTGTGTAGGCGTATAGGTTTTATAAGTTTTGAAATTATTTTTCGTTTTAAGGAATGATAAAAAAATATTCCGTTTTCATTGAAATCGATTTTTAGTTATTATTTATAATAATTCAGACAATTGCATAGTTTTTGAAATTATATGTTACTGTCATGACAAGTCACTTACTTGTAAATGTAACTAACTACATACATAAAATTTTTATATACCTACACATTAATATTATATCTATGTTGAGTCATATCCGTATTTAGAGCACACAACGGAGTAAGTGCTTAGCAGAAAAGGCTCGTATTATTTGACCCCAAAGCTCTAATTTCAAATAATTAAATTAAAACCTGTTGCATATCCTTTCTAGAATCAGGTTGTGGTAAGAGGATCTGAGGTTACTCTACTTTGAGTGAAACTATTTGTCAATTTCACCGTCATGCTCCTAGAGCTGATTAATTATTGTCGGAAGGAGACTTGAACATTGTGGGTAACATATTCCGGTTTTTTTTCCTTTTACTAGAATCCAATGTTACAGTTTTATCGGTTAATGAAAGATGCGGTGAAGATTTGCCCATTTTCGGTGAGAATAGATGAGACTTTAGTTCAAAAACGTTTTTTTCCATGACCAAAGCAGATGAGAGTATCTTTTGATACATGGAAAGTACGATAATGGGTATGGGGAAAGAGAAACTCGGAGCTGACAAAACTCAATGGAAAAAGGTACCTTTTCGTAGGGCTAGATGACTAACTGTGCTGAAGTGTTACGCCTAATTTAATGCTAATCGAGTCTCATTTGTGTACTTTGAATTAAATTTTGTCAGACTGTCCTGACTCAGTTTTATAATACAAACCCAGAATTGGAGTTGGCTGCATCAGATTAACGCGCTGAAATTGTCACATACCTACGTCCAGACTTAGCTATGGTGAAGACCCTGTTGGTACTTTAGATTTGCCAAGTGAAAAGACGGACTTTTAAAATAAAAACTTAATTTATTAAATAATTTTAATTAATTAATTTTAAAGTTGTGTTGTTGGCGGATGGACTGCTAAAAATCAACTCATGGCGAGTTACGACGGAACTGCTATTCATTGTTGTCGAACGGTACTCGCTTGGCGTGGTGATTAGAAAAGTCTGGAATGCCAGTGTTGATGAGTGTCATCTGTCATAATTGTAAGTTATCCGTATCGGATAATTTATTACCTCGAATTTCGAAGGAAAGTGTTGCCGTTACAGACACTTAAAATGTGGGGGGGGGGGGGGGTGAACAAAGTAATACTTGTCGAATATGGTGGAAATTTGAAAAAAAGGATTAACAGTTTAAAGATATATATATTTAAGGCTAAATCATGGTAGTCCTTTTCTGAATTAAGTTATACAAAAGAAAACTAGAGCCCTGAACATCAAATATGTCTTTATCGAGCAATTCAGCAACATAAGATTCAGGTTAGATATAAATGGTCGAACATTATCATCCTGAAACTAAAACTTACGCAGTCGTTAAATGTAGAACGGATTTTTCTCGAACTCTGCTAATAAACCTTAAGAAAAGCATGAGAACTATGTATCAAATGTTGTCATATAAGAGATCAAATAAGATGGTAACAGCCACCAGAGGTTGAGCTTAAGTACCATGGCAGCAGACCGTATCTAAAGATAGCCAAACAACAAGCTTTACTTTCGAAATTTATTTTCATCGAAGACCATCCAATGCAATAATAACAAGTGCAGTAGACACATTATTTTAGCTTCTTGCCTTGGCAAGTATTGGGCTTCCAAATAGCGTGTCCACCTAAGTATATTATTAGTTCGTATCCGGAGGTATTCATTGGTCAAACCTTGGAATCAGCGAAAAGGACTCGAAATATACAGGTCTGTAGCTGGCAAATCTCAGATTGGGAGAACTCACCAAATGCGAGATTTTAAAACAACTGTGGTCTAGGATATGGCCTGGGAAGGCTGAATCTCTGCTAAGGAGGAACTAGAATTACGTTCGAAATATTATTTCAGTTATCATGGGACCCTGCTTCTTTCACAAATATGCAGAGTCTGACTTCTGCAGAAGCTATGTAAACTAGAAAGACGTTGAAAGGATGTGAATGTGGGCGAACGCCCAAACCTGCTACGAATAGTACGAATGCGCTCGGCAGCTCCACTTTCTGCGAATTTGGTGAATTATCAGATAAGGAGTTGAGGTTCATTGTTATTGTGACTCGTTTCAATGCGCCCCCTAATTCTGAGGAATCTTTTCCAAGTAGGGTCCCAACAAGGTGGTATCACAACGGACCTTACGATGGTCTAGCTGATCGTATATTTTTTCACAATGGCCGTCACTCTGATCTAATCTAATCTAGTCCGTATCAGGAAGCTCTACTTCAACTGCTTGAAATCTAGGTGATATTAGCCTACAGTAGTTCTTCCAAGATGGTGGCTGTTAGCTGCTAGTTGTTGGTTATTACGAAAACTGTCTAATGTTTGAAGGGGCCTTTTATTGTTCGTAGATGTTGGACTGATACCTCTGCTCATGGTGGAAAACCTTAACAACTTTTGAGCACCCCACCCGCCTATATAAATGTTTCTCCGTATCTCTGCTGTTCGCGTTGGGGTGCAGTTGGAATAAAGGGATGTGCGATCTTTTGATAAGTAGAGTAGTACCTATGTAATCTGGAAAAGGAAACTGTAAAGTAGGAAAAGCGAAGAACTATGGACGGCAATAAGCATGCTTTCCAACTGAGCTACCGATTCCATTTTGAAGAGTTATTAAATTCACAAAAAGAAAAAAAAAAGATGACGTACCGTGATTTTTCCAGGGACCAGGTGTAAGGGTGTGCCAAAAACACAAGAATTAATTTTAATAGAATGCACTGGTTTATAATTAAAAATTCCAAATTTTTAATTGATTCACAAAGTATAAGGCTATGTAATGCAAAACATATCGAGTAAATGGCCTCCACGGCTTTGGTGGCACATATGCAGTCTTTTGTTCAAATTATCCATGACCGTTTTGCATAAATGTGTCTGAATTTCATGACACAGCGATCAATTTTCTCCTTCAAAGCATGGATGGTCGTGGGCTTGCTGATATAAAACTCAAACTTCAAAAAACCCTAAAGAAAAACTCCAATAACCTGAACTCGCATGATCTGGGCGGACGATTCTGATCACCAAAAGGTGGGATTACATAACCAAGAAATAACTAATGCATTAATTGAATGGTTTCATGGGCTATGTGGCATATACTACCATCTTGGTCAACTACATGTCGTCTACATTCAAATCTTGCAATTTAGGTACAAAAACATGGATTTGGCGACAGTGAGTACCATTAACTATTTTTAATTGATCAGAGATAACATTTTCGATGGTCTGATGATGGTTCCAGCACGAAATTCGCAACAAACAATTACACATAATAGATGCATTGGTTTCTCTACAATCAATTGTAGGTTTTGTGAGCACTAAATGCAACAATTTTGTAGATTAACTAAGCCATCAAGATTAAAATGCGCCTCATCACTGAAGATCATTTTGTTCGAAACATCAGCATCCATTTCTTTTCGTTCCATAATCTATTCAGCGAACTCTATTTGCTGTGCATGCTCATTAGGCTTCCAAGTGCGGGAATATTAGACAGCTAGCTGTAAGGTAGGGTAGAAGCAGGGACTTAACCAGTATTCAACGAATGCTAAAAGGTAAAATTGCAGAAGACAACCACAACCGTCGCAGACAACCATGAACTTTTCCCAAAATATGACTAATCTGATCACAACATTTCATCCGGGAGTTGAGAAAAACCCCTAGATTTCGTACACGATCAGTAAATTCTATTACTTGATTCTCCAGACATATAGGCGGTAAATCAGAAACTTCAATCCGTCGTCGATAAAATGAAATGAATTGGCATTTTTGGGGGTTCAGTTATAAACCATTATTATTCGCCCAACTCGAGACATTCGTCAAGTCAGAATTTAAATGGTCGATACAATCCTTCATTAGACCAATGGGACGACCAATATATAACTGCACATCATCAGCATATATGTGAATTTTACAATCCTCAATAACCTCAGGAGTATCATTAATATACATGCTGAAAAGCAAAGGGCCCAAAATAGATCCTTGAGGCACACCACGAGTAGGAGGCAAGTCATCAGAAAAACTGTTCCCTATTCTTACACGCTGAAACCTGCCAGACAGAAAACTGCCGATAAGAGAAACTGCAGTTGAATGAAATTGAAAGTTAGTGGACAACTTAGATAATAATTTAGAGTAGCCTACCGAGTCGAACGCTGTAGAAAAATCAAGTAGAGCTAGGACACATAGCTCATCCTTATCTAACGAGCTGCGTATATCGGCTGTAACTCTTAATAGAGCCGTTTCGCAACTATGCGATTTGCGGAAACCAGATTGGCACGACTTTAGTATATTATTGGTCTCAAGATATTAAACGATTTGCAGGTCAAAAGCTTTTCCATCACTTTGGCTAGAAAATAAAACAGGCTGATTGGTTGAAAGTCCCCAGGATCTTTAACTTTATTGGTTTTACCCACCGGAATATCTTCACATTTGATGAAGTGAAGACATTATTCCGACCATATTTTGTACGTAAATTACGAACTGTAGCTGGCAAGCCTTCATTATTTTTAAAATATTGCTCAATTAAGAAAACGAGTCGCTCTTTCGTGTATCGCTCTGTTTTTTACAATCCTGAACTGTCAGTTGTTACGCTGTCTTCTTTTTTGGTTGGCAACACTTTATCGCACAACAAATGGCGCAAAATTTAAATCTTGCATGAATTTTGGGAGACTCTTTATATATTATGCAAAATTCTCTTTACTGATTATCAATCTATTGGGTGACTTATATATATTTGTGCGGTTCATGTTGTCTGCATAAATATGAATATTGACCTGGACAATTTTTTTGTTCAAATCATTAAAACTCTCAATTATTTCTCAGATAGCCACTGTTGTAACCTTAATGAGAACACTTCATCAACTATCGCTGGGCTAAAATCTAGACTATCAAAAACTAAGAAAGTAATTTTCTAAGAAACACTGTTTAACATTCAAATACCATATAACTTTTCTTGCACCTTTGATATTGTATGTAGTAACTTCTATCAAAGTTAGTTTTATTCGCCTTTTTTAGTTGTCATTTTGACGAAGTTGATTCAATTTTTGGCACTCCTACTCCGACTATATTTTTAAAAAATTGTTTAAGGTCAGTCTTCGATAGCATCGCTAAAATCGTAATTGTATATTATTTTTTTCAATGAGTTTAACTTCATAGTTAGCTGTCTGTCATAGTTGCAATTATGTTTAGACCTTTATAGTTGTAGATTTCTTGTTCATAGGGATTTATATCTGGAATTTGCAAGTTTTAGGGAATGTTAATTTTGAGTTGCAGGTACTGAAAAGATATTTTAAAGGGAGACTTTAATTTAATAAACCACGGACATGTATTATCCAGAAAAATTCCGGGAGGAGGAAGGACAGAAGCTTTCCTATTTACCTGTGGCATAGCCTTAGACAAACTTAATATGTAAGATATCCAGTCACTGTGTAAAATGCTGTGCCACTTTAAGTCGAAATCACGCGTTTAAAGTAAAGCTCTACGCGTTCAAAATAAAGCCCTTCATGTAAGTGAAGAGAGAACGTGATCGATTCTCTTTGTGTCTCACTTTTCATAAGCAGAGTAGATGTTCATGTTCGTCGAGTAGATGTGCCCCTGCCTCCTGTCGATTCCCTGCGCGTTACTAAACCAACAAAACCTAATCTGACTGTTGGTGTGGAGTGAGCTGTGAGGAGTGTAGAATGGGATAGATACCGATAGATGATCGCCAGATTGTAATATCGTTAAACAGGGTTTTCCAATAAGAGGTGTTGTTTTGATATTCAAAGAAAAATGCCATTTTTTGAGATAAATGATCGGATCTTTATTTCAATATAAAGAGGAAGGTATGCCGTTTATAATGGAAAATAACATCAGCCAAATAACCACCACGACCACGCCTACAGGACCATATCCTTTTCATGAAATTTTCCAGAACCAAATCGCAAAGTGGCTGCCCTATGTCCTCGATAGCCTCACGAATTCCATCTTTCAGGTCTTGAATCTACGCTGGGCTGTTGGCGTAGACCTTCTCTTACACGTGGCCCCAAAGGAAGAAGTCGCAAGGTGTTATGTCATAAGATCTCGGTGGCCAATTGTGATCACCTCTTTGAGAGATAACACGGTCCGGAAACTTTTCCAGTAAAAGATCAATGGTTTCGTTGGTTGTATGGCACGTAGCGCCGTCTTGTTGAAAGTAAACGTTGTCCAGATCAATACCATCCAATTCCGGCCATAAAAGATCAATAATCATCTGCGCAATCATAGCGCAATCCATTCACCGCAACTGTTGCTCCAGCCTCATTTTCGAAAAAGTAAGGTCCAATGACCCCGCGGGGTCATAATCCGCACCAAACAGTCACACGTTGAGGATAGAGAGGCTTTTCAACAATAACTCTTGGGTTTTCCGAGCCCCAGATGCGACAATTTTGCTTGTTGACGAAACCATCGAGGTGGAAATGGGCCTCATCACTCAAGATGAGTTTTCGATGGAATTCCGGATCATTTTCATGCATTTCAAGGACCTATTCAGCAAAGACTCGACGTTGTTGATGATCGGCCGGCTTGAGTTCTTGTGTTAACTGAACTTTATTAGCCTTAAGACCCAAATGTTTAAGCAAAATATGGTGTAATGACGTTTGTGGAATGCCTAATTCCAAAGAACGACGGCGAATGGACAAACCTGGGTTTTCTTCAACACTTTCGGCTACAGCAGCAATATTCTAGGCTCTTCTTGAGCGACGTGAACGGGTTTTATTCTTCACATCACTAACTTGTCCCGACAGCTCGAATTTTTCTACCAATTTCTGTATTGCGGTCCAACATGGTGCTTCACGACGATTCAAAAATGTTCGAGTTTTACGAACCGTCTCTGCTACATTTTCACCATATTTATAGTGAATTTTAATAATTTCAATGCGTTGTTGAATCGTGTATCGTTCCATTTTTATTAATGCCGTAGTTTCTACTTGTCAAATGTCAAAATATGACAGCTCCAAAAGTGACATCTACCGAAATAGCGGACTAATTAAAATAACACCTCTTATTGGAAAACCCGATATTTTTGAAGATTTTTAAAAAATTAGTTCAATGTACTTTTCATCAATTCATATATTGAAATTGTAATATGTACCTCTTTCCATTTCACACAATAAAATTATAAGCTTCTAGTTAAAAGCATCAGAAGTGAGATTAAAATGACAAGTATATAGTATATCAGTTATTATCTGGACCATATCACTCATCCACATTCCAACCATTCATAAAAAAAAAAATATTATGATTATGGTTCAAAATTTAAAATTGCAATCTACCCTCGCTTTAACCGAGATAATAGCAATTTTTCTTTAGGACAAAACTGTTTCATCCCATTCAAAGATTTTTGCTAAAAAAAAATTCAAACTACTTCCGGTTTAACCGAAAGTTGGATTTAGATGAATTTCCGGTAAATCTATTTTACATAAAATAAATCAAAATTGAAAAGTTTAATAGAATACACAACTGAAACGGGCACCAGACTCTTGAGTAAATGAAATAATGAAGTGAAAAAGTGACATAAAAACATTCGCGAACAAAATTTTTCATTTCATTTTTCACAGAACGCGAATAGCCCTGAACGGAGGAACAGAATAATTATTGTTCCGCTTCTTGAACTAAAGTGAAGTGAAGACACAAAACATACTTGTAGAATTTAGAATAGTTTCGCGCTCTTGCAAACCTATTAAAAGAGCATGCAAAACATGCTTAAAAGCTTTCTCTCTCTCTCTCTTAACAAAGATATCGTTGCTTCTGCTTCGTAGGCACACTTTCTGTTATTCGACTGGACATGTAGTATATTAAGTTTGTCTGAGGTATAGCGCTTTGCTAAATTATTGTCCTAGAAATTGAGTCTGCATAAGTTCATTTGAAACTACAATAACATATTTTTTTTACCTACTCAACGGTATCGCAAATCCATTTAGGTTTAATTCCCTTAAGTTCTTTTTTTTTTAATTAAAAAAGTTTAGTTAGTAAGTATTAGCTATATGTTCTCGGCTCTAAATTATTGAACTTTTGAATTTTCTCAATGCAATGTGATTCAAGATTTTCATTTTGTCAAAAACACTTCACCTGAATCCATATACAAAAACAACAAACTTAGCTAATTTCGTAAATTTTTATATGATTTACTCGACTTCATTTTTAGGGTTCCGTACCCAAAGGGTAACAACTGGAACCCTATTACTAAGACTTCGTTGTCCGTCCGTCCATCACCAGGTTGCATCTCATGAACCGTAATAGGCACTGACATATATAAAATGGACTGCTGATACTACTGAAATTTATTACATTATTTGACATTATTATGGGATAACTTTACTATAGTTGTCATATTTTTGGTTTAACTAATTAATTCCGCGGAACTACAAATAATAAGTTCTATACAAAATACACCATAGTCCAGTTTCAGTTCAGTGGTTTTCCCAATGAAAATATAAAATAGAAGTAGATGACAATATAATTTTTGTAATAGTTTCTCTGTCCCCCATACTTACTTTAAGGGGTAGATAGACAAAAATTGCTTAATTTTATTTCATTAAAACTCAAGTTTAAAAAATAAATGATGTTGTAGGAGATAAGCTTTCAAGAATAGAAATAATTTCGCATGCTTCTGTAATTTATTAAACTTTTAGGGCCGTATTCACCAAGCAAAATTAAATAAATTTTCAATTAAAGCTATTCACCAACCACACTTACCGAGTCGATTTAATAAAAATTTAATTTTAATTTAATTTTAAGTGAGGGCTTACCCTGTCTTAAATAAATTTAATTTCGATATTATCTGATTGAAATGTCATGCAGTCAAAAGTCATATTTTTGAAAGCGCTGTTAAAAGATTGAAGAAGCGAAAATTTAACTGTTTAGATATAAGAAGAATATCAGTAAATAGAACCACCGTTTCTAGTTACAAGTAGATTAAAAAGTGAATACAAATTATTTTAATTTTAATTATTACTGCTATGGAAGAAGTAAAACCAGCCACATCGAGAGACGAAAATGAATCTTGAGATGAAGAGTTTATGGCTTTATTAAAGAATCGTAGTACATACCGTTGTCTCCGAAGAGAAGAATAATTGGAAAAAGTCCAAACATGTTCATAAAATATGTAGATAGACTCAGACTACCCAAAAGTCTTCTCATGAAAATGGTGAAAAAATTGAATATAAAACCAGAGTTTCATGTTTCTGTGAAAGACTAATTACTTATTGCCCTTAGATATTATCCAACAGGAAGTTTCCAAATAATAAATTGAGATTTGCTTGGCCTTTCTCAATCTACCATAAACCGAATAATTCTAAGGGTGTCAAAAGCCATTTCATGATTAGGAGAAAGATATATTCGTATGCTTGAAATTGAGGAAGAATTAAAACAGTTCGAAGCTAAATTTTATGCCATGTAGTTTTAAATTAAAATTGTTTTTTTTTCTAAAGGCACGTCAACAAAGAATAAATAGTACTTCAAATAACTTTGTTTAACTTTTTAAATAATATTTAAATTTCATCAACTATCACTTGCCAAATTCGCAAATCTCGCAGCTGATAATTCGAAATTGTCGAAATTGATTATTTTATTAAGGTTGGTGAATAGCTATAAAAATTTAATTACAGTCTCTCAATAATAATTAAATTTAAATTAAATTTGTATTAAATGGCTTGGTGAATACGGCCCTTAATATGAATATTAAAGCGAAAGTAAAACTTGAAATTAAAACACTTGTCACACCCTGCCAAAAAAAGTTGACCCCTATGAAATAGAAAATCAGGCAGTCCATGTTATATATGTCACTGGTAATAGATCGACAGTTGAAATTTTCACAACAAATAATAAAAATAAAAATTAAAGATTAAAGGGGCCCCCGCATACAAGAATCGTGATTTTTTCGGCGTTTTTCATTCTTATTATCATCTGTCTGTCACCGGGCTGTATCTCATTAACCGTAACAGGCAGACAGTTGAAATTTTCACAGAGTATGTATTTCTATTGCCGCTATAGCAACAAATAATAAAAGTGAAATTAAATTAAAATTTAAAGGGCGCCCCTATACAAGAAACGTGATTTTTTCCTCGTCTTATTCTCATTCATTATTATTGTCATATGTAGGCATTTTTTTTTCAAATGACAGCATTATATTACATGACGCCTGCTCTCATATGAAAATAAAATAAATAAAAAGTGCATAGTGTTAAATTTTGTACGATGGTACGGAACCCTTCGTGCGCGAGCCTGACTCGCACTGGCAGGTTATTCAAATCCACTAAGGGTTCAGCAGAATAAAGGGTGAACTACAATAGACGTATACGTAAGTACATTTACTTACGTAAAGCGAATGCACCCTTTAACTTAACAGGAGTACCCAAATTAACTTTAACTTGTGTGAGGGGAACTTTCGGTAAGTTTAAATATTCAATTTTCCGTAAGTATAGTGCCCTAAGAATCGCTCATTCCGTAAGAAGGCGATGTGCCAAATAATGAAATTATTACTTAATGATTAAAAGTGCAATGTAATAATTAAAATGGAAAAAAATGGTACTGCGAATTAATAGAACGCACAAATCTTCAATTACATCAACTTTCATTTGTTAATTTTTTCACTTTTACCACTTTTTAAAATTGAAAACATTAAATATCAAGATAATAACTCTTACGGAATGTGATATATATTTAGGCTAAAAATATAAATTTTTTGTAAGTAACCCTCAGTAAAGTTATTTACTTCTATTGTAGTTCAGCCTTCATTTAGCATAAATAAAGCAAAATTTTATTTAGAATTTTGAACTGATTGGGAACGATCCATCCCAATTGGTAAATCACGGAAACAGAGGAAACCTCTGTAGCTCCTAAGATTAGGATTGTGAAAGCAAGTTCCGCCTAACTTATAACTATTTTTTATTCTCATCAAGTCTAAGTTTAGATTCTGATAACCTAAGGTTATCTCTTTTTGAACAACTCTCAAATTATTATGAAAGTACTTTCATCCTTAAGTTAAAAAAAAAAAAACAACTAAAAATAAAAAAAAATTAAATAAAAAATATAAAATTTAAAAAAAAAAATTATCTTTTAGAATAATCTTTACTAATATAATTAATTAAATAATTTTTTTTTTTGTATTTCAGCTGACCCAAAATTTAGTGCACCCATTTTAAATGTAACAGTTCCAGTGGGAAGGGAAGCTCAATTAACATGTGTCGTCCAGGATTTAGGCTCGTACAAAGTAAGTGATTAATGCATACATATTACTCTACAACATATGCTTATATATGTACACACACAAAATTTGCACACACTAAATTGAATGTTGTTTATTACCTCTCTCTAAGGTAATATCATTTATATAATAATAATGAGGTAATGAGCTTCAATATGAAAGGTATAGTCCTGACGGTTATTTTGAAGAGGGTCTTCATAAAACAAGCCCCAAACCCAACAGCTAACTTTTTGTTCATTAATGGTTGTCATTAGGTGAAGAAAATTAAAGTAATTGCTCTAATGAAATCGTTATGTGTATGCGTATCAACGTTGTTAATTGAGCATTTAGTTAGTTCGATTTTCTGTACAGTCTAACTTGTATGAAAGATGCATAATTGCTAGTAATGTTTTGCAGAAAACATAAATTAATTCAGTAATTATATGGACATTTGTACATAATTTCGGTAATTTGGTAATTTTTTGTACATACATGTTTAGCTTGAAATTTGTTGTCCATATGAAGTAGAGCCCAAAATTTAAACTTAAAGTTTTTTTTTTTTTTTTGTTAAGGGAATGTCTAAAGTATAATATTGAATTTTTTTAAAAAAGAAAGAAAACTAAAACGCCTGCTCACTATTCGAAATCATTCGAAAATATTAATCCAAAAATTATCACCGAAATACTGAAACGTACCAGACTAAATTGACAAAAATGCGTTGCGATTCCTAAGACTTTTTGTAATTCGATTCATTTCAGAGGTGTTAATTTTAAAATTGATTCATATGAAGATTAAGGGTCACCGCTATTATACTGCCAACATTGGATTGAGATTTTTAATAAATTTATGAATTGAAAAATAAAAACAACAAATTTACATACTTTTTAATATGCACCTGTTCATTACCGAGCTAACTCAACTCTACTTTAGTTAAGATTTTCTTACTAACCCTGCAAACATTTTATCGAAGAACTCGCTTTCTCAAAGTAATCTCGAATTTAAGTATGAAATAAGAATTTCGCATTTCCCCTGACATTTCTTTGTTTCTCTGATTATCTTACTAATGATAGGAAAATAAGGAGCTCAGCACGATAATTTCGCATTTTCCTGAGATTTCTCCATTTCTCTGAATTTGGAATTACACTGAAATGATACAGCGTCTATGCTTCAATTTTATGCGAGATTTCTTCTTTTCTCTGAGTAAGATTTCATCACTTACTGATAATGTTAAAAAAAACCCTGATCTGTATAGGCTTTATCTGAGTAAAAAAGTGATCTAATTAAAAGTGCAATGAAGTGAACAAAACAATAATGTCCACAGCCTTATTTTCCAATTAAAATGAATTAATGTCCATTTCCATGGGTTTAATTAAATGTCCATAAAAACTTAAACTTGAGATACGAAAATAGCTTGCTTCTTTTAACACATATAAAAAAATATATAACACCACTAATACAAGCACGCTGTTCTCATTTACTTCATTTTTAACATCAATATCGGTTCGGCTTAAGTTCTAAGGTAATTCGCAATCGAGACTGTATCTCGAGTTGATAAGTCGAGAATCACGTTCCTTTTACTAAGTGACACAGTGATCTCAAACCCCATAAAGATGGCGAAAAATAAAAAAAAACATATTCAATGTATGTAAAAGTCTGTACTCGGGTATTTCTTTCAAATTTTCTCCATAGAGATTTTCGAGGTTGCTGATTACGAATAAGTAAAAATATTCCCAAAAAAAACAAAATGGTGAACTCGATATGGACGGCTACTTTGTGTGAAGTCAATTGGCTTGCAAGGAATTCATATTTTAGGAGTCTTCAAAAAAATAGCGAAAAACTGCAGAAACCGGATACATCATCGCATAAAAATTATAATCGAAACCGAAATCGCAGTTAGTGCAGCTAATTTTTAGACATGTTTTGAAGAAATGTCTAAGCAACAATTTCCATTTGGCTTAAAGGCCGGGTGTTCGACAAGGGTTTTGACTTATTTCTTTTTCTAACACGACTTTTTGGAACCTGATCAAGAAAAATACCACTACATTTATTAATGGCTTACAATTTCATACATTATTAATAATAATTTGACGCAACACATTTCCATTTTGCAGAATTAAAATCCATTAACTTTTCGCGATTTTACACACGTCTGACCTCTATGTTATTTTCGACGCGCGACAAGTAAACAATGCGGCAGGTCGACGGTCATGAACGGAATGCGGTCTTAACCCAGGTGGGGACACTTTACCTTTCTTAATGGTCATAATACATACTAGGTGTACCACTACAACTATTCCAACCATTAAAAGTTCCTAGAAAAAATATTTTTTTTTCGATTTTTTGCCCAAATTTTTGGGATTTAGGACCACTGTGCTCCCATTCCGGATCTGGCCGTCGATATCTGAGGATTTCTTGGCTGTACGCACAATATGTTTTCTATTTGAATAAGTCAACTCTACTTGACTCAGCTATTAAGCTAACCAGATGTCTAAAGTGTTATACAAGGTATCTAAGCTTAAGCGCAGTCCTCAGTAGCATAGACATGAATTCGGATAGAGCTTAACGCAGTAGTACCTGGTACATCACTAGCTATTATAAAAAGACGAAGACTGGCATTGGGACAGGCCCGTATACCCTGAATTCTTTAACCCATGTCGTAGTGAATATTGAACATTCGAGAAAGCTGGCTATAATTTGAACGCTCTATGTCTTGTACACTCGAAATAAACTGATATATGCTTTTGGGACTTAAGCCCTAAATAAACTTACAAGGAAACGGTCCCTACTCGTCATCACCGATTTCATTCAAATTCACAGTATATATAGGGTTTGACTAGAAATGAAAGTGACGCAACTGGGAGCTACAAATGGCCGAGCCAAACTGAAATAATGTATAATGTAGGGGAGCCCGGGGTTAAAATTAAAACTTTTCAGAAAAACTTTGATAGTTATCATCTTGTGGGTATATTCGCAATATTTCTTCGCGTTACAATTATCTATAATCTGTTGTCTTTCATATGCAAAAAACCAGTTATTACCCCAATTAGTTTAGGAGCATTTTCTAAAATAAGACTGCGAGGTTTGCTAATTACTTTCAACTTACGTTAATTACCAGCATATACTGTACAGAGCTATCCTCCTTTCCGCCACTCTCTCCATCTCTCTAGTCAGGCTATACATTATTATTTTTTTTTCTTTGAGCATTTTCACAGACAGCCAAGGGCTGGTATTAGTGTAAAGCTGCCACCTTTATCTCTCGGTCAAATTCTAACCGAATTTCAAAATTCTTCTTACCGAGTTCCTTGTGAGTTTTTTATGATTTTTTGAAACTATTACGAGATTTTCACGGCAGCGAGTTACATAGTAGTAACCCGTGGTGGGTTATTTATATATTATTATAATAATAAAAAAACAAGAATGATTTTCCAGGGGTGGGGATATATAATTTATATTCTACCATCTGTGTAGGATATTGTTACACAATCTCATTAAAATCGGCTAAATTTCAATGTCAAAAAGTCATTCATATACACTAATGGGAAAAAGTTTCTCATTTCCCGAATTCGGATGTTTTGCGGGAGGTGGGGTAAATATTATCCGTTTTGCAAAACTTTTTTTTGCTAGTATTTTGTTATTTTTTTCTGATTTTTTGAACGTATTTTCCTTCCCCTTCTAATTAAGTTGCGAAATTTAATTTTCGACGGCCAAAATTCTGTTTGAAAAATTTATTTCGAAATGTTTTTCAACAACTTATCGATTTATCCATTTATTTGTTGTTTTATGGATGCGCTTTTACTAAGAGATTATCTGTACACAGTTTCAGGAAAATCGGATGTCATTTACCTATTTAAAAAAAAAAAAACATAAATCGATAAAAATTTTGCATACCCACTTTTCGGCATGTACCGGCGAACTTTGAAAACGCAAGGAAATGCCACTTACAGAATCGAAAATCCACATACCTCCTCTATGGTTGGCGTTTTATCCGAATTAGTTTGGCATTTTCGTACAAATTCTGTTGCAATTTAACCGCGACAACTTCTGCGAAAATTTGCAAATTCGAACATTTCCAAGGGTAAACCTACAAAACCCCGGGATCCCCTACATTATACATTATTTCAGTTTGGCTCGGCCATCTGAAGGTCCCACTTGCATCGCTTTCATTTCTAGTCAAGCCCTACTTATTCTTTGAATTTGGACGAAATCGATAATGACGAGTAGGGACCCTTGTTAGTGTCGCATTGTTTCTTTCTACGTTTGTTCCATGTTTCAATTTAAAAGACAAATTTACAAGTTTTAAAATAAAATTTCACTTTTTTGCTTTTTTTTATAAATCTTTAGGGCAAGAATACTTGCTCTAATTATCATACCATAACACACCTCTGATTGTTCGAACTGTTAAGTGTAACATGTTCGTGTATCATAAACGCCACCACAAAAACTCTTGGCGCTCATTGTATCTAGGGCTTTAGGCCAATTTTAGGCTTTTTAGAAGTTGAATTTTTCAAAACTCTTTCTTAGTGCAGCTTTACAGTACAAAAAGAATAACCATGCAAGATTTCAGCGTTCTAGTCCTTGTTTTTCTATGATCAGTCAGTAAGCCCGTGAGTGAGTGATATTTGGCAAGACCACAGATATTTTTAGATCTAATCTAACTTCTGCACTAAGAAATTAAATAGTTGAATACCCTGTTGAGCAAACGAGCTTCACTTTAAAACAATCTTTGACAATAGGCGCTTTCGGCAAGCACATTCTCATTGAGACAAATAACATATTCTCAGTTGGCTCACTGAGACTGCACTTTCGGTGAACTATCTTAGTTCCATATTGAGCTACAAAATTCTAACGCAACCACTGAGCAGTTTTGGGCAAAATGCAATCTGATTGATGATTAATGATTACTATTACAAGCTGTAATCTGTAATCATGATTACAGATTGATAATATTAATCAGAAAAGTAATCATTTATGACGATTAATGATTGATCAATCGTAACCGTAATCATGATTACATGATTATATTTTTTGATTACAAATTTGTAAAAGGTTTAAAATTGTAGTTAAAAGAAAACAAACAGTGTTGTATTTCCAATCCCGAAGTCGGTAGTGAATAACTCGCATTGCCTTATTCTACAACAGCTGCATTCTGCCCTGAGTTTATTCGAACCAGCCTATAACAATGTGGAGCAATATGAAAAGTGTAGCAAAATCAAAGCGTTAAAAGGCATTATTGCATTTTCCATGTTCAACGAGTTTCTTATACGCCCCAGAAATCTAATCTTTTTCTACAATAAAAATTCTTACGATCACAGATTGTTTGTTTTCTTAGAACTAAATTTTAAAATCTCTTGAAAAGTTTCATTTGTAATAAAAAATAAATGTAATCATGTAATCATGATTACGGTTACATTATCCTAAGATTACTCGATGTAATCATGATTAATGATTGATGGGTAATCATGATTGATGTGTAATCATGATTGATTTAATCATGATTATTAATCTGATTACAAATGTAGTTGATTACGCCCAACACTGCCACTGAGCAACTGAGACAAGTGAAACTGAATTTTCTTGTCTCAGTTGACTCAGGTTCGTTATTTTGTGATTTTAATTACTAATTAAAGTTTAGTGAGCTATTTGAATAAACTAAAAATACTGTCGTCAATTTATTACTATCCATTTTCTGTGGTCAAAATTATTTAAATGTCAAAACTGGCAGATCAGCTGATTGGTTTGAACTGAGACAATTGAGACGGTTGCTCAACGTTTTGTCTCAGTTGTCTCACTGAGACAGTGCTTGCCGAAAGCCCCTAATCTTTGACACATATCTACTTTATTAGTTACCGACTCCTATTTCTCTTTCTATCTCTCTATCCCTCTCTCTCTCTCCTCTCCCTATCTCTCTCTCTCTTTTCTCTTCTTTTATCCATCTATACTCCTCTCTGTTCCCTTATCTCTCAAATTCTTTACTTCTTTATGCCCTTCTTTCTCTCCATCACTTCTGCCTTTCTCTCCTTCGATCCTCTAATCTCTCTATCCTCGCATTATTTTCATTATAACTTTACCTAATTTTTCAAAACGTACTTAGTTTTTTATTTTTTGCTCAATTCTCTACTGTAGTACCGTTAGGTTCAGGCCCGGACTGGGTCTTCAAATCGGCCCGGACTGGGTCTTCAAATCGGCCCGGGCAAATAATGACAAACCAGCTACCAAGGGTCTTCAAAAATAACCTTTTTATAAGAGGCAAACAACCCAAATTATTAGGCTGATTTCCTACTGAACCGAGCACAAGGAGAGCAAAAAAACCTTTTTCTATAAATATTGAATTCGATGCTAAATAGGAAGAAAGAAAGAAGAAATTTATACAGGAAGTAGGTATGCACAGAATATGTGTAAGAGCGGTTGGCCGTTTAACACTTAAAATTAAAACTAAAACAAGGTTTCTCTGTGGAAGCAATTTTACTTACACAGCTGTAACAAAAGTACGGCAAGAGAGGCAGACGTTGAACCGGAGGGGCGCCGGCCGTTTAAAAACAAATTATTGCGGGTGAAAAAAATAATATTAATAACATTTGCCTTTGAAAAATATAAATTAGTTTTGAGTTTTAACTGTCAAATAAATTTTTTGCTCTCGATTTGAATTTACCCGTTTGACAAGGCTGAGGTTGGCTCTTGATCCTGATATGGAAGACATTTTGCCAGTGCTATAAAATTTGCTGAAAATATAGTTATTCCAGCAAACCTTAAAGAAACAAAAAAAAAAGCAACTCGAGTTTTTTGAATCACAAAATCATGAGTGATACCAATTTTGCCACAAAACAAGAGCTTCATACACCCATTTTTGAAGCGATTGATGTCGTTTTATTCTACTGACGGGAAGGTACGAAATATTCGAACAAGATTTTGGATTCCTTTTTGGCGATCTTATTAGCAAAATGTAAGCTGATTGTCTGAGAAAAATCGGCTTTGGATTTGCGTCAATCAATTCTCGACTAAAGCCCCCAAGAATCCTATCTAAATGTCGAAATCGCGTTCACAGTTTTTGCAACATTGCCATGACGATAGTTTCATGTGAACGAAGTTTCAAAAAATTGAAGTTAATAAAAAATTACCTGTGATCTACAATGGGTCAAGAAAGATTGTCAAATGTGGCTGTTTTGTAAACCGACAAGGAAATGACAGGAATGCTTGTGATTTTAACAATATTATAAACTAATTCGTAGCAAAAAAAAGCTAGAAAAGTCCATCTATAAAATCTTCCAAATATTTCTATTGATTCGCTTCAATGTTTTTAAATGTACTTTATTCGCAAAAAATTAATATCAACTAATAATTTTATGTGCTATACATTTTATTTACTATTCCTCTCATGATCAACTGTTGCTCAACTTTATACAGTCAGTTGATAGACCACGTCAAAATAGTATTGTTAAAATTATATAAGGTTATGTTGAGAATTTTATGGATCAGGGGCGCAAATTTATACGTTAGCCTCAGGCGCTAAAATCAGTTGTTGCGGCTCTGCGTGAAGGAACTACTCTTTGTTTTTGGAATCTTTTTGTAACCCATTAGAAATTCAATCCGTCCTTCACTTACTTATATGGCACAATATAGTAACAAACACAATGCCACTGCTTGACCACATGTGGAAAAATTCAGAGTATTTCTAATATTTGGGTACTTTCTAACACTAGAAATTTGTCATAAGTAAAAGGTGCCTGTAATATACCATGACCATTTATATACTCTACTTCAAATTTGATTTTACATGAAATAAAATTGCTTTTTTTTTTTACGATTAGAAAATAAAAACAAAATTTAAAAACTGTTTTTATATTTGCTCTTCAATTTCGAATTTGTTTTGAAAGTACACATAGCTATACCAAACTTTTGAAAGCCTTGTTGAACCCTTCTGATAAAAAAACACATTTTCCGTGCGTTTTTCGAAATGAAAATGATATGATGCAAAAAATAATGTTAACTGCTTTATAAAAAAAGGTGAATGCTTTTAAAGCCACGAGAATGCTAAATTTGCATATATAATGCTATCTCGGCAACACCCATTTAGCTCCAGATCCTGTCAGTGTTTATAAGTTGTGGGACATATCTGAGTATTTTTAACTTATAACTCTTCTCAGCCCAGATGGCCTCGTTGCCGTGGGCCAATCAACTTTATTGTATTAGGCTTTTAGGTTATGCAATAAAGTACTTTTTCAATTTCAATAGCTCTCCTCCTACCGCAGCCGCAACATTCGTCCAGAGGTGTTAAATACGTGTGGTCGCATTAATGTGGAGACCACCGGCCCTACAACGACCGGCCCATCGTGCTAGCGCCCGATCGCCCGTACTGTCAGTCCTGCTCTGGTTAGATTCCAACTAGCATCTTCTGGATTCTTATTTTTGAGTAAACAATTTCAAACATTTACAAACTTAGGTTAAGAGAACATCTTCACCCTTGTTGTGAACAGTACGAAATCAATTAGTTGAATTAATGTTCATGACTCACTCATACCCTAATTTGCTGCATTATGAATAATTCTCTGCCATCGGATAATATCGCCAGAAGGGATAAACAGGAATCAAGCTTAGCAATTTAGCCATGAATAACGTAAGGAATTATTTGCTTTCAGGTCAGAAAAAAAACGGTTATAAAAGGCATCGAAAATGAGTGCAGTAAATTTTAATGTGGCAGATTAACATATTCCGTGAGCTTGGCCTCTCGTCGTATTGTTGGCGTATTTGAGTAACTTGAAAAGTTTGACCTTTTCCAGTGTTACTGGCTTGCGGGTGTTGTAGAGTATCACACAGCAAAACATTATAGAGAAATTAGGGTAGGTAATAATCCAACGTCGTCGTCATCTCCATTACCACCACCACCAACATCACTACCCCCATCATCCATATACCCTGGGCCAAATTGAATTTTCTCACTCTGAATTCCGGATGAAAACAGAATCCAATACTCTAGCTATACTGAAACAATACTCTCGTGCAATAGTATGTACAACTAGTGATTAAATTTATTTCTTTTTCTAATTACAGGTGGCGTGGTTGCGTGTAGACACCCAGACCATACTCACAATACAAAATCACGTAATAACGAAAAATCATCGGGTCGGCATTACTTACTCCGAGCACAAGACATGGCAACTGAAAATTAAGGATATCAGGGAGTCGGATAAGGGCTGGTATATGTGTCAAATCAATACGGATCCAATGAAGAGCCAAATGGGTTATTTGGATGTTGTAGGTACTTGTCAAAGTGTATTTTAGGTCCTGAATCCTGAATCAGTTAAGTCACCAAGCAGTCCATTACGAAATTGTCCCCTATATATACATTATACTCCCCTGTTTCCCAGAGAATTATGGTCGTGAGGATGGATATCTTTTCTCTGCTATGGCTTTGTCGAGGGTGGAATTTATGTGGGAGCCTGTGGGGCAAAAGGTTAATTAAATTAATTATTATCGTATCTCTGTTGATGTTGCTTGGAAAACATTTTAATCTGTCGGGTAATTTAAGGATCGTTATCATCCCCATCGAAAATTTCTAATCGGGCTGTGCGTTTGAGTAAATCAGTGTTTTTGTTATTGAGTTTTAAATCAAATTTGCAGATGTGTTATAAATCAAAATTTCATGTTTATTTGGTTTGTTAGGTGTTTTATTAAAGTAGGTATCTGTGGTAAAAAGTGCATGTAAACGTATTTGTGGTGGTCCGAAGTTTAAGATCAAATTGTATGGTGTCAGTTGTGGTGAAATGGTTAGGGCACTGACTATTTGATAGTGTGGGATACTATGGGTTAGGTTTGAGTGCCCACTAAACTTGTTATGATCTAGACTTTAACAACTTGTTTTGTTCCATGCTCGTTTCAAGTAGAAAAAAAAAAGATAATTATGTAAAAAAAAAAGTGAAATTGTGGCCTAATCGCTGAAAATGTTACGTTTACAACAAAATTTGTCTAGTTCATAATAATCAGAGATTCAAATCTTCTGGTGAATTTAGAGGTCTTCCAGAGGATGAATTCGGATTGTCCCACTGACAATCGGTCTAAAAAGATTGGGCCAACAGAATTGCTGCTTGGAGGCGGATGTTTGCCTAGATAGCGTGAATCATCAGCTCTCAATGTGCCTATGACAATCTGTCTGCAGCAATTAAACCAGTAGAAATGCTGCTGATCATCTGGATGTCTTGAACCAGTAGGATCGACTTTTCCAATATCACTTGCTTATCAGCCCGATTGCGAGTGGTCTAAATTGCGGGGGTTTGGGCGCTGCAAGAAATGACTATATAGCCTAGTCGGGTTAGCATATGAGCTAGGAAAAATTCACATTAGCAATTTAATTGTTTTAGTCTAGTTGCTGGTGGTCTAAATTTAAAATTGTGACCAAATTCCGCCGGCGCGTTAACAGCCATCTTGAATTCAAGGGAGAACTGTTTTTGCTCAATATCACGGCCATTTTCAACTTTTCAACAAAAATTGTAAGGACTTAAGTTATTGTAAATTTGATTCTCTACAACTTTAGTCCGTACAATCTTTTTTTATTCGGTCGATATTTCTCGAATTAAACGGGAAAACGTGTTAAAGTATAATTATGGAATTATCTCGTTTATTATTAACTTTATTACATAAATGTACAGGAAAAAAGTTGTATAGAATTAAATTTCCTACCAATTTGATCTTTATGTATTTTTTCCTGGAACCAATATTTAAGGTCACATACTTGCGATAAAGGCACAGAGCAACGTAAAAATCTTTCTGCATCACCACAGGGGTAGAGTTTCAGGCGTATTGTAAGTCCAAATAGTGGGCTTAATCATAAATTAGATGGAAGTGCCAGTTTAGTGAATGACAAAAATCTCTTAAAACTAGAAAATTCAGGTACCGTGATAAAAATTCAAATCTATTCTGTTAAAAATTCAAATTTCACTAATTCTAATTTGCCTCTAGTTTAATTAATCCAAAATTTTTACTATTACTATGTTTATTTGCTGACGCTTTAACTCTAAATCTGTAATGAAGAAAGAGAAAAATTATTATTAACCAGAATAATATGAGGTTAGGTTATATAGAATGAGCCTCAACGAGCTGCTGATATAGGTGGTCAAGTAAAACTACAAAAGTAAGATGCTGAAAAAAAAAATATAATAACTAATTTTTGGTAAAAATATGTTATTAAGCGTTATTAAGTTATCAGAATATTACCACATTCCATTTCAACTAGATTTTGGCACATAACATATGAAATACAGAGGATATCGAATGCATGATTTTCTATTTCATATTACTTAATTTTGTGTGCCTGGAAAAGTGCCAACATTGTGAAAAAAATACCCTGCTGAAAAAGTAAGCTAACAGTTTGAAAAATAATTTTAACAAAACCGTTCGAACTTCTACTGCGTATCTGATGTATACATTGCCTTTGGTAAAACACTTTTAATAAGTAATAACACCAATTGTTAATTTAAAAACATTTATTTCGAGGAAACCATTCGCTCAGTTGGTACCTCCTAAATGTCAACAAACAAATAAAATATATTACAAAACGCTTTTAAAATAAATAACTTTTGTAAATAAAATTAACTGAAAATTAAAAAATAATGTAGCATTTATTTTTTTGCATTAAACTTTTCTTGTTAATATCACTGAGAAAGAAAGAAAAAATATTTTTTACTTTTTAGTTCATTTTATTTACAAAAGTTATTTATTTTAAAAGGTTTTTTAATATATTTTATTTTCTACTTTTTATTCATACTCTCGAAACGCGACTCTCAAAACTCGACTTACGAAATTCGACTCTCCAAAATCGATTCTCGAAAATCAACACTCGAATTTCGACTCTCAAAAATCGACTATTGAAATTCGACTCTCGAAATTCAACTCCCGAATCTCGAAGGGTGGTAGTTACCACCACCACCCCTAAACCCCCCAACACGTAAGAACGTTTTCCCCATCGGAAAGCTCCCCATTCACCCATTCTAAATCCAAAAACCCCATGTAAATCTATCCACGTTTACTACCCTAAATCTCTTTCGTCACGAACGGCACTCTCAGGTACTCAGACGTTCAGACACAAACTTTCTCAGTCAGGGATGTGTAAGTTGATAGAAAGTTATTAAAAATACAAAACTAACAATAAAAGTGCTTTCTGTAGTACACTTATGATCATACTCAGTTTAGTTTTATACCCCAGACTAACTATCTCCACAATGACTTAATTTTTAATAAAAAAGAAATAAAATGTGCACGATGGGTCACACAAATGAAATGATTAAATGCGATTTTGCAATATTTCTACTCATTTTAAAACGGAGAAAACTTTACTCCACGTAGTGAAATTGTTGTAAAAGTCCGTCATTAAAATAAACTTAATTTATTGGAATGTGGAAAGATTTTCCAATAAAGTCAGCCGTAACAGTCATTAGCTGATCATGTATGCAATATCTGTGCAGCTTTTCTTCTCTTCTGAAAGAGACCAATTAAAAAAAAAATTGTCTGTCTAAATGCTTTGCAACTTTTATTGTTGATGTATGTATTAATAGGGGGGATTCATACAGATGGGATTTCTTTGGTGGCATGTCGGTATATCTGTAGGAAACCTAACTATTATTCAGGATAAATGATGAAACCTAGAAAGCCCAACAACTCCTAGAAAGTAGGTTATACACAGTCTATAGAGGGAAGATGCCATCCTACAAGTACATGACGATTTTCAATTGCAAATTCTAAACTTGCAACTGGATTGGGATAATGAGCGTTTTATATCAGCAGAATCCCTAATATTCTTTAGTACGGCTGAGTTTCTGCCTGCCGTAGAGAGAAATTGGGGAAATTGAAAAAAACAAAAAAAAATATTGAAAAAATTCCTTCAAAAAATCTTTTGAAAAAAATTTGTGAAAAAATCATTATCTGGCTAGCTATATCAAAATATGGTGAAACAACCTAAGTTTTACCCTACCCATACTACCCTTCGCACAGCATATTTTGGTTTATTGCGAATATCTGTGAACCATACCATAATGCGCAACAGAGATAATTCCTAATGTGAATCCATGCCCTGCTATACGTTGCATCCTTAGATCATATAACAAAAAGGATAGGCTATAAGGAAGAAAAATTTAAGCATTTTTCTTCATTTATAGTAGAACTGCATCGATGAATTCGTTTTAGTCATAGAGGTATTAAACTACGATATTTCACAACGGTCAATTAGTGGTTGAAACTTTATTAAGCATTGAAGAAATTAAATAGAAGAGGTCCCATTATTTCACAAATTTTTAAATTAATTTTAAAGTTTATAAATTTTTAATATTTTTATAGCTTTTTAATTTTTTAAGAATTTTCCTAGTGCCCCGTTTATTTTCTGATAATATTTTTTTGGCATTACTTAAGTACAAGTACAAGTACCGAAGGCCTGAGTACTTCAGCGTAAGTACAAGTACCGCATGTATGAAAAGTACTTGTAACTAAGTACTAAGTCTATAAAAAGTACTGAGTACTTGGCAGTACGTTGGCAGTAATATAATGAAGTTAATCGAGTTCAGTTAATAGATATTAATAAATAAATACCTTTTGAAAACTATAATATGTATACTAACCAGTGTCTAGTATTTATAGTTTTTTTAGGTTTCGGCGCTGATCGTAGAATAAAATTTTCACGTCTCATTGATACACTCATAAAAGCTATTAGAGGTCCGCCCAAGCACCCATTGTCACCTCTAATAATGCATAAAAGTTCTAAGGAAAATATTTCCAGTAAATTTTTAAGAACAAATTGAGGCCTTCGCTACATCAGGTCGAGGCATCGTTTATTTTATATTGGAGCGAGGTATTGCTTGCTTACCTTTGGTTATGTCCACTAACGTATATAATATGTACTGCTTACGTTTCGATTTCACGTGGGCACAATTACTTGTGTCAAAAAGAGTTCTTACGTCGGTGCCAACATTGAAAAAATCATTGGCGGGAAATTGAAAGAGGGAGCACGCAGCTCGGAAAGTGATTTTAATAAAACAATTAAAATTTCTTGTGCGTATCTAATGAACATATTGTCTTTGGTAAAATAGTTTTAATCAGTAAGAATCCTAAACGATTAATTTAAAATCATGTATTTCGACGAATCCACTAATTTACTTGTTGTTTTCAGTTCTCTCTCAGTTCGTACTTGGTGCTTAAACCGAAAGAGTCAGCAGTAGGTATAGAAGTAAGCCCACTTTCTGCAGTGTATTTCTATGAACGTAGTCAGTGGTTATGTCATCAAGTCGATGCATCGTCGATTTTATATTCGAGCGAGACGTTACTGGATTTTGTTCCACTTTCGCAGTCTTGTTTGTATGTTATTAGTTTGTCTAAGGTGCTGCCTTAAAGTGTGAGTGCGGCACATGCTTTGTCAGTTCTTTGCGTGCTTTAAAAATCAACACTAAAAGGAGTTGCGCTACGAAGAGTTAGATATTTGTAGGTATTTAATAGACCCAGAAATACCTAAGTAAAAATCTTGGTACTTAAGTACAACACTAAGTCTTAAGTACAAGTAAATAGAAGCAAGTACTAAGTAGGGGCATTTCAAAAGTATTGAGTAATAAGTCTTAAGTAACTTAAGTATTGCCCAGCTCTGTTTCCTCATGATAATTCAAGACTCCGGAGTCTCGATTATATAAAATCTCATGCACAAAACAATATTTCACTATTGTTTCTCAGTCTTGTTAAGTACAAACCACTTCAAATCACTTCTATAATATAAAATAACTAAAACAAACCCGAATTTGTTTTTATAAAATCTGAAATGTCAAAAATAAATCAGAAATGTTGAACTGATGAACAACAAGGCGATACCCCACTTGTCATTTCCCCCGTGTCTACAAAAAAAAACTGCTTATCATACGTACACGAATTTTGTTATATGATCTTAGGTCTCATCTAAAAGGAGCAAACAATTATTGTTGATGTATTAATAGGAAGGATTCATACAAATGGAATTTCTTAGATGGCATGCACATACATCTGAAGGAAATCTAATTATTATTCATGATAAGTAATAAAATCTAGGAAGGCCAACACCGCTAATTTCCTCAGCTAATAATTAATGAAAATTTTTTCCAAATTTTCCTTTCTATTTTGTCTCTTTAAAAAAAAAATTGTCTCCTGCTAAATGCTTTGCAGCTACAGCAAATACACGTAAATTCTCTTGATAGTATTTGAACTCTGCCATAATCTTTACTTCCAGTGAGAAACTGTCAATGATATTCCAAATGAATGAAATAATTTACGTTCACAGTCTGTAATATCTCTATTTCCATGAAATGACTGAATTTCAAATTGAGTCATTATTATGGAGACAGTCTGTCTAGGCAATTATATATGTACATATGGGAATGGAAATGATTGGTTGATATTAGTAAAAACTCACATAAATTAAATAGTTTTAGCTACCTATTTACGCAGTTTTGTTTCGAATAGTTACAAATATTGGAAAAACTGTAATATTAGCAATGATGTCGAATTGGTCCCGCAGGAAGCTTACAAGAGATATCTTGTATTTTTCTTCTTTTTCGTCGTTTTTTTAGTTTTTTTTTCCTTTCTCTTGTGCAGGTTGCATTGAAAGCATTAGGATAACTTCAGAACCGTTTACACTGGCCGTAAGATTAGAATGGATCCCACATACAAGTGTAAACACTTACAGTGTCTGTCTGATAAGTCCGCGACTTTGATAATAGATGGCGCTCAATTCTAAAGAGTAATTTTATTTTGTCATTTTTTCTCTTATTTAATTAACGCATACAAAAAAACTTTTAAGTAGGTCTGTCGAATAGATGAGAAATTGTAGAAAAACTGCAGTAAAGAGAAAAAAAGTTTAGGTAGGTTTAATGAAAGCCGAAATCTCCATTCCATAGATTTGTAGTACAACTGCGAGAGAAGTAAATGAAAAGAAAACGAAACATAGAATTAATAGTATCAGTTCTTCTAGCACACTAATGAACTAGAAAACCCCAAACTATGTATCTGAAAATCTTTTTTTTTTTTTTTACATTTATATTTGTAAATTTTACAATTATGAATTTTAGGAATATTTCAAGTGCTTCTGTTCTTAAATTGTGATTTTAATAAAACATAATTCCCATTCAAATCTTAATTCAATTTGTATATGTATAGTAAAAAAGAAAATATTTTTCATAAAAAACCATGGAAAAAAATACTCTGCCCTCGGAATTAATCTGTCACGTCACTCATAATTTCCTATACTTCACCGATTTAATTAGTCTCCGACACACTTAAGCTTTATAGAAAAATTGCCCCGGTTCTGATTGCTCTCTGTCAGAACAATTGTTTCATGAGCGCCATAAACACTAGTATTATTCATAACAATCACATTAGGTGGAATTAATGGCATAAATAATACAAAAAAAAAAGCACCAAACTTTTACCACTGTCTCCCTCCGCTCTCTCTCTCTCTATACTCTCTATCCCTCTCTCTCTCTCTCTCACTATACTCTCTCAATCTTTGTATTTCATATAAATAGAGTAAAATATCTTGCGTGCATGATCCCATTACAAATTTAGCACACAAAAATTTCTAGTTTGACTTCTGCAGTTGGAAAACAATAGTATCGTCATCGTCGTCGTCGTCCTCAGTATAGTCAAGTCAAGTGTACGTTTCTATATATGTATGTTGTGTGTGTGTGTGTGTGTGTGTGTGTGTGTGTATATAGTAGTATTTAGTCCAGAAACTGTGGCAGTACAAAATACGAAACATTCACAGTCGATTACTAGGGATGAACCCTATATCAGCAAACAGCCCTATCCCTTCGACTTTTTACTGTGAAAAGGTGACACCCGTGAGAAATAAAATGCTGACACCGTCTGTGCAGGAAATGGTTATTCTGATGGGGTAAGAACAACCAGAATTTAAGTTCCCAACTTGGAGAGCAGTGTCCTATAACGTCTTTAAAATTTCCTTTCCGCTATGTCTGTATGGATATCGTGTATGTATGTCCTGTATATATCTAAATATTATGTAGCTTGGGAGAAAGTCTGATTTTCTCTGATTTTGAATCGTTTATTGAAAATGTTTCGGTATCCATTCAAAAGGACTCATAAATTTTGGTAGAATATATACCTGGAGGTGCACACCTTTTGCTTGTGCTTCCCCTTTACCCCCACCCTCCCCACTTTCATCAATTGTTGTGAAGCCGCCAACGCAGTGGTGTCCTTTACGTAGAAATGCCTTCATTTCGATTTTCATAGAATAACGAAGCACTTAATGTTCTCAGTCACGAAACTTAAAACATGGCCTATACACTACCACCTTACCTTTTGCAATAAGGCTCTGGGAAATTGCTACCACAACCCCCCCCCCCCCCCTGCACCCACCAACCTTCCAAGAATGGCGCCCTTAGTGAAACAGCGACCAATCTGTATTCGGGTTGAATAGCAAAAAACCAAATTGCATGCAATTTCTGATTGTTTTTCTTGGGCTAAATTACTTTTTTGACTGAAGTTCTGCAATAGTTTTAAGACGTTTTTGCGGTGCCTACCTTACTAGTTACTATGTAGGTAGATAATATGTATATTAGCATGTACCTAGCCGATGCAGGAAACTCTATCGCTGTAACCATCCACTGAGCATCAATTGCCAGCATAGTGTCAATATATTTCGTGTTGGTTTTTTGCCTCATCAGCGGTCATAATAACCCCGTAGCGCTTTCTTATAGTCGTTCGTTCGTCCGTTCTCACGAATTTTCGATAATCCAACATCAATTCCCTGCCAAAAGTCCTTTGGATTCTCTTGACAGTGCCTATGCACATATCCTGTTCACATGAATACTGCCATCATCCCTCTGTGCCTCGCTTCCTAGAAGTCCTTTAAAAGAATTTTCCAGTTCTGTTAAAAAATTTACAAAAATACATTTTGTGTTGGCGTCTGGTTTAGTGCCGCCGGATATCCTAGATTATCCAACAAGTACGGATATGGTGGTTCGAGAGGGAAGTAACGTGACGCTGAAATGTGCTGCAACCGGATCGCCAGAGCCGACCATTACATGGAGACGAGAAGGTGGTGAGCCAATAGAGCTTCCACATGGAGTTGAGGGTAAGTCAATTGTTTTTTAATGTTGATGTTGTGCTTTACCTCTGCTTTTGCCTTTGCTTTTGCCTTTGCTCTTGCTTTAGCTTTTGCTTTTGTTGCCCTGCTCCTCGTATCTAGCCTCGTAGGTAGACTAGTGATTGTCGTTAATAACAGGAAGACAGTTAGTAGAATTAAAAATTCATTTCACCTCTTTAGGAGAGATATGATGAAGTATCGATTTGAGGGCATTATTTGGAGCGGTAATGATTGCACCGCGAATTTTTTTTTTATATTTTTGCACACAAGAAAATATTAATAATGAAAATGTTTTTAGACAGACTGAATGGGCCTCTTTATGGGGAGTAGCTGCATAGTATAGTGAAACCATGGAAAATGGAGTACTCATGGCAACTTTTAGTATTGTTTGGCGTAATTTGGGAAATAGCTTTAAATTTTAAATATTTAATGAGAATCGATTTTGAATTTTGGACTTCGTCTTTTTTTTTTATGTGTATTTGTGCATCTCTGCAGGTGTTTATTCTACATAGAAATGTTTCGAAGCCATCTAAATCTTTCAGACGTTTTAATGTTGACTATTTTCGGAGTCTAAACTTTTATGGGTGGGAGAAGAGAATACTTTTAGCATACACTTATTATTGTAGAACGTGACAAGGAGAGGGCCTACTTGCTATATAATATATGTATACCATCATAATTGGAGCAAATTCAAGCGCAGGTCTGCTTTGCTATACCGTTTATATTTGGAGCTACAAGGTCAAGTATAGGTCTGCACTATTTTCCATGATTTATAAAAAAAAAATACGCTTGGCGAATGAAACCAACAGTGGGTCAACAACTGTACGGACGGTCGCAAAATTAAGAGAATAAATATCGTGGCAGATAGAAGGTCTTGATCAGAAAATGAGTAACAGTCTTGCACCAGCAGTAGCAGGAGTAGCCACACTAATTTTGAAATTAAATGGCTGACAGCTGTACATATTAGTATCTCTAACTAGTAATAAAGGCCAATAAATGCCAGATGGAGTGTTTGCAGGTGGAAGAAGTCACAAGGGATTACAGGAAGAATGTATGGTGGATGCAACAGATGGTGGATTTCTTTACACCCGAAATAACAGAATTCAAAATAAATTATCGTGGTGAGGAAAAGGTCCCTTAGATTCGTACAATGCTTTTTTTTAGATTCTTTTTTTTTTATTAATAATACGACTTGAAGAAAAACCCCCGAGTACCATTGGCCGCTAAGTGGTGACAGTTCTTTGATCTTCTAGTCCAACAGCAGGTTATAACCATGTCCCATGGGATAACCTTTTGAAACCAAGCTAGATCCATCCATCATCCCTCAGGAATCTCGGGATACATCCGAGCTCTTTATTTTACAGCTCTCACTGATTTGAAAACTAATAGCTACTTAATAGTTTACCTATTATATTCATCAGAGCGGGGCACTCGCAAAATACGTTTCGGACGGATTCGAATTCCTCCGAATCGGTACAGCTCCTGCAGAAATAATTTTCCACTATTCCCAGTCTACTAGTAGCATGGTCTCAGAGCCCTTTTTGGCGAACTTATCAGCCATCTCGTTATCTTTGATATCCCTGTGGCCAGGTATAGGGCCACTTTGTATCTTTTAGTTAATTCCTCGAGGTTGGTCTTGCTTATCTGAGTCTATTTCGATTTTATCAGCTTAATGGCTGCTTGGCTGTCATTTTATATGCAGATAGGCTATACGGACTCTCTGCATATAGAGACCAATATTTCCGCCTAGTAAATAGCTGCGGGCTCTGCTTCGGTAGTGTATAAGACTTGTGCCACTGGTAGTCTCTCGCGTACACTAATAGCACGGTGACCTCACTTGGATCCTACCACCATCTTCTTCCCATCCCAATCACTTCTGGTGGGCATCATTGCATTGATACCCGCACCAAAAATTCAGAAAGATATTTGGTGGTCTGTTTCTTTCCTGCTATCACTTCATTCTATCTTCTGGAGTATAACTGGAATGCAGAAGACCGCTCTCCACCCACCAAACCCCCGTTCTAAGCCTGAGAGGGCTAATTAGTCGAACAGGAGCTACATGGCCACTTGCAGTAACCTTTACCTATCATTTTATAATTCTTTAAATATTTCTTTGAACCAAGCCATTCTCTTACATTTAGTGGACCACAATCTTTAGTGTTTTCCATAAAGCTTCTACAGGTCTATAGGGTGAACCGGGTCTCTTCAATGTTTCGTATGGCATTACAATTACAGATTACGTTGCAGCCACACTTCGCTTAACTCCAAGAATTTGATTTAATATCTTTTAAAGTTTTGAATATCGAAATGTTTCTCCAAAGAGTATAGGTCTTTTCAGTTTGATTATATTTCCTTATAGTTATTTTTACCCCAACTTCCGCCCAGCAATCTGCGAACCATTTTCAATTTTTCCCTTGACTACATAACAAAAATGACAATACCATCTGCAGAGCCTTGGACATCTGTGCTGAGCTTCAGTGAAATTTACCACAGAAAGGAACGTCATAATTTTGCTAGGATGAAGTCTATTATTCCACCTCTAGGAATGAAAACTTTACCCATAGTGCAAGTATCTATCCCAAGATATTCTCATAGAATTTTTTACAAGTTATTTTAAAATTTTTAAATAAGAATTTCTCTTGAAAATTTTCACTTGTCTTCAACACCTTTGACTGACAAAACAAGCTGAAAAAACAACTAATTTTAGCAGAGAAATTCTCACGATTTGAAAAATATAATTTTGTACTTGTTAGAAAGTCAGTCTTATCGTAGTAATCCCGCAGGTGAGGTTTGATTTCTTGGTATAGTGTACATGTATTGGTTTTTGGACACTTTGCTTTTAGCTACTTAACCTTTCTTTTCTTCTGCGATTTTATACTGTTAATGCTTACAAGAATTTCGAAAAGATGCACGCTATAATTTGTAGTTCGCCCTTTGGCGGTCAGTGACGGATTTGTCTTCAACCGTCAAGATAACTGGCAGTCATTCTTGTCCGTCTCCATCCTCGAATCTTTTGGTCGAGGTTTTTTAATTTAAATTGCACGAGAAATTTCTCCTTCGACATATTGTCTTAAAGAGAGCAAGCACATATTTGACACAGGTGCATCACTTTTGTCAAATCGTGTCTTCACCAACTTCTTTACCCAGTCACTCGTTTCGGTATTATTCTAGGTGATTGACATCTATTTATCTCTATGGGGATTTGTTACACCTTACGCGCTCCCCTTGAGGTTACCTGTTTTATTCAATAGTGTGGACTTTATTTTAGTGAGTTGCTTTTCACTATGATAATGCTCTAAATGAAATGTGTCTAGGCTCGGAATTTTGTGGTCGGAAACTGCATGGTTGTTGAAACATGTCCTTGGATATACTAGGCTGAGGTATAGTTGCAGCTCCTGGCTTTTTCCTTTCGGTGCAGTTTGGGATTGTGTCAGTTCCGCACATCGTTATAATACTTTGGATATTTTTGTTATTCCTTTCATTGACTTTAGCACACTCCTTCATACTTGTTTCCATGATGGATCGAGATATCTCTCCTAAAGTTGATGTATACCATCTTTTCTAGTATAACATAATTAACTGCATTCTCCAGTGAAATTTTCGAGTCATCACTCTACCTTATGGAATGCTGTATCACTACCATTAATTGATTGATCTGATGATTATAAACCTAAATTATTGCTGTCTTCCCCGGGTAGAAGACCATTGTGTTCCTAGCGCACAAAGAATTTGCTTTTGAGCTGCTGAACGGATAAAATCACATTCGGTTTAGTTTAGTTTCTTTTTTTTTTCAATTTATGTACTCCGACGTAAGCTAATATTACATTTGGACTTGATAGAGCTTTCCTTTATAAGCCACCCGAGAATATGCTAGGCCTCTTGAGAAGAACGTATATCCTCGGCATACATTATGATGGATTCATCTACTCTGTCCCTTTATTTAGCAAAAAAATGTACTGTAATGTTATTGGTTTCTTCGTTATGGTTTGAAGTATGAAGATGACTTCTGTTAGACCTAAAATTTAAGAATGGGTAGAATTGGGTAATTCCCTCTTAAGTTTTCTACCCACTGCGCGTGGTTTCACGAGCGTCTATACTTTTCTCACAGCGAGTGTTGGTTTGATCTGATTTGCGGCACGATGCCACATTTTTACTAACTATCCATTTCAAAATAGCTCGTGAAGAAAATATTGCTGTTTCTGCAACTGCTTTTGTATGAAAAATGACAAGTACGCTCGTCGCTCGTGCCACCACGAGCCTCCTCGCACACGCTAGTGCTGCACCTTTGAAATTACCGACTCAAAATGGATCGGATGCGCTATCACAGGTGACCTCGCGCCACCCCGAGCCAGGCCCTTCGCAAGCCCGAGTTGGCTCGTGCTCGCGCCGCGCATAAAATCACAGACTGTGGCAAGCCAGCTTTAGTACTGCCACATAAAATCTTTCATTTTCACTATATCTTTGAACCCTTTTGAGCAGGCATTGAACTATAAAGCTGAACACGACGTTTTTTCAATAATTATAGTTAAACATTTCTTCATAGCCTTGTAATAAATGATAGCCAAATTAGAAACTATAGAATAGTTCATTAAAACGCACCGATTATAGCCTAATTCTACGTTAAAAGAATAATATTCCACGATTGTAAGAACTGGAGGATTCTTAATTTAACTGAACCTAAAAGGGTCAAGACGTAAGTTGACAGACTGCCACCAGATGACAGAGTGCTTTTGGGCAATGTCAGACTTATCATAGTGAACCTTGACAGGGTGACATTTGATAACGATTAATATAGTTTGTTTTGAATATACTACGAGAACTTTATAAATTCAAATTTAAATTATTTTCACAATAAATGAAAAACTATACAAATACTTTATTTGTTCCTTCCAATTACATAATATTGCTGCTTTATTGGCCTCCTGGCTTAAGTACGTCCTTTTAAATAGCCCTAGAAAAAAGGCGGGAGCTGAAAAATCTATAGAGCTTGGCGGGTAATCAGTCTAACAATTTTTTGAAATTAATTAATCTTGAAACATCCTCTTTAAGATTATGACTGTGTATCATGTCGTATTACGTGTGAACCCGTCTTAGTAGAACCACATATTTTCAAAGTCCAACTGATTCAGTTGATACACCAAAAAGTTCCTGATCATCTCATGGTAGCGATCACCAGTCACCGTTACAGCAGTATACCGGTATCGTCTTTGAAGAAATAGGATTCAATTACTCCTCCTATATAAATTCCAAATAACTTTTTTACCCTTTGAGGATGCAATGATTGTTGTTGAATTAACAAAGGTAATTCTTCTCTCCCAATAACGGAAATTTTGTTTTTTAACAAACCCACTGAGGTCGAAATCGTCTTCGTTTTGATCAATTCAATTTTATGGTCGTAAAATCCAAATATTTTTACATAATATTCTGTAGAGAGGTCTCCTTAATTTCCAATTGTTGAGACGTTGCCTCGTGTAGTAGATCCAACAAATTAATATAAACATATCTAATCAATTAATTTTAAAACAAGTGATAGTGTTCTAAACAGTTTCCATCTAAATCGATAACTATAATTATTTAAAATCCGACGCGACCGTTAAATAAATAAATAATCAAAATAAATTTTAACCGAAATAGTCCTGGCGATTTTAATGTTCGTAATATACCGTGGCTCAGCCATTGTTCTACCACAAGTCCTGCGGGCCGTTTCGTTGAACTCTTCTGTGAATCATTTAATTTACAACAGCTAGTGGAAGCGCCAACGCGAATTCCTGATACCGCTGGAGATAAAGCTAATTTACTCGACTTGTTTCTAACATCTCATCCGGACAAATATTCCATCTCAGTCGGCTCCCCTCTCGGAAATTCAGACCATTATTTAATCACGGCTCAATTTACCACCTCAAACCTGTGCCGCCCAACTTCTCCACCTACAAGTAGGCTTCTTTGGTACTATAAGAATGCTGATTGGGAAAATCTCAATAAGTATCTTAGAGAAATTGATTGGTCGGTCTGTTTTGCTTCGAGGGATGTTGAAGAATGCACATTGAAATTTAGCAACATAGTAAATCTTGGCATGCGTAAATACATTCCGTATTCTTACAACAGATCTCAACAATAGCATGATCGCTCCTGGTTTTACGATAAATGCAACCAAGCTATAAAGCGAAAGAGTCTGCTTTTCGTGGATTTCTGAAAAGGTGTAAGAAATATTTCAGCCCATCAAATCTAGCGCTCCTCTACAAATCCTATATTAGACCTAGAATGGAATACAACTCCCATATATGGGCTGGGGCTAGTTACACAGCCTTAGCTTCATTCGATATTGCCAAAAAAAAGCCTTGAAGCTCATTGGCGATTTGGCAATAACTTGTCAAATCGACTCACTCGAGCACCGCCGCAATGTTGGATGCCTTTCGCTCCTTTATCGCTATATGCATGGTCAATGTTCTGATCAAATATCTAGTCTAATCCTATGTAGAGTAATTCCTGCACGCAATACTCGCGCTGCAAACCGCGCACATCCTTTAACCCTTCAAATTTCTTTCGGCCGTACAGTAAAATTCCGTCATGCAATCTGCGGAAGTTTAAGGGCGACATACATCGGCACCTCCGCCACTCTCCTCATATCCCCTAATCATTCCCTATCTCCTTCCTGCCATGCTGTGCTTTGCATCATAGGGTATCCCCTGAGCTTGGCTTGATAATATTAAAAAAAAAAAAAAAAAGCATACAATATCGGATCTTCAGTTAAACAATCAGGAATATTTTTTTAATATTTTGCCCTGAACGAGCAATTATGGCACCATGATAAACTTGTTTATTAGTTACATAGCCGTGCTGCTTGACTTTTTTCACTAAATTGCTAATTGCGAGACTTGAAGGTGTATTGCTTCTACCGAAATGAGGATGCAATTTTCTAAATGTGTTCGCTACTGAAGATCGATTTTCATAATTAAAATATGTTGTTGTATTTTAAAACGCTCCGCAATGAACGTTTCGCGTCTACATTGATGAATTGTTAAACAATAATTGTCAAATATGAACGAAATAGCGGCATAAATAAAGTATAAATTTGTAATTTGATCAACCCTGTACAAAAAAATTAAAGATCTCTACATTTTTCAAGTACACTGAGAACTGATCGTTTTCCCAGCGGACCTGAAAAATGTGGAAATCTTTGATTATAATTTAATAAGCAGACGTTTGCAATGTAGAAAAATTTTTCAATATTCAAAAAAAAAAAAGGTTATAACATTTATTTGAAAATTTTTTATTTTCCGACAAAGCATTATAGAAAGACATACGAAAAATAACTTCAACATTCTACATAACTTCCATGTTTTCAATGCATTCATCTAAGGTTACGCCGCAATTGATCTTGGAACCAATTATGTACATCAAAGTCTGTTTTTAAACAATTTTATTAAACACGAATAAAAAAATCAATAATTTTATTTTTACAGTACATATTTGGTTTGATTTAACACGATAACCCAAGTTCTAAGAAAAATTTCCTTGCTAAATTTAAAAAAAAAAAAAACAAAAAAACGAGACACTTGGAATAATTAACATATGGATGAGAGAAATGAATTGTACCGTTATGATCGTTATGCTTTAAAGATTTATGAATGAACTTCATTTCAGTCGTCAATTCCATCCAGTAAAATAGTGAAAAACAAAATTGATGCACATATAAAAGTAATAATTTTGTTGAAAATTTAACAACTGGTAAATTATAATTTTTAAAGTTATGTTTATTAATTAGAACTGAACAATTTTTGCTGGCTCTTACACAATGTCACCTATAACCAAAAATGAAAGGAAATCTATCTCTTAAGGTACTAAAATTCAAATTTCGGATCGTCTCAAAACTGGAAAAGATGCGACGTCTGTAGTTAGGCGGTAGTTAGTGTACATAAAGTAAAAACTATTATGAAAAATGATGCTACTATAACGAACCACATTATGTGGGGGAACAAAATTAAGTGATAAGTCATCTTCATACATAAGAGATATTGTAAAATATAAAATGGAAAAAGCTCTAGTAGCGTGAATAGAAGCTAATGCACAAAAAGGATTCTAGTATGCGGAAATTTTATCAAGCAAACAGTATTAATAATATATACACAGATTAAAAAAGTAGAGCTAGGGCACTTTACCTCAGTCGAACAGAACGTACGAATTTTGTGCAAGTACAGGGTGGATGAGAGGCTTTCTGAAAAGACATGCCACACATAATATAAAAACTTAAGGCGAAACTGCGTTTATTTAAGAATAATAAATAAATAAATAATAAAATAATTGTAGATGGAGGATACACTCCTGATGAAATTTGGAATATGGATGAAACTAGTATTTTTCGAAAAAAAAAAACAATGACAAATCGAACTTACGTAGCGAAAGCGCACCAAACAGCTAGTGGTTTTAAAACAACAAAGGATCGTTTAATACTTCTATTTCGTTCCATCGATGCAGGAGATCGTATGTTGAAACCAGTGCTTGTAAATCAACTCCTAAGACCCCGATAAATAAAATCTGTTAATTTCAACAGATTGTCAGTTCACTGGATGGGAGACAAGAAAGCTTGGGTACTTACTACGTGGTTCTACATATGGATGTTTCATCCTTAGAATATTGAGAGTGCTGATAGTGTGATAAGCCAAATTTAGCGTAGTCAAATTCTGGATGTGTTAGTATTTGTAGCCGCTGTAGTGAAAGCTCAATATAGAGAGCGGAGCAACAAGATATATGGTTGAAAATATTACGTTTGCTCCCATCGAAAATGTTCTTATTTGCTGTCACTACTCCGATATTTCATCGTTTTTGTAATGTATTTTTAATTTAGTTTAATATAAAAAGGTGTGTAAAGTACACAAAATAATATTTTATAAATATACTTGCCTAAAAAATTATTTTCCACGTCGTACCTTGTTATTGTTGTGGCAATTTTTCACCGAACACTTCATTCTGAAAATACATGAACATCACTTACAAATTTATCACTATAATATAAACAGATAATTACTTACACTCTTTACTTTATTTAGCACCTTTTTTTAAATAAAATATCTTTCACTTTTCACAAGTTTTAAATTTGACTTAAATTGTTACAAATTAGGAAAATTCGTTTGATAGCTGGAAATACATTTGTCTCTTTCTTCAATATACTGCTGACCTACTTCACTGCACCTTGAAAAAATCCACACTCATGCACACGAATTTTAAAGTGATCAACACTTTCTGTTGTCTCTATATTCTAAGGTTTCATCCGAGATGATAGATTCTATATGACAGATAAAGGTCTCGAATTTATATTTATTTTAATTCTGGATAATGCACTCGACCATAATGTTTTGGAATATACAAACGTACAATTTTGTTTTATACCGGCTAATACTACATCCTTGATCCAACCGCAAATCAAGCTATAATTGCGACATTTAAAACATATTATATAAAATGAATATTCCAACACGTTTTGAACAAAACAAACGATGAAATGTGGAAAAAATTCTTAATTGTGGATTGTATAAATCAAATTAGATTAGCGCTATCTCAATTAAGACCAGCTACTTTGAATGTTTGTTGAAAAGCTATTTAGCCAGAATGTGCTAACATAAAATATCCCACCTTTCCTAATAAAATCGAATTTCTCAAAATGATAACATTGGTACATTTAATTTGTGGAGTATTTAATGATCTATTGCATGTAAATGTTGAAATGTTTGGGAAGATGAAATAATGGAGGCTGTCCGTGAGACTGCTGATCCTAAAGAACATAGTGATAATGACGAGGAGGAACCTATTCTTAATGCAAGTGTAATTAAACAAGTAAAAAATCTAGAATTGGTCTAAGACCACTTCTTATGATACCCTAGATCAGTGATTCCCAACCGGTGGTTCGCGAACCCCTGGGCGTTCACAGTGTTTGCAGAGGGGGTTCGCGAAAATAATATTGTAATGGCGGATTTTTTAAAACACCATTCAAATCAAAAGCAAAAAAAAAAAAAAAAAACAATACAAAAACACATAAATTAAAGAACAAACCAAAAGAGACTGTTCTCTGCCTGTTTGTTAAAAAATCTATAATAAATTTCAATATTTTCTTTTTTCCTTATATGTTTTTCAAAATTACTTCATCAATATCAAATTATATCAACAATTTTATACATTATAATTTATTCCTCTTATTCAAGTAATCTGCTTCTTCGTGCGACACACACATTTTTTGTAAACTGAATGAATTAAAGATGTCTTTACAAGGCGAGGGTGTCACCATTTTCAGGTGTACATGATAGAATTGAGGCTATGTTGAAAAAGATCAATTTTTGGATTCAATGCCTGCAGATGAATGAGTATGGATGTTTCGATTCTGTCAGCACTTTTTTATCAGAAAATTCAATTAAACTTGACGAAAACATTAAAAGGAGTATATGTGAACATCTGAACTATCTTCGATTAACTTTCGATGACTATTTTCCCAACAGGTGCAATATATCCATCTCAAACAACTGGATACGTAATCCATTTAAAGGAAATATAAGTTTAGAAACCTCTCTAAATATACTGGAAAAGAAAAACTCATAGAGTTATCTTGTGACAGTTCTGTAGAAGCAATTTGTAAAGATCAATCTTTAATTGACTTCTGGCTCAGTATACAAAATGAATATCCTGTTCTGTAAAAAAAAAAAAAACCATTGAAGTTCTATTACCATTTTGCACAACATATCTATGATTTTCAACATATACTCATCTGAAAGATAAATACAGAAACAGCTTAAATGCAGAGTACTCATGCGCGTGCAGCGAGCCATAAACGGCCAAGAAGTGAGAGCTAGTTTCTTAGTTATGACGTCATTCATATGGCACCTTTAATCCGACATTTTTCCGACAACTTACAAAAACAGGTTTAACTCGAAAAAGACGGATCCGATCCAGATCCCGTTTTCCGCATCTGAAAGCTAGTATTCATGCGCGTGCAACGAGCCATAAACGGTCAAGAAGTGACAGCTAGTTTCTTAGTTATGACGTCATTCATATGGCACCTTTAATCCGACATTTTCCCGACAACTTACAAAAACAGGCTTAACTCGAAAAATACGGATCCGATCCGGATCCGGCTTTTCGCATCTGAAAGCTAGTGCTCATGCGCGTGCAGTGAGCCATAAACGGTCAAGAAGTGACAGTTAGTTTCTTAGTTATGACGTCATTCATATGGCACCTTTAATCCGACATTTTTCCGATAACTTACAAAAACTGAAATTGTCAGATATTGAGCCTATCTTTGAATTGCTTTGTTCTATCAAACAACCACAAATATCCCATTAAGAGTTTTTCCATATGTATAACATAAGAACCAGTTTGTTAAATTTATCTTGTTTTCAACTTTTATATTTTTATTTATTTTAGTCTTATTAAAGTTTCATTTCAATGTTTCACGATTAATATAATAAATTATTCTGCAATATGAAAAATATATATTCTATCAAATTTTATTGCTTTTTTTTACATGTCATTAACTACATAGGGGGTTCGTGAAATTTTTTCGGACCTTTCTTTTGTTCGCGAGGAAAAAATGGTTGGGAAAGACTGCCCTAGATGAATGTTCGTTTTAAATTTCGTATGGTCACCAATCTATTCAAGTTTGTTTTTGAAGTAGTTTTTCGCATATATTTCTAGAACGGTTTTTCGCACAGTAAAGATGATTATAACCAATTTTATAGGATTTCGTATTCTGCAGAAGTTTTCGGTACAATAAAAATGTCTTGGACTGATCGTTTTCAAAGTATACGTAAAAAACCTAAATTTTTATATGGCAACACCAAGACGGAGTTGCCCGATTTAGTCAATTTTTGACATTTTATTTGCTAATGTAGTAAAAATATTATGTACCAAATTTCAGCTCTCTACGTCGACGCGTGCTCAGGCAGTGTCCAAATATATAACGGAAAACGAAATTTTTATATGGCAACCCCACGAAGTAGTTGCCCGATTTGTCTCATTTAACTTAATTTTACTGTTTTTTTTTTTTTAAAGTCCGTGTACAAAATTTCAGCTCTCTAAGTATACGCGTTCTCGAGTTATCGTGCGCATAGACGGACGGACGGACATGCAAAAATCAAAATAACTTTTAATATTATGAATGGGTGTCCAATCCATTCTGCTATACCATCATTATTTCGAGGTGTTACAAACGGAATGACAAATTTAGTATACCCTATAGATTTCATCTAGGGTATAAAAAGGTCTACAACTGGGCAGTAAATTAGATAAGCATTTCGTCAAATATGATCTAAGAATGAGCTGGTTAGTTCCAACGTGAGCTGAATTTGTTAATAGCTTTTTATAGAGAACACATATGGTTTATTGTTTTATTTTGCTGATTTATTAGGTTTGCAATCAATCTGTATTTTTCCAGTACAGGTACAGTGTATTTTTTTCCGCATAACACATCTATCGTAAAAACAAACTTTGGTGTATACGATTATTTTCTTAGTTTTAACTAAAATATTTCCTGCTATATTGAAAAATTCCATTTGAAAACAAAAAAAATCCATATAACATCCGCAGCGAAATATTCTTCGAGGGTATGCTTAAGCTATTTACTCACTATCCACATAGTAGTTATATATTTCTTTATATTGCTTTGCATGTAGTCACCAATCTCTATATCTATATATAATTAAATATACAATGCAATAATTCTCCATTTTATTTCCATTACACTTCAGTATCAAGTGTTGAAGGATCAAATCTTGTAATTCCCCGAGTTAAACGACAACATATGGGAGCTTATCTGTGCATCGCTTCAAATGGTATACCGCCATCTGTTAGCAAAAGGATAATACTTGTTGTCCACTGTAAGTAGAATTTATTAAACTTTGTGAATAATTTATAATTTCAGTGATTTCCGCTTTTTTTTCACCATCTTCTCTCTCTCTCTCTCTCTCTCTCTCTCTCGTTCTAAATAAATAGTTCCACCAATGATAACCGTACAAAATCAATTAATCGGTGCGGTAGAAGGTAAAAGTACTACACTCGAGTGCCAATCTGAAGCTTTTCCTAAATCAATAAATTACTGGACACGTGAGCGTGGAGATAGTATTGTACCACCGGGTAAGTGAAGTATATAATTTTATTAAAAAAAAAAAAAAAAATTTATTTAAATCGATTATATTATTTCCAAGTGTCCTTAATTTCCTGTACAACTTTTACTATAACCAGTCTCTATAAAATAGCTCTACTATAAGTATGCAGTAATTCTGATGTTCTTCTTATTCAATTTGAATGTGTCAAAATGAAAATTGAATAGAATTTGCATCGTTGTACAAGTGGGAAGCATAAAGCTTCGAAAACAAGTTTCAAATTAGCAAACTTCTACATACAACATACTTCATTCACCTACAAATAATTATAATTAAGTGCATTTTGGTTTGCTATTTCTATGCTGAAATTCATATGTACCTACATACCTACATAAATTAGAGAAAATTAAATAGCTGAAAGCTTTCTCTTATGGTCATTAAGGTCAAGCACTAGATGCAAATGAAATTTAATTCATATAATTTTATGCGATCAATGAACTAAACTCAACCTTAATGTGATATAACAAAAAAAAAAAAAATTAAAAAATACATAATTTTGGATTTCGCTTTATATACAACGAAAAATTGGCGTCCATTCTAATATAAGATTTTATATCCAACACAAATCCAAAAGATCTCCCTGCAAATAGATTCGCTTTTAATATGAAATACCTACACACATGCTTACGTAGTGTATGTAGCCAAAATATTAATTAATTTATGTGTATTGTTATAAAGGAGATTAACTGTAAATAGATTGTAATTATTAATTATTAAAATGTACATAAAAGCAAGTGTTTCAGTTTGCATTGAAGTTGTAATTTCATTTTCAATATTGCTCAAATTAATTAGGCAAGGAATAGAATAATTTTAATACGTGCATTGGCTGTGAACATACAGAAAGGAAAATATTTTCCACACTGCTACCTTGTATGTATGTTCAATATTTTGTTTTGTAAAAATGAAGGTAATTTGTGTAAACAGTAATTATTAATGTTTCAATAATTTTTAATAATCATAAATTAGAAAATTTTCCATACAAAATATGTTGAAAATAAAAGAAATTATTTAGACGTTCGACAATACCTTATGTATTCCTCAGGGTAGCCATTTAGGACCATTACTTTTCTTTCACCATTTACATTAGTAATGTATTTTTTCTCTGTATAAGTCGAGAATCATCATTGATATGTTGACGACGTCATAATTATCCGTTCATTTCTCGTAGTGGGAACACTCTATCTATTCCTTTAAACTTGGACTTAATTCGGGGATTACACGAGGTAATACGGCTTGCATACAACTTGCACTGCTATACTTCTTACACTGCTATACCTCTTGAATTGTAATCCCTACTGCCATACAGACAGCTCAGCTTTTAGCGAACTTGCATGATGAAAAATCATGGCAGCTGAGGTGATAGTAATTTGACCTTAAACAGTTTTCTAGATGGAAATTTTTGAGAGAAATTGATAAGTTTATACTGGGAAAATAAGATTTTTTGAGATCATTTGCATTACATCATTCACCAACACTTTTCTCTTCACTTTTTCTTGAGTTTTTATCATTCTTCTACTTTCCCTATTGCTATAATTTTTCAATATATGTATGCAAGACTTTACGTCTCAATGCCATTTTTTAAATGAACTTGCATGCGAAATGATAAGACATCAGCCGAACTGCCTTCTCCTGTTAAGTTTAAAATCGCTTGGAAGGGAGGCTTGCATGCAAGCTGTACTATCTCATGTAGCCCTCGGGTAAGGTATATGTTCCCACTTGACAGTTTTGTAGAAATATGTATTTCAGTAAAAGTAATTGTCCGGTGGGAACACAAAAAATAAGATCTGTTCAACAAAAATGGCAGAAAGAAGATAGAAGTGTCGACAGATAACATGTCTCAAATGGGAAGTTTGTCGTGTTACCAAATCTTGCAACAGACAGAACTTCGGCAGTTTGGCAAGTCTTCATATTGGCCTACTTTTGGCGAGATGCAAAATCTTGATATAGGACGCTGGGGCTGCTTAAATTTCTTCTACTTGCAGCAGGGAACCATAATATCTTGGGGCTTGCTTAGGTTGTCTGGAATTCATAGAACGCAACGGGAGAAAGAACTATTCTTCCTGGCGATTGTTTGATGCAGAATGTGGTGTCGACGACCTGACTTGGTTACCGGTCAACCGCACGATCTGAAAATCATGGCTTGAGGTACGTCAGCTTCTTGTCTTGAAATATCATTTGACTTGAAGAGGAAATCAAGTTGTCTCAACGGTGACCTGAATCCCCAGTTTATTATACGGTAAATTTCAAAGGAATCTCTCCAGGCTGAATTTTGTTGCGTTACCTCTGAGAATTGTTTCGGAAAACAAGAAAAGTAAAGAAAAATAAATAAAAGAATAAATATTGTCTAATTACGATGTAATACAATAACTTCAAAAGTGGTGATTTAAAAAAGAATATATTTATTAGATACGTCAACAATGTACTACAACTACTATCTACTTGCTTATACCTAATAACTAATAAATGTAATACGAACTATTGAAAATATTAGTTCCAGGGCCGCTTTTGACAGAATAGACTACTGTTTCCAAAGCAAATGCCTAAATTCTATGATTACTGGGTGAGAGCTTAAGAGAAGCCTATGTAATAACTCTGCTTTCGTTACGATTCAGGACATTTTTAATACATATTGAAACCAAACCAGTTTAATGCTGATTCTTCCGAAAGATAATCATGAATGAATGAAAGTATGTTAGGTACCTACTACTAGTAAATTACAAAATTTTACAACCATAGCACAGCTTGTAAAGATTGCCTGCGTGGAAATAATTGCTCCAGGGCGAGTATGTTTACTTAGCACTAAAATGATACAGAAAGCTGGAAAAATAAGGAAAAATATCTAGTATATTTCAGAAAGATTAGGCCTGTCTAGTTCACAAGCGTTCGGTTTCACCACAACAAAGAACATTTGACTATAAAATACTGAAAGAAACTGGGAAGTATCTTAAAAGTATAAACAAAAAATTCAATTTTGTAACTAGTATTTTACAACCACAATAAGTCATAAGCAGTAACATTTATTTATAAAAAATATTATAAATATCTTGCTTCTCAGTTTCTCTTTCCAAAACACTTAACACAAATACACACTTTCTCAAAACCATAATTTATAAAGAATAGCGTTCGCATGCATGAGTCATTGAAGCTCATTTCCAATTATAGTTTCGTATAGCTCACACCTAGTAGGTGCTATGACGATAAGAAAATATAAAAAACATTGAAATACTTTTTTTTATTTTTGTCACATGGAGGGAACTACTGTCGCATTGATTGCATATCTATCTATCTCTATCTACATGTCACCAAATAAAGATTCAGTTTGGTTTGAAGTTACTCTTCTTAATCACTGTAATCTTAGTATGTAATCGTTTGTTTTTTGGTAGTAATCAGTACTTAATGAATCTTAATAAAATTGTCATCTGATTTATCTATTTCTTCGTTTGTAATGTCGGAAAATTGATAGTGTCCCCATGGTAGGACCCGTTATTCCAGCGGAGACGTACCGTCTTATACCAAAAAGAAGGAAGAAATGTTTACCTCTGTCACAGCTTTCGCACCCTTTCCTGTGAACTTTTGTAGACCGCTGGTAAAGTGCCGATCTCGTGTTCAACAGCAGTAAGTGGAGTTTGTTTTCTATCTGGATGAACTCTAAACAATCCTGGGGGACAAGATCTTCTAGAATAGCGTCACAAACAGCTGTCAATGTACTAGATTTAAGCCTCTTCTTCTGTTTAGGGGGATTCATTAAGAGCTCTAGTAAGATTTTCTTCTCTCCAATAAAACAATATGTTTACCGGACAATTTCCACATCTTATTTTAATTTTTGTCTGTTTTTTACTACTTATTTCTATGGATTCTTTCTCAATAAACAACAAATAACTCTTACTAGGCCGAGCGCAAACTCCTGACAGCTCAAAAAACTCAATATCGCGGCTAATATTTTTCCCTAACCTTACTCAGCGACATCTGTTCTTCAGATTTACATTTGTTTTAGGCTTAATTTTAATTGCTCTTAATTTCTTACCAATTTATATCTTTTTCTCAGCTTACATTATTTTACAAAAAACTTCTTTTAATTGTTTTTAATTTTTTACAACTTTACCTTATTTTAAAAAATTCGTTTTAATAGTTCAACAAATGTCGACTTTTTATTTTTCATATTTGTTAACTGGTGCCTGTTAGAGTTCATTAATTGTCAAAACTATTGATGGGTTTTTATTTTTGGTTATTAGGTTTTAATGATCTATATCTGTTAAAATTGGTGCATTCCAAAATTCAATACATGTCACGCCTCTTTTACTGGTGTTGATATTCCTTTTCTTACCAAACTTCATTTATATCGAAATTTAATAAAAGTTAAAAGTTTTTATTGTCGAACATTCTCTTTCATCTCAGTATTTGCCCAAGTTTTCAATTAGTTTTACCTTTCTAGTTGGCAACATTAATTTTGTTATTGAGAATTTGTTAAAATAGTTTTTTGGGGAAATCATTGTGATGCTATGTCTAAGCACACATCCAGCAAAATGTTCGTGTTTCGTGCTGATACGTGTGGGTTGGCCCTTTGTAATATTGGCCTGTATGCTTAATTTGGGTGGACTTTGGTTGTAATTGTGTTGGAATTGGAATGGTGTGATAGTTAAAAATCTCATCGTTGTTCTGATCGAAATTCTTGTAAACAATTGAATACTTGAACTCGCCCACAATTCATAATAATTTTTGAAATACTTTTGGTTGTAATCACAATAGGTGGATCGGTCCGGATGTTATTTTAGACCGATCCTCGACTTAATGACATTACACTGATGGGCTATCGAATGGAATTATCGAGATTGTAAAGAATGCAGATAATAATGAACAGATTGGGCCTGCTGTTGATTAAATGTCGGCACATATGTTTCTGTTTTTGTATAAAATAAATTGCCAATTTTAGTCAGTGAAAGATTTTCATTTACTTGAAAGGATTGAATTCGATCCAACATACGGAAAATTGTACTAGGTACAGAGCAATATCGAAGGTATATCAAATCGAAGTGCGTGATTTGAATGGATTTTCTAGACAATTACTCTATAATTGCCCGAAACCTGCTCCTAGTCTAACACTGGATTTCGATTCAAACCGGCGAGTTTTTCTACCACAACTCTGGCATTATTTCTAACTTTAACTTAGCTAAAGAAATCGTGCATAAAATTCTATCCTCAAGTGAACTGCTGTTAATCAGTGAAGTGACCATATAAAGGGTTTTCCAATAAGAGGTGTTATTTTAATTAGCCAGCTATTTCGGTAGATGTCACCTTTGGAGCTATCATTTTTTGACATTTGACAAGTAGAAACTACGCCATTAATAAAAATTGAACGATACACGATTCAACAACGCATTGAAATTATTAAAATTCACTATAAAAATGGTGAAAATGCGTTCGTAAAACTCGAACATTTTTGGGTCGTCGTGAAGCACCTTGTCGGATCGCAATACAGAAATTGGTAGAAAACTTCGAGTTTACGGGACAAGTTAGTGATGTGAAGAATAAAACCCGGGCACGTCGCTCAAGAACAGCCGAGAATAGTGCTGCTGTAGCCGAAAGTGTTGAAGAAAACCCAGGTTTGTCCATTCCTCGTCGTTCTTTGGAATTAGGCATTCCACAAACGTCATTACACCATATTTTGCATAAAGATTTGGATCTTAAGGCTTATAAAGTTCAGTTAACACAAGAACTCAAGCCGGCCGATCATCAACAACGTCGAGTCTTTGCTGATTGGGTCCTTGAAATGCATGAAAATGATCCGGAATTCCATCGAAAACTCATCTTGAATGATGAGGCCCATTTCCACCTCGATGGCTTCGTCAACAAGCAAAATTGTCGCATCTGGGGCTCGGAAAACCCAAGAGTAATTGTTGAAAAGCCTCTCTATCCTCAACGTGTGACTGTTTGGTGCGGTTTATGGTCCCGCGGGGTCATTGGACCTTACTTTTTCGAAAATGAGGCTTTAGCAATAGTTACGGTGAATGTATTGCGCTATCGACAGATGATTAATGATGTTTTATGGCCGGAATTGGATGGTATTGATCTGGACAACGTTTACTTTCAACAAGACGGCGCTACGTGCCATACTAGCAACGAAACCATTGATCTTTTACGGGAAAAGTTTCCGGACCGTGTTATCTCTCGAAGAGGTGATCACAATTGGCCACCGAGATCTTGTGACTTAACACCTTGCGACCTCTTTCTTTGGGGCCACGTTAAAGAGAAGGTCTACGCCAACAGCCCAGCGTCGATTCAAGACCTCAAAGATGGAATTCGTGAGGCTATCGAGGACATAGGGCAGCCACTTTGCCATTTGGTTATGGAAAATTTCATGAAAAGGATATGGTCGTGGTGGTCATTTTTCTGATGTTATTTTCCATTATTAACCGCATACCTTCCTCTTTATAATGAAATAAAGATCCGATCATTTATCTCAAAAAATGGCATTTTTCTTTGAATATCAAAATAACACCTTTTATTGGAAAACCCTTTAGAATGATGCTCTTCACTTCCCTGAAAATATTGAAAGCATTATTTTGACCTGTAAAAAGGATCGTTTCCACTAAGTATGCAACTTCCAAGGAAAAACACACACATGTTCCGTCTTGGCGCACAAAGAAGATCAACTATACGTCTAGAAGATCGTGGTGGATGTCAGCATCTTTGCTTTGTGGCACCAGATGTTGGGCATTTCTGTAAGTGTGCCATTTGATCTGATCAAGTTCTCTCCTGATACTAGATGGGTAAGAGGATCTGAAGTTATTTTAAATTCAATTGTCATGAACTGAGAGTAGGAAAAGAAGAAAAGGGAAGATCGAGGTATATAAATGTACCTAAATCTGCCATATGTATCGTTTAATTTGTAGGACTGATGTCACGTGTTAAAGTTGATTAATTTTTTACCCGCAGTCAATTCCAAAATATTTTTATGGGCTTATCATATAAAAATTTTACACTTGATCTGTCCTTTTGTAACAATTTTTTTTTTTTAACAAACAAAAGCAAAATATTCTATAGAATGCTGTATACATCAACGTAATCTTATGCCCCCATTCCACTCTTTGAGTGATTCTGAGATAGAGGAAAAATAATTAATAATTTCTATATATGTACCTTGAAAGTTTTAAATACTTTTTTTTTCTAGATTGTAGAAAATATGTATTATGTAAAGAGAAACTTTTTTTATGAGATGTGAGAAAGTTAAATTTGGAAGAGAGGGAATTTTGAAAATAAGAAAGATATTCAATTAGCATAATAATGAACTTGTCATCATGTAAATGTTGGGAAAATATCGATAAAAAATAGATCACAAACAAAAAAGGATCCAATATGGAGCCCTGAGGAACGCCATAATTTTGTTTAAGCCTTATAGGTCCGTTCTAATTCTTTCTGGCCTTCCTTCTTAGTAAAAACACCAGAAATGAAAATCTTTCGAATTAAAAGATATTGATCAAAAATAATTTTATAATAATTACCTATTGAAAGAAACTTATCACCTAAGGTCAAAACGAAGTTACTATAGGAATGCATTCAAGCATTAACAAACCTTAGCATAAAGAACCGTTTAACACTTCAATCGGTGACAGGACACTCCCAAATTGATGGAAATGATAATGCAGACTTACTGATCAAAAAAGGAGTATGCATGCCCCTCATCAAACAGTAGCCATTTTGCGGTATCTCCTATAATACCGTAAAGCTTATAATACAATACTATATCCAGAACGAAATGTACCAGAAGTGGGCTTCATTGATAGGCTTCAGATAATCCAAAAGATTCGTTAATGAACCTTCACCAAAAAGGAGTCTAAATCTTTTAAGGCTATCTAGGAATCAATTTAGAATTATTACAGGAGTCCTAACCGGACACTGCAAACTTAACAAGCACAAGCATCGAATAGATATATACCATAGTGGGTGATATACCCACTGTTGTACTATGCAGATTATTTATCGAAGACAGTGAAACATCGGAGCACGTCTTATGCAAACCCAAGGTCCTTGCACAATGCAGTTTCCACGCTTTTGGCTCATACTTCTTAGAATCAGCCGACTTTGATAATATTTCATGCAAAATATATTGCTTTTCCTAGGAAGAGTGGGATTTTTGGATGAACTGTAAATAAAGTGATCCACAATAAGTGATAAATGTCACAATAAATGTATGCAGTGCAAAGGCCACTCGTCCCAATCTTAATCTAATCTCTAATCTATATTTGTCAACAAACTTTGAAATTAAAAAAAAAAAGCAACAACGCGCCAAAACCACAGGAAACCTCAACTTAAGAGTAAAAAAAACAACATTCAGAAAAGAAATGGTCGAGTACTAAACTAGAAGACTTAAATAAGTGAGCTATCACTTAGTTTAAATGCAGTCTGAGCCACAAACTCAATACGAGTTTGATACTTTTTTGTCTCTGGTTGTATAGCGGTAGTTTCGAGGAGAGACAACCTACTGATCTCGGTCATACTGACAAACCCTATTATCTACGCAGAGAGCTCCAAACCAGAAGATGACACCGAATTAGATGTTTTTTGTGAGAAGCCTCATATGGAAGGAAAGCAGCTGTCGAAGTCTTGTCAAAACCCATTACAACCTCCAAACTAGTTTTGGAGTGTAAAACCATCCTGAATTCCATCTCTCGAAGCAACAGGATACTCGTTCTTTGGGTACTAGTTTCACAGTGATATAAGCGGTAACGAAAAAGCGGAGGAAGTTGCTCGTTTGGTACAGTTTTCGAGGCATCATCCTCCACAATTGATATTACACCAAAACACCTTGCCTCTAATATCTCGGCATGGCGTGACTGCTAATATACTCGCCTTTGGTTAGATGACCATTCAAGTGGAACAGCAATGGAGCTGTGGGGCAGACCTAATCAAAACGTAACGAAACAAACGTAACTAAACAAGCCAACCCTGAGAACTCTCTAGGAAAATGTGTAGAGCAATCCAAAACGGTGACTTACTTTCTTTTTAACTGTCCAGTTCTCTCAGGAAAGCGTTACAGATTTTTTAGCTTACTTCTCTTGAAAGAACTGTTTGAAGCCGGTAAAGAGGGTTAGAGGACCAATATTAAACTTTGTAAGAGCATCCGGTTGGAACCAATAAGCAATTTCTCATAAGTCTGGAGGGTGAACAATAGACAATAGCCTTAAGGTCCAACCTCTTTTCAATCTATCCATCCAAGATAAGTCCTTTGTTTTATAGATTAAAGCAATTTCATTTTCAAGCTTATTGATTAGTAGACAAAAAATTGCCAGTTAAAATTGTTTCTATGATATGAGGTTTTACTTGAATTTCAAGTACTCATTGCCTTATTAGAGTGTTTTCCTTAGTTAATTTTCTGATTTATACCCGTATAACTTAGGCTCCTCAGTCAGCTATAAATTAAGGTGGCGCCCCACATATCCTGCTAGCACGTGTAGTAGTTATTATAAAACTAACCCATTCTCTACTAAACTATGGGGTAACCCTAATCAGAGCGTATATGTCTTACGAAAAGTTGAAGGTAACATAGTACTTTCTCTGGCCCTGTTAAGAGGATATTGGTGCCTATTTGAGAATTTTAAAGAATAAACCCATAATTATGGTGAACTCGCGTTAAATTTGTACGTCACGTACAAGGACTTCAGCGATTAAAGCATTTCTAAACAAAAGCCACCAGAATTAGTTGAACTCAATGCGACAATATGGTTGCAGTGTGGATTAAAGATATGGGTATTCCACACGTTCTTCCATGTTTTTTTTTTGTTTTACTGATTGACTTATTGGATTATTTATTATTATTCATATATTTTTCCATCTTGAAGCTACATTCAGCACATCGGCTCTTCATAAATTTATACATCATCAAATACCCAAAATAATCTTATATAAAGCGTTCCAATAGTTCTAGAGCCCCTTGTCCCATGAGAATCAATCTGTGTAATCCATGATTAAATGTCCAATAAAAATATTATCAATTTTATCTCATAAAATTATATATAAATACGTTCTTCCAATAATCATGTTCAATCCATACTTAGAGAGACCTACAACTACATAAGAAATACACACTTGAACGATCCCTTTTCTTGAGAATAATATATTTTCAAAAATTTCAACCTTTGAATAATTCAAACACGTAAATTCGAACAACATTGAAAATTGCATGCACTCATTCAGGCTCAATTAGGCACAAGTGCCCTACCGCCATCATCCCTAAAAGGCAGCCTACTGGACATCATTATGCTTCATTACGTATGCTGAGTTGGAAGGCAACTGGTAATAAAATTCAACTTAAGCGCTTCAAGGCACGCTACAGAGCGTTCTTACTTATCGGGGCACCCGTTTACTTTGAAGTCATATCTTCATAACAATTTAACACCAATCAAATCGTGCATTTCTTACCGCACACACTCTTCCGCATACACACACTAGAATGAGTAGAACTACGACGATTCATTATCCCCTGGTATTCGCTTCCGCATGCAAATTCCGCCACATGCCAGACCCTTCTGGAATATTATGCCTGCAAGTCCTCCCCCCCCCCATATTATATTGGGGGTGTACCATCAACAATGTTAATATTTCACAGTTGAGCACTCAAAGATAATAGACTGGCTCCGTTTCCATTCAGCCAGCGGATAATATTTCACATATATCAACATGTGTCTAACTGGCCTCGTGCGGTTCCCTCCAGCAGGTCCAGGTTGTTATTTGCATTTTTCAAGGGTTGTTGAGCATCATCGCATACCACACTGGCATATCAATGTATGTTTGTACTCGCCACTCGCATGGGGGTTTATATGTAGTATAGTGACTATAACTAGAGCCTATTTGGCTCTGTGACCCTTCTACTGCTAAATTCGCTAGATTTGTTTCCGTCTCACTGTTCAAACACCCCAAAACCAAAAGTACAGCAAACTCTCACGAACCCCTACAATCCAAGCGTTCCTTAACACAATAATTCACCGCGTGCGTTTTTCATATTGGCGAGAAAATCTCAATTGAAAAATGATTTGGGCGAGAGCCCGGTAATTTGTCCAATTAAGTATTTAACAACTTCTCAGGAGGGTAGCCATGTATCTTTTATGCACGTGCTTCGAAAAACCTGTTATTATTTCATGTCAGGTGAAGATATATGTATTCCGTAAGGGATCCTGTGGGATCACACTCATTTTTCCTGTCAGCCAAGTCTACCACACACATGCTATACTATGTGATTATATGTCTTTTGGGGATTGCTGTCGATATGTAGAGGTTGAATATGTCTGTCCATTACAGTTACGACATATACCAAATCTCTTTTGGAAATTAGGTGATGATGTTGGCACGTTTCCTAGACATTTTATTTTTCGCCGCTCAAATGGAACTGATTTAGATCCTGTGAGGATAGCGGATTTAGGTTAGAAAACTAATTTAATTTGGTCTTTGAATAAATGGGTGAAGAGCATGGATTGGATTAAAGTAATACTACCGTTGAGGGTCTAGTATTTCAGACGATATTTTGGATCAGCGGAGTATTCCATAGATATGTTGTGAATTAAGGAGGACTGCGTGAATTAAGGAGGTCTGCATTTTGTTAGAATTACGAATTATACTAATTAATGGTCCTTCGAGCCGGATTTTTTTTTTTTTGTTTTCAAAATATCTCGTGGTTGAATCTTTCAAAGATTACAGTAAGTTCTGATCTTTCATCTAAAGTTTAGTTTGGACACTTATGATGGTAATGGTTCACTTAACTTTGTATTGGTGTTGATTGTTAGAGGGAACACTTATCTTAGCTGTGGAATATTCATATTAGCGAGCTAATTTGTGCTAGATTTAGTTCATTAATCATTTTGTCATAGTAGCTAGGGACATACAATCCAGCAATGAATGCTACTAACACGGACGTATTAGCTAAAATTATATATCCAAAAGGGAATGCCCACTTTTCATACAACATTAGGCCCGATACCTCCAGACATGAGAGATATTTCAAATGATGCATTATTATACTCTGAACATCTTTTATTAACAAAGTTTATTTCAATTAAGCGAGGAAAGCTTTGGAGATCGGATGTAGCTTGGGCGACACTCTTGGTTGAAAAAATGGATTTAATCTCATGATAGCGCGGAATTGGTGCATCGTGGGAAATAATTTCCTATGAGAAACATTTTCACAACAGAGCAGTAATGGCCGTGGAAGAAAGAACTGCAAAAATATATGCCAAATGTAGTGTTTGGAGTGTATGTGACCCAAGTGCAGGAAAATCGTTTTTTCGGCGGCAAAAACGTCCTGAGAAAGTCTTCTGAATCTACAAGAGTATACACCACCCGATAGTGTTCGGCGAGACCTTTAATTTTATATGCAACATGCGGTATTGGAAAGAATGTAGAGAAAAAATTTCTTCTACAAACTATAGCTAGTAATGAGCTGACGCGAACAGTGAAACTCGTTTTCAGATCGGACATAACCCTACCGAGTTAGAGCCGATTTAAGTGCGAAAAATCTAGTATTGGGATGGCTATAAATAACTACTTAAGCTTCCGAATATAGGAGTGTGGGTACTCAAACTTCTTTTCAGGACCTAAGGAATTCGGTTCTGTACTATATTTGCCAAAATGTTCTAGATCAAACTTTGATCCCCTCTTCCAGCTTCCCCCCACTAAATAGAAATAAACATTGTTAATAAAAAATGTGAGAGTATCATAATGCATCGTTTAAGACATTTCTCATGTCTGAAGGTGCCGGGCACAAAATAGGCATTCCCTTTTATGCTGTCTAATTGCCTGTTGATCAGTCTTTTTTGAAATATGACAAGAAAAATCCAATCTTAGCCATGGTACTGAAATTGAAGGCTGTTCATTAACATTTACGTATGAATTTGCTTCATGTCTTATCTCGTATTTAAAAATTAGTAAATCATTTAGGGAGTTTCTACTTGTCGCTCCAGTCGGTTTGTTTTAATAAATGAATATTGCTGTTGGGAGTTCCTAAATCTTTTTGCAGTTTAAGAGTAGTAGAAGTATCTTAGTCCTGTTTATGAAGCGCATTAGCTGCTGGTGAGAAATTATGTATTTAACTGTGAACAGATATCCGCACTGAACTAGGTGAAGGCTAAACAAATGAACGAGCAGCGTTTATTTGTCTAAGTCAGTCTTCAGGCTGGAAGGAGAGATATTCTGAACTATAAGAGACAGGCAATTTAAATATGTAGATCTCAACGTATAACAGTAATAACATCGACTTCAGCTCTACATTGCCTTTCCCATCAGCTCTTGAAGAAATTTCATGCATCTCGTTTATCTTTTGTCATAAATAGCTTTAGAGACATACATCACGCCCCCGCTAATATTCCCTTGAGATATTCCACTTTTATGAGATATCTATTCGTGGAAATCGGTGTGCTTATAGTCCATAGTAGGCCGTGCTATAAGTCGACCTGTCTAGCTTAGTGCTATTGTATAGATTGTGTCGACGCTGCATTGTAAATAAAAAGATGATTTATTATCTGTCTGTAGTCCATACATGTTTGGGGTTATTTGAGGGCAAATTGGAACCATTAGATCAGTCTGATTAACTGAAAGGATAGTGATAAATCTTTATCTCTACAATATTCATAGAAAAGCTAGTTGTACTCAATTCATCTGACTGATAGTTTTAAAATAAGTAACGTCAACACCAGTCAATTTGTCTACAAGAGAGCCATCTGTAAAAATCTGCAGTACTAACAGTGTCCGATCAAAAGCAGACCTTTTGCAGACTGTGTAGAAATCTAGAAATATCGGCCCTTGGAAACTCGCTTTATGCAAGACCCTATATTTCATTCGTGACCATTACACAAGACACATAAGTTCCCATTGGGTATACTGTCGTAAGTGTCATAATACATGTTAGCTTGGAGTCCGTATTGACACAAAAATATGTACTATGCACAAAAAAATAGCTACAGAGTAGGTTCGAAATGTTAATGTCTTAACCTTCAAGTGAAGATGTCATAAGAAAATCAACAAGCATGCACACCTTAACTATCCCTAGAGTTTAGTATTCTTCGTTTTCATACCTCACCGATCCACCGCAAAAAAATTTTAATTGTAAAATCACATCTCCTAGCGGAGGTTTAAAAATTGAAATAGTTTATTTCACATTTTTGATTTAAATAATCTTGGCAGCAGTGTACTAAATAGTTGCCCCTGGTATATGTTACTAATATCAGTTGACCGCTCAACTCCAGCTTTTCTTTCAAATTACAGGCCCTCGACTATGTGTCGAATTTGTTGGATTCAATACGTATGCCTATATTAAAAACCGATAAGTTGAAAGTACTTTTCCCAGTCGTCCTGAATCTCATTCGTTCTTCTTGACCTTGTTAAATATCCTTCCACATGATTTGTGACGATTGTAGCTGAGTGCTGAAAGCAAAAAAGTTACATTCATGGTCACTGGTTCCAAAAGGAGTCATCCTTCTTGTAATGCATAAATGTATGTATTTTTGTGTCATTAATTATTTTTTCTTCCATTTTATTTTTTTGCAAAATATTATTACAATCCAATATGAAATTCTCATAGGTAAACAACTTTCGCACTGATAAACAAAATTCCAAACAAATTCCAGACAAAACCTTCGAAAAATATTTCCCAAGCAATGAAACAGAAATCTGTATGTGTGCGTGCTGGTCAAATTCTCTAAAATGTTTTATATTGATTCTTATGAAAAAGTGACTGGACATTATTTTTATATAAGCCATAAAGCCTAAACTACTATCCACACAGGAAAATAGTCTTCCAGTAATTTGTGGCTTGGCTCCTTATCTTCTCAAAGGCTACACTCACTATATACCTTACTTAACAAAATAATGAAATAGTTTTGATTAAAACGTAACCTTACATTTTACGCTCAATAATCAGCTGTGTAATAATTGTAATAGTGTATGTACGGTCGAAGTCCGAATCTGTAGGCAGATTTATTCGATCTCATCAGATCACGGCACATTACATATGTAATTATTACTTCACTGAAAGTTTTTGTTTGGGGAATCATAGTTATTTGGTTAAGATGATTTTAATTTTCAAATAATTTTGTTAGGAAAGATATAAAAATTTTATTACGGTTGAGAAGATAAGAAAACAAACTTAAGATTATCAGAACACCATTTTTCTGTATGAATAGTAGTTTAGGGCGGAGAAGCTATTCAAATCAAACTTTTGTCAGTCTTCCATGAGAACACTGCAAATATTTTAGAATATTAGGACTATGTTGGGGCTCTCATTTAGTAGTTAGAAATTCTATTTCATGACTTGGGAAGTATTTTTGTAGAGTTTTGGTCAAGGCCCTCGAGAAGTAACTACCAAGTCATGAAACAGACCTCCCCAAATTAGTCCAACTTTTTAAAATATTTGCAGTATTCTTATGGAAGTGTTACGTTTCCCTTTAAGCGCAACTAGAGATCCGTCGATCCCTGTCCAAGCTCAGCGAGAAGGGTGGTTCGCCAAATGGTATACATAAGTAATGGGCATCATGCACTTTTTCATATAAAGAGAAATCATAAAACCTATTTTTAATTCAAAGCTTTATAATTTCAATGATCATTTTTAGAAATTCAATACTACAAAAATGCAACTATTAATATCAATTGTGTGAAAGTCACATGAAGCTATTAGAGTGCAAAACGAGAAACAGCTGAAGCCAGGGGATCTGGTTGGTCATTTAAGTATCTTATAACAGATATGTTTCAAGGAAATGACGACAATATCTGATTTAATGACACCCAGGGTGGATTTTGTGAGACCATTTCAAGTGGTTCTGTGAGACCTACAGTAATGGCGTTCCACTAAACCGTCCTTCCAACGAAGATCGATGGTATAGTATACAGACAGTTCAAAAACGAACAATGGAGTCGGACTGGGCGTATTCGGCTTCAAATGCCATAAAGAAAAGGCTCTAGGCTCTACTCCTAACGTATTCCAAACCGAGGTACTGTCCATAATAGAATGTGCCAATAGCTGCATTAAAAGAGCCATAAATGGCCTAACCATTAATATCCTGTCGGACAGTCAAGCTGACCTCAAGGCCTTAAAGTCTTACAGTGTCAAGTCAGGGATAGTCTGGGAATGTCTACCAAGCCCTCATAAGCTTGTCAAGAAGAAGCAAAGTTATCCGCATGTGGGTACCTAGATATGAGGGCCACAAAGGCAATGAAATTGCTTATAGCCTAGCCAAAAAAGGAGTGGAAACTTAGTTTGTCAGACCAGAGATATTTTATGGCACTTCAAAGTGTTACCACAGAGCTGCCCTAAATAACTGGGACAATAAACAACAGGCGAAAACGTTTATCGACACCTCTGGCGGAAAAACAAAAGAACTCTTACTCTTTAGAAGAACAAAGTTCAAAATGATTACTGAGCTCTTCTCATGCCATTGCCCCTTAAGGTATCACCTAAACAAGCTGGGCTTGGCTGAGACTTCATCGTTCCGTTTCTTTCAACATGCTTACGAAACCTCGGAGCACTTGCCCTGCAACTGAGAAGCATTGGCTAGGCGGAGACTACTCCACCTCGAACATGGTTTTCCTCCACAAACCTACGTATGGAGCCTTAATCCCAGAATGTTTCTAGACTTTATTAACAGTCTGAAACTAGAGAGGGAGTAAATGCAATGGGGACTCATAATAGATCTTACAGGTCGCAATGATATCTAACGCCTACCAGCTCTTCAAAAATCCACATGAAGCACACCGCAGATGGACATCTTAATTAAGTTGTATATCATGTGATTTAGAAATCTAATTATGCACCGTTATCTATAGCCAGCCAAAAACTTAAAAAAAAGGTATTTACAGAAATACAACAAAAAATACTTAGCTTTCTCCAGAATCCGTACAATATGGAGTTTGCTTATCCTTTTTCCGGTTTTACTATACTTTTAAATTATCTCTTTACTAAACTCTTTATATTTTACTTAAAAACCTTTACTATCGGAAAGCTTCTCCACTTCTACCGACCAACACCAGAAACTTCTAGATAAGTGTACCGTCTACTTTGCGTTATTTATCTGATCAACCGCCTACTTGATTCTAACCAGTTCCTAAAGGTCTAATTTGACTGGATGGCGTTTAGATCTCTTTAAAGCTCGTTTTATCGAGTGATCTAATTTATTTGGATTGCAGTTGGGTCGGCTTAAAAGTTTTTTCGATTTATTTTTAATTACCTTAATAATAATCTTGTGATCCAATTTTACTTCCTTTGGAAATTTAATTAGTAAAACGGAAAGTCTTATTGAGACGAAACCTGAACAAATTAATCGTGGAATGAGTATGCAAACGAGTGGCTGAGTTACTCACTAGCAGAGTTTTCCGAAAATCATATTAATCTTAGAAAATGTTTATGCTCGCCAAGTGATTACAAGGTATTTACAATGGAGTACTAATTTCCTCTTACATTCTACTTGTAGCGGAGGATGATGATGGATATGATGGATAAGAGTATGGCGAAACTGTTGTCCGTTTATAAGGCTCCACAATTTAGCTTCACAATTTAGGACAGCTGAAAGGCAATATTTGTACATACAAAATTGAGAGACCTCAGACGAAAATTCTCAAACATATTTTCCTTGAAATAAAAATTGCTCACAGTATCAACAATTCAAAATTAAGGACACATAAAACATTCACTTATACCACTTAAAGCTAATTTGATGATCTTACGCGTACTTTCTTACCTTCTCAACAGATATAAAATTTTTATATCTTTCCTAACAAAATTATTTAAAAGATTTTTTTAACCAAATGACTATGAGTCGCCGAACAAAAACTCTCAACTGAGTAATAATTTCATATGTGCCGTGGTTTGATGAAATCGAATCAATCTGCCTACAGATTCGGACTTCGACCGCACATACAATATTGCAATTATTAATCAGCTGAGAGTTATTGAGCGTAAAATGGAAGGTTACGTTTTAATCAAAACTATTTTATTATTTTGTTAAGTAAGGTATATAGTGAGTGTAGCCTTTGCGAAGATAAGGAGCCAAGCTACAAATTACTGGAAGACTATTTTCCTGTGTGGATAGTACTTTAGGCTCTATAGCTTATATAAAATCAATTTCTAGTCACTTTTCCATAAGAATCAATATAAAACATTTTAAAGAATTGGACTAGCACGCATACATATAGATCTCTGTTTCATGGCTTGGGAAAGTATATCTCGTTAGTTTTGGATGCGTGCATTCAGTGGCCTGTGTCTTATGGCCGTGTATGTCTTTTTAGCGTGAGTGTTCACTTAAGCTGGAAACACAGTGCTACATCAGCGTTCATCCAGATTTCAGTTCGTTCTTATTAACTTAAGAAAAGCCCACACTCTGTCTGAAATGCGTTCGAATCCTGGCATGCTGTTTTTTCTTTAATTAAAATTAAAAAAAAAAACAAAATACAAAAAATAAAAAAAAAATATGAATTTAAGAGAGAATTCTGTGCTTAAGAACAAGCAACTTTAGTTAGTATCTGATAATTGAATAAAATGAAATCTGAGCTTATGTACGCTAAGGACCGTCGCATTTAGTCTTACGTTCGACATTACTCGATATATAGCTGCAGCCCGCTGTAAAAAGGAAGCCGCAAGCATAAATCGAGAGGGAGACTGCTGTTCCGTTTCCTATTTTTAAACTGCTGGTGACGATACCCAGGCTCATTGCACAGTTGGCACTGTAAGCGAAGAAATTCTCGAAGACCAGTTTTTCAGACTTCTGGTCTTTTATGAACTAATAACTCTTTAACGGTTACAAATATCAAATAGATGTAAAAAGTGAAAAAGGAGAGTCCACAGTTTACAGTTAAAAAAAAAAAAAAAAAACATTGGGTTAACTACCATTTTGCAGAAATCAGCTTTAGACAGTGGCTGTACACCTACACCCTGTACTTTTTAAGATACAGAGTGTTTTGTGAAAAGTAGAATAATTTTTTATTTATTTTTTCCCGGACGGGAATCGAACCTACACTTGTTAGAATCAGTCAATGATGGAGAAAGAAGAATTTTTTAGAACTTTTATTTTTAACGATTCTATATCGAATTCATAAATACAAGAGGAAAAAACAACCGCCTCGTCCAGGGTTTGAAACCGGGGAACGTCTCGCTTTCAAAACCTGGACGAGGCGGTTGTTTTTTCCTCTTGTATTTATGAATTTAATTTAGAATCGTTAAAAATAAAAGTTCTTAAAAATTTTTTTCTCCGTAGAATAATTTCTTGATAACCCTGTATCTCCCAAACGGTTGATGTAACCCCCCCCCCCCCCTGCCAGCCATCCAATTTTTCTTATTAGCAGGTACTATCACTTCCTTCTCTATGGACCATCTAGACGGAAATACCCTGTATATTTAATTAAAGCTGCTGGTAATGTCGGGTGTTCCCTTAATATTGTTGCGTAAGGATTGCGGGAAAAAGTACAAACAAAGGAAATACTTCTATGGTTCATAAATCCATAAAAAAAAAACCAGAAGGCTACAGTATCTCGCTCAACTTAAAGGCATTGAGGTAGAAACTACTGACAGGATGTAACATATTATTAAGTATTACCTTTTAATTTTCTGATTTTCGTAATTATGTGCAGGACAATATACTTGAGACACACCAGCACCACTCACATAAAATTATTATTATTTTTGAAAACATTCCAGACTAAAAAAAAGTTTTGGAAACACGATCAGTTTTCAAAACTTCAAAATTCATTTAATTAAAATTAAACCGTAGTTTTGGTGATTTTGTTTGCATACATCCAGCGTCATAAAACTTTAACTTAATCATAAAACGCCAGTCCTAATTCATTACAAACTAAATATTTTCAGTTAACTTTTTATCAACTCTTTTCGCCAACATGAAACAAACTCGACTCGTTGAAAAGTTTTATCTTAATTAGAGAGAGATAAATATTTTCATGTGCAAGTGCAAACCATCCTCGGCCTGGCCTCAAATAGATACAATTAACACTTTAGATGTCATGTTGAAGGATTCACTTTGCATATACTCATATATCCTTCTACTTACTAATATATACCTACATATATATACCAAATTGTCCTTCATCCACTTTCATTTATCCTGTACACGGTAATTGAGTAAAAGTTGGTAAAAATTTCATTCCTCCTATAGCCATAATGTCCATAACTGAAATGTGTCGAACTATTTTATGGCAACTAATTATCATAAATTCGTACTTTAATTTTTAGGTGTAAAATTCATATCGAACATCACCGAGGAGAACGACTACAAAGTCATCATGAGGCTACACATCAACCCGGTTACATCATTGGAGTTCGGCTCCTACAGATGTGTTGCCAAGAACTCCCTTGGAGACACCGATGGAACCATCAAGCTGTACCGTAAGTACTGAATAGTGAACAATACGATTCTCTGTAACAATTATGTGCTATGCTAATTAGAAGTGTGCTGACGGCTGCTAAGCATACCAAAAACTGAGTTTGACATGATAATGCTAGTTTGGTATTCTCCGGGTGTCGGGTGTCTATGTTATATACCAGTTACGTTCCGGGAGTGACTTGTGTTCAGGAATCACGTCTTTGTCATGTTTTAATCGTTCTTTTTTTTCCAGTTGAGAACTATGTACTTCTCTTCACAATCACGTCCTTCAACCTTCAGTGCTTCAGGAGTTAGTGCAGGAGGACGAGGAGGAGGAGGAGGAGGATGAGTATAACGATTGGTGGTATACTCTTAATACTCAAGGACTTTTCCTTCTCTAATAACTGTTAGCAAAGTATTTAAGTGTTACGTTACGAGGACGAGCGAAGAGAATTGAACTCTTCCGCAACTTAATTCATGGCATGCTGCCGTACTTAATGCTTACAGGATGAATGCTATATGTATATAACGTGCCCTTTGCTATCATCATTCGGCAAAATGGCTTTTTAATCAAATCGTTTAGATTTCGTCGTTTATGAATAGTTTGAGCAAATTATGTTAATGCTTATAGGAAGCACTCTTGAATGAATCGTTTCGTCGAGTGTGCAATACATCCGAAATGGCTTTTTATCGACAGTCCTTGAATATGATTTTAGCTATGTACTTGATACGTTGAATTCATAATTTCTATGAGCACTAGATACTCCGAGTAGGTACTACTTTACTGTTATAAATACGAAATCTCTATAAGTCGCGTTCAAGTGCAAGAGAAATTTTTAATTTTTTTGAGCGTCATTGATGTTTTAGTAGATTTCAATTGCCGAAAGTGTCCTCTAGTGTAGGGTACTCGTAGCTCAAGCGCTTAGAAAAATCTTTCAGAGCTTATTTATTTGCAAACTTGGTATGAAATTTTGACAACATCTAATGGAATTATGAGGATTTTTTGTCGAATAACAAAGGATTAGGTAGGTACGTTTCAAATGAGATTGAATCAAAACGAACTATTTTCAAGCTTCGATTTTTACAGTTAGGGTCTTAGCAATTTTAAGGCAATTCTATCTTTATATAGATCGAACCAGGGACAAGTGAAATCTTCGACCCCACCATTTGACGGAAACATCAGCTTAACGACAGACTGAGTTTAGGGCAGCAACGTTCAGTTTACTCATGGGTATTTATTGAGTTTTTGTTTTTTATAAGCGTTCTTCTATAAGTAGTTCTACTCGTGGAGTGTGTTCCAGTACAAGGTTTATTTGAAAAAGCCGACATTGTTATGCCTTAATGAATGGTCTGGTCGCAATCCACTTTTATTTTTGTATTTCATCAGCCATCCTGTCCTTAATTGAACACCTTCAATTTTTTTATTGAGGATCCTCTGTCTGCTCACATATTGTGCAATTTTGGGACTCGACGTAGATACTTGTTTAGAAATGTCTGTAAACAGCGCATTACAGATTGTATGATGTTCCACGTTTATCAACCATGCTACAGCACTTAACAATTCCCTTTTATAAATATTTCACTGGACTTATATATACCAAAGATATTTGAGTAACTTCATTTCTTGTTTTGCTTATACGGCATCAAATGAATTCTTCCATTCTAGCTGATTAGGCAATTAATAGATGTGGTCAGATATGTTCCTCCGTCTCTATTGATTGGTCATATCCATAATTTTGGCTATTTGCATTAATTTATTTTGGAGAGGTTAATCTCAGCCCACTTCTAATGCTCTCTATTTACGAACAAGCAAATGATTCCAAGTCCTAAAGTCGGTGCGTGGGCTTGCAGACATTATCTGCATAATCCAGGCCACATTAATTCCCATTGTATGTGGCATAAAGCTACCTTAGAGCAATCTACTATTTTTTTCTTATTTTTCGAATATTTCGCGTCATCACAGTGAGTTCTGTATACATATACTATGTAAGTATGTAGTGGAATTAACAGTCGACATACTTTCATAGTTTAAGGACCCTCAATATTTCGTCAAACGCTTCACGATTATTTGTAAGGTTTTAATGTGGATTGACTGACCTTTTCTAATGCTTTCGATCGAATTTTGATTATCTTCAATTTTATGTTGAATTCCGGGTTCCAGCGATTTAATTACTGCGATTATTTCTGTTTTTGATAGCAATCAAGTTTTTATTAGAAGCTGCTGAAAGACCGTCCTAATTAGTATATTGAAAAATTACTTTTCCATCGCAATAGCTGAGCTTCACCATCGACAACCAAACTTTGTTTGCAACAGCCTACCTTACCTTTTTCTACAGTGCTTGCTTACCCGAAATTTTTTTGGTATATTTGTAACACCATGCTAATTTCGATGTTGGCATATTTTTCGATTTTGCTATTGTTTTTCAATACGCTTTACGGCACTGTGTAACCCAATACCCTGTTCGCTTTGAATTGAAAGTCGTCTCGCTGTTGAAGTTTATGGTGTTCTTGAGAGCCGTTAATTACTAAATATTTTTCCAGGTATCTTTTGTAATCCATGCCACTTTTACATATCTCAGACTTTCTTGTGTTGTACCTACTTATCCGAACTTAGGTTCAATTCTTCATTTATTACTTTGTGTTTTGTGGAACAGTTGGTCAATATTCTGGTGGAGATTATCTGCAAAGCAGGTCCGGTGGAGAACTGCATTGGACTAGTTAGAGGGCGCCATTTTTATTTATGATTGTACTCAGTATTTTCTGTCCTATGTCGTATTCAAGTCCTATGATATTTGTATATTGAATTCGTCCTTGAACATAGTCTTCTGCTTCCTTGTAAAAGTAGATTTGTAGACGAGAAACATTTATTCGCTCAAATATTGGTAACTTTAGCGAGACTATGTCCGCATCACATCTTTCACCCTCTTTCTCCCTGTTTCTCTCTCTCTCTCTCTCTCTCTCTCTCTCTCTCTCTCTCTCTCTCTCTCTATCTCTCTCTCTCTGATCTTCTCGTGATGGCCTTGGAGTATATAGAAAAAATACTTTAGCTTATTTTCCAGAGTCATATTCTCTACCATCGCAAAGTTATACAGGTTTATATCTCGCAATACTTCGTTCCGTTTTTTATTTCGAAGTAGAAATCTCACATTTACAACTCATGTCCTTCCATGAATAGCTAAAGTCTTCATCGATGAATAAGTGCATATCTTAGGCAGTGTTTGGCGAATTGTAGTATTTTTTATAGAAATTATCTTCTATTGTGCTCTTATAGCCAGTTAAATAGTCCAGGCTTAGATTTTTCTACTATTTCACAGTCAAGGCTAACGGTACATGACTGGCTTAAGCAAAGCTTAACTTAAGCCCTGCATGTTGGAAAGTTTAACCTTCAGTTATCTAGTTATCCGTTGTTAACATTACATAATTGTCAATTGTTGCCATCTGCCAAGTGCTAAAACTTTGTTTTTGGTTCCACGATTTCAGCAAGAAACTGACATAAAATGGAATATTTATCTGATACTCCAAATACTTAGGCCAAGCACTCATTGTGGGCCTAAGTATTTGGAGGAATTTTTTCCAATTTTAACATTATCAATTCTGACATCGTAATTTTATGTTCATTTGTATGATTTTGTTATTTTAGCTCACTAATTATCTGCGGATATCCACATTTCTATAAAACCTTGTAATCTTGAAGTTATCCGTGATGTGAGGATCTGAGTTGTGTTCATGAAATTTTGTGATAGTTTAAAAAACAATAGAACTATTTCAAAATTTTAACAAAGTTAGTGTTTTATATTCCAGATGTTTCTAGTAAATCTGATAGTAGGTATCCAGATTATCCGGAATAATTAGGATCCAATTTCTCAAATCCGGGTATCGTGATATCGAGATCCCGTGTGGTTCCGGATCCAAACTATCCAGATTCAGACTTTTTTAGGAACATGGAACATCGAATGGTCAGAAAATAAAAGTGCAGCCATATTTGATACCCCATCGGATATCCTCTTAATAAATTACAGAGCTACACGGAGAGGTGTTCAATGTTACTGTTTATCTTATTTTTAGGTTTTTTTTTCGATAAACTTTCAATTTTCCCATTTAATGTCAATACAATATGAAGGAAATTTCCAACATTCTTTGCTTAGTGTTGATTCGGGTCCACACGGGATTCGGATTATATGCAAGAATACAGATTATCCGGATGCCCAGATTTAAGGAATCGGATTGTACGCAGATTAGAAAATCTGGATTCAATTTTCAGTTCTAGTTTTTAGACTATTCTAGAAACCAAGATGTAGTAGTGAAATTTTTTTCACCTATTTTTTACCGAAATCCAGCTAAAAATATCAATAGTGAAATATAGGCTATTTCATAAAAATAAAAAATCATAACATCCTGTAACTAGGTTACGGTCACATTTGATACTTATATCCAAAACTTTCCTTTCGATTCCTACATAAGTATCTTTAGTATATCGCTTCTATCTGAGAAGGAGCATAATTCCACATCACTGTTTCTGTAGGGGTTCTAAAACAATATCCAATTGAATTGTCTCAATCAACTAAACATTATCCCTCCTCAGTAAAATAATTTACAATTTATTCACGACAATTCAACAAAAAAAAAAAAAAAAAAAAAATTAATCAAATCTCAAAAGCTTCCCCAATTTCTACCTCAATTTAATCAGCTAAACTCAAAAGATTATGTACAAAAAAATAAAAGCTTGACTTTCATCTTCATTACTACGGGGCAACCCTCAAGATTAAATTAAATATCTTTTTTCCATCTTTCCGAAGGGCTTAAAAATGCAATCCGTGGGGTCTAGGATAATTAAAAAAATAATAAACACTCTCCATGCACCGAATTCTCACGATGAATAAAACATAAACGCATTAAAAATTAAAATCCACACTAAGACTTGAAATCCCTTTTTTTTTTAGGAATACCACCGAATGCAGTGAACTCGCTGGATCAACACGAAGGACGGTATAAAGGTAAGTCAAAGTCCGCGATAGCTGAAACATTAATCCTACCTGTCCCCCTGTGCCAACGTCCCCTCCCCCTGCTCGTTTTCTATGTAGTCCTTTACCCATTTTCGTTTCCTTTTCTTCCCACCCCCCACCATAAATATGAGTGTGTCTTTTAATATATTCAAATCCGGTATGATGCCAAAAACCTAGATTTCAGATTTCGGCCAGAGATGATTATTCCCCCCACTCGTCTTATTTCTCATTTTCAGGGAAGAAGAGAAAGGGCACAGAGATGTACCAGTCGAAAAGCATCGATCCAGGTGACGATTCCGAAAGTCCTGGGAAACGAAAAGGTACTTGCAATTTTGTTTTTTTTTCTTCTTCTTCTTTTTTCTATCTACACTCCTTTCCTCTCCTTACTACCGATCCCCTTTCATTTCCTTACGTTTCTCCATAACCATATCATAGTTCGCCGGCCCACCACCGTTCCGTGAATATTTTTTGATTGGAAGTCAATAAAACATAAAACCGTCGTTGGTTCGATTGAATATTCACGGCATTAAGTTTTCCAATTGAATTTCATTGAACCACGACTTAATGATTTGTCAACAGTTGTAATAGGGGGCAGGACGGACGGCAAGTTGCAACTTAATGGCTTGTTCCAATATTTGTTCTGTTTCTGGATGGGGCCGTTTGAAATCGTTCGTAATTAGACATTTTATGGGAACTGGATTTCTTTAATTACTCATATTACTCTGTGCCGGGTATTGTTTTATGATGGCATTTATTAGTGAACGATTCGCATCCATATAATGTTGCATATCGAATGTACATATATGGAATGCTTTTATTAAAACATCATGAGTTAAACAGAAACTTAATTCTGGCCGGATGAAAATGATGAAACTAAACAACAGTTGCCACATTCAGTTATTTCCGTTTTATGTGTGTGTGTGTGTACAATAGTAGTAAAGTTCTATAGAGCTTCTATGCCCCGACTGACTGAAAAATATCAATTCATTGGTCACACTGGTAAGGTTTCAAGTTGATGCATGATGATATACCGACGTTCTATGTATGTAGGTAGTACCAACCACAAAAAAAAAGTCAACGAAGAATTGAAGAATGCCAGCCACTATTGAAAGATTTCCAATTTATGAGTTGTGCCATATACTTTCCTGGAGAAATAGGATTTTTGCTTTAATACGTTCTGAAGTTTGCATTTCTATTCAGTATCAGTCAATTCAATAATATTCCTGTGCCTTGAAAGGACTACCAGTCATGATATGTCCATTGTTTTAGGATTTTAGACAGTTTCAATAGATTCGATAAATCCATGAAAATTTCAGGATTTTTATTTTCTCATTTCATTTAGATTTTTAGATTTTCTGATTTAGTTCATTTTTGAAATTCCACTTGATATCCTAATGTAGATACAGCTTTAAAACTCTTAGATCTATGTGTCAATGCACTTTCTGGTAGTACACAAAGACAGCAGTTTTTGTATGACAACCCCACGAAGGGGTTAAGTGAATATATTTACTTTCGAGCTAAGATCTGGAATTTTTATATAAAAGTAGTACACAAAATTTCAGCTCTGCAGGTTAACGAGTCCACAAGCAAAATTGAAATATGTAGAGAAAACTAAAATGTTCTATGATGGCAACCCAATAAGAAACGTGCCAAATTCCATTATTTTCGAATTCAAATCAAAATTTTTGATAAGACATGAATGTAAAAAATTGTGACTCTAAGTCAACGAGTATCCTCAAGTTTTTCCGGCGGCAGATTACTCGCCAGAAAAACTAATGGACAAGCAAAAATTAAAATGTCTTCTTAATATTATCCATTTGGACACTACACATTTTATTATACTACAATTATTTTTATTCATTACCAATGGAATGACAAACTTAGTAGGTTTCATATAATAGGTTATAAAAATTCAGCTTCTGAGGCCAGTGAATTCCCTCAGAAGCTCAATTTTTATAACCTATTATATGAAACATGTTTTATGCATGGATTACATTCTAGTATTAGTTTGCGGAAACTGGCCCTTTCTAGAACAGTGTATACTACAACCCCGTAGATCATTAATGGCACTACTAATATCTGCTACAAGATTTTTTGTAGTTCAGTATTTAGAGAATTATTTTCTACCCTAGATAGAACCATTGATCATATATCTTCACGAATTTGACATCCTCAATTAGTCCGAAAGATCTTTGTATAGTCGTAGTTTGTGCCTTGTGTGTCATTTGCGTATATTTCGACATTGTACTGAGAACATTGGTAATATCACTAATGAAAATAGAATAAAAAAAATCGGGTCATTTAATGAGCCTTGAGGAACTCCGTGCAGAATAGAGACTCTAAGGTCTTACCGTTTATTTATGCTTTTTTTGAAAACTTTCGTTTAAGTATGTATCTCCTCTAAAAAAGTTTAATCAGAATATATTTCTTCAATTAGGATAGATATAATTTGGTCCGAAACATAATAAATTTGAGTACAATCAAGTTGTATAGTCTTTTTTTAGGATCTTCATTCAATTTCTAGATCTAAACTAGTATCCATGACTTTCTGACTTATTTTCTCCAGATCTGACCTGAATTCTCGGTTTTTTAGTTTGTTCCCTTAATTTTCAATACATCTCATTACTTTTCTTAAATGTAGATATGATCGACTGAAAACACACACAGACCAGTTAACTTAGATCCGTACTAATTATATTTTTGAAAGATAAAGAAATTTTTGTACATCACACTTAAAAGTATTCTGAAGTTGCTTTTCGTTCAACGCCAAGCTCTAATACCAGTCATTTAGGCCTGAATTACAATTACGACTGATCAGTCAATTGCGACTTTGGCCAAATGGTAAATGCATGTGGCAAGATACAATTGCATTTTCGACTTTGACTGCGACTGCGACTGAAACTAAATTTTGCTCAAAGTGCAAATTTTGTGTCGGCTGCAACCAACTTCAATTCAATCACAGTAATCTGAACTTTCTGGGTTTGTTCGCAGTTGAAGCTTTAATTTAATTACACATTTCACCTCAGCGTCGACTTCGACTGAAAATCAAGTCGCAGTCGACAGATCAGTCGTAATTGTAATTCAGGCCTTACTTAAACCTATGAGCTTTCTCCACTTTTTTCGTATCAAAATGCAGGGAGACGAGAGATCTCAAACACGGCCCATTGTGATAACTTACTCGAAATCCTCTCTCCAAAATCCTCCTGTCTCTTAATGAAGTGAATCAGGTCTAGGCGAGATAGGTATTTCAGGTTATTCACAGTGAGGAGGGCAGATCCAAGTATATCCCGCCTGCTCCGGGCAAAGGATAGACAAGCACAGAGAAAGTTTTCGGTTGTTTCAGGCTCTCCTTCTAGGTAGGACAAACACTCTGAGCAGTCAACAGCTTCCATCTTTGTTAGGTGAGGGTTAAGTGTATAAGTGTACTGTGGCCAGTGATGATGCCAACCACAGTTCTGCATTTTTTTCTTCCGAGCATCAAGAAAAAGTCAGAGAAAATCCTATTAGGCCTCTCTCTTGTTCACGTGTAAGTAGGTACTCAGGTTCGCACATAGCTGCTTATGTTTCATACGGACATATGATTTTATGAGCGACTTTATCATCTCGGCGGCAACGCCTACACCGGGTTCTGGTCCAAGGAAGACATAAACACAGCCAGACCTGTCTTGAAGGTCAGCCCTTTCATTCCCCATAAACAGCATGTTCCATGGAACCCACTGAAGAGATATCCACTGACACCCTGTAGTCTCCCAGTAACTTAGATCTTATCGGAGTGCCACTCAGAACCATCAAGACTGCACGACTATTCAAGAGGATTGCAATATCCTTTCCTTTGATTTCCATATCGCTACCATTCAATGGTGAAAGCTTCTGCCTGGAAGACAGTGGTGTGTGAATATTCCAACCCAATGTCAGGTTCAAGAAAGTAAACATCAGGACAGGCTCCCTCTTTATTGATAGAGCCGTCGATGAAAATTTTTAAAGTGGACACGCAGGCCAGAGGGTTTTACCGTTCTCGTCCACACACGAAAGAGCAATGTGAAGAACCAGTCCAGCCATCCTCCCAACATCCCCATGAGCGCAATCAATCTACACATAGCCCTTTTGGCATCTGTTTGAATGTCACGATCTAGGAGTGATAGATTAAGTAAGACCTCAAGGGCAGCAGTTTTCGTGCATGGAACCTGGAATTTTTAGGCAAGATAACATTTGGGGGCCTAACAGCTTCCGGATCGTAGTCCTTGTCTGCATTGAGCAAAGGCCCTCAAATCTGCATTAACTTATTCATCCAAGTGAATTCTCTACATCAGCTTCAAGCAAAGGACACAGTGAGGTCCTTGCCATGGGGAGACAGTTGCAGAGTGTGTCCAAAGTGCTTTGGAAGAACATAACGCCCAAGCCTATATCTTCTGAAAAAAAATTACCAAGCTAGTCTTTGTATGATTCATCATTATACCATAACAGGTTCACCAGTCCTCAACAGTATTGAGGCCTCGTTGCATAAGAGCAGATGCAGTAGCCATCCTGTACCTGCAGATAAGCAGAGGGAAGTCATCCGCATACGCTTTAAATGAAAGTTTCACATTTTTTCAGCGGTATGATGAGTGAGTCCAACCCTCAACATACATCAGAGGACTGAGGAAAGCAAAAATTGCATTAAATTTCACTTAATTTCTATAAGTATCACATGATACCATTGACACAAATTTTCGGAGATTATATTCTGTTGGATGTTCATTAATCATATTTATGTTGTGTATCCTTACCAATAAACACATTTAGCAGTTATGTACGGTAGTTAGTGCATCCGTTCCGTATATGTGACACTCTAACAATCCGATATTATGAAAAGTTTTCTAGTTAAGCCTTATCGAAATGTTCTTGTGAACTACTTATTCAACAATTCACTGTCCCCCATTCTCTGTGGTGTATGAATTTCCTAAATTAAATTCGTGATATTAAAGATCTCTATCTCTCTCTGTCTCTCTGTGTACTACATACATACAAACAATACTTACAAAACTTTTGAATCTTACTAATATATTTCAAAATACAGGAAGAAATATATGTAGGTATCGTCCGGATGGTGTAAGATTTGGAAGAACATAAAGATTTCATATTGGTATTCCTTAAATTAATAGGAAGAAGAGGATAACGAAAGACGATTTCAACTCTGATGATATTCCTACATGGAAGAACTCATTTGGATTGGGAGGGAGGGGTGGGACGGGGACTCCAATGTACTTTGGTTTTTGACAATCGAAAATGATTTTCACTATACATATTCTAATCGAAGATTTTCAATCCTGTTTTTTTTTTGTTCTGTTTACATTTTTCCCTTCTTTTTGTTTTGTTTTTTAATTTGTCTCCTTTTATTTTCCATAAAGGCGTATCACATGTAATAATTCAAACTCTCATGAAAACAACAAGAGTAGCGCGCTCTTGCACTACAAAACTCGTCTATAAAATCGATAAAATCTGAAAATTTATAGCGCAAACTTCTAAAAGTCACTACAATATCTCATTCATTTTTCTCTGTTGTAGATTTCATCCTTGGAGAGAATGAGGACAACATCCATGAAGCCACCTCATCGGCGAAGCCAAGGAGTACAACAAATACAGTATACGAGCAGCTAGTGATGCCTCTGCTATTGTCAATCAGTGCAGTAGCAGCACTTTGACAAATTCCATCGTAAATGGGAATAGTGTATAAATCAAACCAACTAATCAATAAGAAGTAGCTTACAAGTTGTATTTGCAATCGAATCGACTGTATGTGCATAGCGTATATATATATATATATATAAGTATAATGTATATGCGTAGGACCTATAGGATACCTACAACATGTAATATTTAAGAAGGACTCTTGGATCGGTTTCCCACAGAATTTATCTCTAGCCAAGTTAGAAGGAGGAGGATGAGGATGAGAACGATGCTATTGTCTAGCTAGATACATAAGATTGTTGTAAGCTATAGTTAGAAACTTTATTTACAGATTAATTGTGTGAGAAGCCGATCGACCGAGATAGTTCAACCTTTGTGTATATAGGTAAATAATTTAAGTAGTTTTAAATCGACCTGTAGGTATCAAAGTATTTTGTAATAAGTACCAAGTTATCGATAGAACATTAAATGTTAAGGACGCTAATAGTTCTAGGCAAGCATATAGTTAAATTAAGTTTCTTACAGCTTTCATTTTATTCATGTTGAAATTTGCTTTGTGATTTTCTTTCAATTTATTTCAATTTTTTGTTTAACCCTGATGTATGTATATTTCGTCTATTGTAGATTGGCTACTAGATTTGTATATTGGTGGTAGCACGAAAACTAACTAATAAGCTATTCTGTCTACTACTACTTTGTGTGATATGGAAAGGATGGAGAAATTCATTTAATGCTTCACAAATCCTATTCAATAAATTGAACTCAAAATTGTATCTAAGCTTAGAGAAACTGAATAAGATATGTCGTATATTCAGCATATACCTAATCGCATTTCAGTTTATATTATCTGCAGAATAAGTCTACGAAGGTTGATAGGAAACCTATATGTATATTGTAGAAGGAATCATGAACCGAAGTACACCAACTATCCATCAAAAGCATATCATACAAATAATATGGGGATGTAGACAAAGCTTTTACGCATTTCAATTTAGTCATTGCGTTCTGTGAGATTTTTTATGCCATTACTACTAAGTGTCCTTTGCCATCCATTCGAATTAGAACAAAAACTATAACGTTTTTGAGCCACCCTTTGCAAGATCCCCTGGCAATGGGAAAGCCTTTCCTTTTTAGCCGTATGGGGCCAACAGCACTTTCGTTATCTGCCATACAGAAGCGGCAAATCTCGTTATCGAACTTTCCCATCTTCTCAAGATGATATCTGATTAGGCAGTGTCCAGCCAGTAGGCCAGTTATAAGGCGTACTGCTTTTCTATTGATCTTGAGGAATATTTTTGTCATCTGTTGCTAATACGTTATAAATGATGCCTTCATACGTTATAATTGATATCTTCATATCTTGCCGTCCAAATTAGGGTAACCGAAATATCCCGTTTATACACCATGTGTGTGTGTGTCATCAAATACTCCTAATATACCCAGAAAATTAGTGGATATAGACTAGATATGTAGATATCAATATCATCAAAAATTACTGAATATAGCCTGATTATTAGCATTTCTTACGTTGCGCAACGCCATCTACTTGTTGATAATAATATTACTCCGCTGAGTTAATAAATTATTTCATTACAATTTTGTTATTGTATTGTTATTGTATTCTATATTTGAGCACCACATCCGCCGATACATTTTGCACCTCAACCAGGATCTTATTGAAAAATAACGAAATTTTTTCTTCCAATTCTCTAATTTGCCGTATATTTACAATTAATTGTTCCCGTTTAGCCTTCACTTCCGTTTCGAAATTTGTTACGCTTAAAGATCTGTCATCAGAATTGAAATGTCAAAGTACGCTTTGTCAAAGTACAGTTTATCCAATGAGATAATAACTAAAGGAGATGCAATCATATGTACGATTTGTGTATGTTTCATTCCGCCATTTTTGGTCTTCACTGTCAAATCCATAGTTTGGTTGGTAATGGGCTTGGTGCATTGACGCAGGAAAACCCGTGAAATAACCGTAGGGGCACGAAGCAAATATTACTCACAAACTTTTTACTACTGAACTTTTCTTCTTAATTATTAACTTTTTTGCTTTCACGTTTGCAAATTCAGAAAATACTTTTGAATATATGAAAATAAAAGCGATTAAAATTGCGCATAGGTTGTACAATTGTGTACAGGTGTACAAATTTTACGGCGCTTATGTACAAACAATATCAGTGTCATTGTGTTAGAATTGGGTACGCGATATTTTCTCATTTGCATCTCCTTTAGTTCTTACCTCGTTGGGTTTATCACATCAATTCCCATTTTATGACTGTCAGGGGTACTTTGATATCTAGATATTTCGAATATCTATGTAGATATGAATATCGAGATATTGATATCCCATATCTGTCATAAGCATAAGACAGGCCTGGACCAGCTTAGATTCAAAATTATACGAATTTAACACGTTGAGTTCTGCTTGGCTGTATGTGTAGTTTTGCTCCACGCATAGTATATGATTTCATGAGCGCAGAGTTCTATGGCATCGCTGAGCACCCCAAAGCCTTAGCGCAACTATAGTTAGACTTATATATGCCTACGCCTGCTTTATATTCCATTTTGCATCCAACCGTCTATCAATTAATACATCATTTTTCCAAAGATATGTCACCCGGATGCCACTGTTGATGATTCCGTAAGATTATCTTAAATGGTAATTCAAAGTTCTAAAATTGTTGGTACAGATCCTGAGATGAAGTTAACTTCAAGGACATTCAAATGGTCGAACAAATTGCCTGTTTTGAAGAGATTCTCCCTCTGCAATCTCATTTAGCTCGAGATACATAGATATTTTTAACATGCATATGTGTTGGAAGCAGGTGAAGCATAGCCTCAAAAGCTGCAGTCGAGTCAGTTTAGACATGGAAGACGTTGTAGTTTTTATAAATTGGCTTGTTTAATTTTTGTTTACACCAAACGAATGAAACGTATTAATAAAGGGTCTTCTAGTAGATAAACATGTATGACTATAGGGCGTTTTTGATTTGTCCGCTCAATTCCTGTCAATGTCCTTGTTGACGCTGAAGTCTTCTTAAGATCTTTTTTGTTAAAAGTGAGTTCCAAGTCAGTATATTTTACAGGCTAATACCTATATATTTAACCTCCTTTGAGGATTCTGCTACTGTTCCCTCAAGAGGTCGTGCTTGTAAATAAAATTTTGTTTTTCTCCTGAATAGAATGATCAATTTTTTGCTAGAATTGCTTGAGATCTCATAAACTTGCACCAGTTTTCGACTATGTTAAAGTCATTCTGCATTAGATCAAATATTATCCGATCATTATGCCCCTGATTGTTATGACCAGGTCATCAGAGTTCCCATGATTATCATATCCAGAGTTTGTCAGCTCTTTTAGGAGATCATCGATAGCTAGAGATCATAGCAGAAATGACAGAACCCAACCCTGGGGACATCTTTTGGCGGCCATCACAGTTACAAAACCCACCTAAGTTAGCTGCGATACTCCGGCTGCCAAAGATTGCTTTTATCCATTTACCAGTGAGAGGTCAACTATTGTTTTAGTACCTGCATTCTGTATGGTTTCAAAAGATGTTTTATCAAATGATCCTCTGATATCTCTTTTTTTCTCTGACGATTTTTCTACTTTTGATAAAAGACTATGTAGTTTGGCTGTGGTATATAGACTGCTATTGGAAAAGTTATCTGATGAATAGCACGATTCGAGCCTCCTTACATTTAATTTCTTATTCTTTATTCTATCAACTGTGCCATCAGGACCAGCATTTTATATTCTCAACGCTTTTTACTTTTTTACTTTTTCATTGAGTTTTCATTCTATAGTACATGATTAAGTTTGCTGCTCAAAGCTAAATGAACTACTAAATTTATATTTTACATTTCCTAGCGTGGTGCTAGTCTGTAAATAGGTAATCTTCTCAGAAATTACTACAAATCGGTTTCTCTAGATTGACAAACTTAAACTAAATCTGAGATAACACAGGTCCTAGCAATATAATACACACACACGACTGTTATTGAAATTCCTGCTGTTACATAGATATGTGGGAATTGGAAAGAATATTTAGTTACTAGCGAATGAGATTTAAACTGTGATACTTCTATACCCTACCCAATCAGCCACCAGCAAATTATCCGAACCGAATCTCTGACCAAGTTCTTAGAAAAGCCTTGATACCATAACTCGGATATACAGAAAATTGACATTATCCTCAAATGTCCATCTTTTCGTTGGCGAAGTGATGCTTTCTCTATTTCGGACGAGTTCCCATTTTACGTTGAAATTGAAAAAAAATGGTAGTCGTCGGTGATTGAGACTCAGATCGTGTAGTATTCCAATTTGTATTTCTTTACCCTGCCAACTAGGCTAACAGCGTCTTATCCTTATCCCTATTCTCTACTTAAGCTCAATTTTCGTCCACGTGAAGGCCAAGATCCCTCATACGTTAGTTTGTATATTCTAAACATGATTGACTCCTACATGAATACGTCTTGTTTTAAAAATAGCATTAGAAAATTGCCAAAATGAATAAATCAATATTGTATTTTTCTATTATCGCCAAATTGGGTTACCTGCTTACCTATTAAAAAAGTTTTTATGCACAAACCATAATAGTAGCTAGTTGACAATCGGAGTTTGGCTTGTTTGTCGCCTAAACTGAGAGTCTGAAAAGTATTCTCTCATATACGCCGCATTATGGACTTAGAAAAGTTCGATAGATCTAGTTTCTTCTCAGTTTTTCTAAAAGAATAAACCAACTGTGTAGACCATCAGTATATAGGAGCAACTTTCAGCTTAATTTTACTTTACTTCTCCTCTCACCTTTATTATAATTATCCAAATTTATTTAACCAGATGAAATCATTGCAAAAAGGTTAATGTGAGAATCGTGAACTAAGTTCCGCTAACAAGTCGGGTACCTCAGGGGTCTATATTATGCCTGCTACTATTTAGTATTTATAACAGCAATATACCAAGCATAGTGCTTTTATATAAGCATCTATTGTAGAATGCTGATGGAGTCCAGCTTTATTTAGACAAACAAATGGGGAATTGTTGAGGAGAATTAAATTGGTTATTTGAATGAAAACTTGTAAACAATCAATCAATTTTTAGATTCACAATAACATCTTTAGCTTAAGTCCCTCAAAATTCAATTTCTGTAGTAATTCACTCAAAATCATTGACTTGTCAGATTTAAAGTCACTAAATTTATTATTCCTATACCAAACTAAGTTCAAAGACCTTGGTATATTTATTATTATACGAAAAATTAAAGATCTTTGATCTATAACAAAATTACCATAAACTCAAGCTCAGATACGGATCTATGCCCATATACTGCAAGCTAATATGAAGCGACTGATGTTAATAAGATCTCCAATTTTACCCCATTTCAGATTTGGAAGCTGTAGTTATTCCAAACTGAAAAGTATTTGTTCTCGTAAGGTTGAGTTCGTATTCCCGATATGTCTAAGGGTTATAGAATTTTTTTTTTTACAACTTATTCTTACTATTTCAGAAAGCTTTTTCCCCACACAACATTTAGTTATCTTGAGTTTCTAGAAATCAGCTATGGCAAAATGTTATTAAATCACTCGAATATGTAGAATTTATTTCCGTCCTGAGTAAGATACAAACTGCTGTTCATGGTATTATCAAATCTCACATAAATTAGTACCTAATTTTATTTTACTTACCATCTTTAAAACTCTTTTGATTTTGTGGCCGGTATAGTTTTGAGCCCAGACTCATAGTATCGCCCAATAGATTTTTTGCGGATATCATTAGTTGTGTTTTAAAGAAACTTAGAACTTATTTAGGCTTTGACTGTTTAATATTTTTAAAGCATGAACATTTTTTAAGCAATTGATTCAGACTTTGAAGGATTACCACCTTCGAATAGTATCCGCGTGTTGTAATATTTAAGTCCCGTTTCATGAGATGATAATATATAAGTGAGTCATGTCCAATTAGTTGAGCAAGGTCATAAGAATTCTGTCATTTTTCTTCGTGGCTGTGTGATAAACAATTTTATCGAGCTTTGTTTTAGAGCTTCGACGGCAGCCCAATTGTGTATGACATTATTTAGGTGTTCATGCAACAGTAGCGCCTTTTTATGTATGATCTAACTATGCTTATTTTCCAATAGAGTTTCTGTCCTGACCACATAATAGGGTAGACAGTTGTCGTTATTCGAGGCAGCCCGAAATAGTAATAATTGATCTCATATCACTACCCAAATCGAAATTCAATATATTTTCGACAAAGTTTTTCATCCACCTAGTAATTGGGGACTCAACGTCTCTACTGTTATTGATTCTCACTAAGAGGTCATATGAGACTATTAAAAGCATCGTCTAAGCTCAGGGGAGACCCCATGATGCAAATCACAGCATGGCGGGAAGGAGTTATGGAAAGGATTAGAGGCCATAAGGAGAGTGACGAAGATGCTGATGTATGTTGCCTTTTATTAAAATTTCGCAGATTGTAAGCCGGAGGAAAGATAGAAGACAAAAATGTCATAGAATTCTACTGTGTACGACCAAAGAAATTTTGAATGGTGAAAGGGTGAACGCGAGTATTGAGTAAAGGAGCTAATCCATAAGGGATAGGGAAAAATCTCGCAAGACACAATTGGCTGCATCATTTTAACTGATCGACTTAACAATTTTTATAATAAGAATTTTGTGAAGCAGCTATGGTGAATTTTCCATTCAGCTAAGTTAACTTGTGGTGGGGAAGAATGTTATTTATTATATTTTTCCTTCTTATATGCCTGCCTATCATTTTATCCAAGATAAATGATTTAAACTTTTGAGAGCGATTTGATTTTGATTCAGAAGTATGCAGTTTTCTGGCTTTTCCGAAAGCATACTTTGCAAGAAAAAAAGTAGTTTTCTCACATTCCATCTGTTTACTTGCACTGCAAAGGTGCTTATAATAGCCATAAGGCAAGGTAAGGTTTTTGGAAAAACACAATAACTTTCTTTGAATTTAGATATATCTTCCTAAGCTCAATAGAAAAGGGAAACCAAATCGTTTGTACAAAGCAAAGCAAAGCCTTCGACAAAATTAAAATCATGTTTATTGAACAGAACAGGTTCTGATTAAATCGACTGTCTCGAGTGTAATATTCTAAGAGCACCATCCGGTGTTCCTCAAAGCAGCCATATTGGGCCTCTGTTCCTCTTCTTATATACTATTATAATATAAATGATTTACCAGATTTTATTGGCCTAAAGTCTATGGATGGTTGTGATTTGCAAATTTTTTTAAATATTAACATTAGCGAAGAAGACTTCTCGTCTAACAGACTGAAATTTATTAAAAATAATTTCAATAAAATTACAAAATGCATTTAAGTGCAAAAAAAATAATTGAACTTTTCGACCCAGCGATCAGAGAGGTGTCATCTGTATGGTTATCTCCGATCGCCTACCATTAACATTAGCTTTACTCTAAAAATATTTCACTACCATAAAAATTGCTCTTAACCAATACCAATTAAGTCGAAGACCCTGACGTGCATTTAGATATAAAGCTTAGCTCTTTACGACATTTTGATAGATAAGCAATAATTAATATTATGCCGGATTAGGTCCGGCAAAGATATGTTGTCTTACGATTTCGATGATCTTTTTACTTTAAGAACTTTGTATATTTAGTTTTTGGATAATCTCTTCTCGAGTATCATCTCTCCGTTTGCTATCCTTTTTATAATGTACATATAAGATTCTTGAAATCTATACACAGGAGATTTTTCCGCTCCATACTTAGATGCCGGCAAGGGGATAATCCATGAATCTTTCCCCTCACTGTATAACTGCCATTTACTATTAATTTTTGAAATGCCTTGCTTTTCAATGACTTGGACATCTTGAAGTATTGAAATGTGATTTTGGCCAAAAACTAATTTCATCTGATTTAGTACTAGCAGAGTGATTAGGTCGTCCTCGGTTCACACCCAAATCAAAAGCAAATAGAACTGATTAAAGTTTTAGTTAATCTGTGTGACCAAACTGGGGTTTTCAGTTTGATTATACTGATTTGGTCTGCATGTAAGCGTGAAGAATTTACCTATTAGCTTTAAATATGTTAAAATCATTCGATTGCTTTTAATGTAACTCCAACAAAGGTGAATTGTTTGCTTTACGAATTGAATTAATTCCCTTATTGTTTTTGATATTCTCTGTTTTATTTTAGGACATGTAACGGATGTAGTGGTGAAATCTTATCTTGTTGGCTGTATTTTTTTTTTTATTTTTATAATAAATAAATCTCTAAACTATAAATAAAATCGCCGTATTGGAGTATCAAATCATGTCGAATTTAATGAAAAAAAAACCGTAGAGTTATGCGTTCTATGTATATTTAAAGAACGCCTACCGATTTGTCCTGTTTCCTTTGTTTGGAGAGGTGGAGCATATATTCCAAACTCACTATCTTCGTAAACATGCCTACTTGTATTGACATTTCAAGTAATGTTAGCTGCACTATTCACATCTTCCCCATTGTAATCTTTCAACTGTGCGAAAAATACTGTTCTTCTTTGAATATTTTTCTGACTTATAAAGTAACATCAGTTCCAAACTAGAGTATAATTCCTATATAAATTATAAGATTCGGTGGTGCTTTTTGTTATCCTGAACTGTGTGAATATGGGACAGTTTACCATCTTCTTTCCTCCTAATCCTTTCTTACCTAGCACCTTTCTGCTATAATTTGCTTTGCATCATTGGGTACCCATGAGCTTGGACTAATAACATAAAAAATAAAAATCCAAGGTATTGGCAAAACGTTCTGCAGCTAGTTCTGCGTTTAATAACATTTAAAAGAAGGCCTTCAGACTCAGATAAGGTGATGTGACAGCGGATATAATACACTTTTTCATCGATATTTTTATGATAGTGCTCAGAAGAAATATCTCGTCGAAGTCCCTATAGACAGGCACCGGTGGACAATTTGCGCTGCAAACCGTGATTATCAGTTCATCCTCAGAATATATTTCGAAAGTATTATGAAATATCATGATTCCTTCCTAATTCAAATGATATAGATGTGGAACATTTTGTTACCTGCGCGGGAAGGTGGTGGATGTTCAAAGAGATTGTACATCGGAAACTCTTTCACATCTTCTTTGAATTTTGATCTCTTTTCTTGAATATTTCCTTGCCAAAGCTGGGCTTTGTATTATAGGGACTAGACGGTCTGTTGGATCTTGCTCCTAGTATTATGTGAGTATATTATCACTAATACATATTCTCATAGAAGAGAATATAAAAAACATTTATTAAAGAACTTCAGCTTATGCTACGTTACAACATCAAACTGCATCGTCGACTGCGATCTCCTGATGGCCTCTGGCATTGAATTCCAAAGGAGGATTCCCGATCGAACACGCCAATAGACCCGAATCGGGGTGAGCGTTCCGTGGAGGACAAGTCTTGAGTTGTTGAAATAACTCCAAGCGAGCATTTCACTTATATACTCCGAAAGTAGATTCCACCTAGCCTTGTGGGTGAAGTATAGGATTCGGTGTTCGAAGGGCTTAGTGAGGCGATCTGGAATGAATAGCAGCACCATTTTCGATATATGATAGTTCAGTTTGAGCCGGAAGATATATCGCACGCAAGCCTTAAGTGCTCTGTCGAGTTTAGAGAATTCTGTGGCCCGTAGGGGATATATGGGAGCGTTGGTAAAGAAGAAATGTGGCGTAATGAGGACTATTACCAGAGAGTGCCTTATGGATTGGTGTAGGCGATGCGAGATCGCACACAGAGAGCATAGACCGAAATAGATGCTTGAACAAACTTTGCTCACATGAGGCCGCCAAGTCAGTTGAGGGTTCATGCTGAGGCTGAGATTCATTGTATATATATAAAGTAGTGTATGCCCACACTCGACAGTATGGTGACATCTATTGTCATTCCTTTTGAAGACCAGAGGCTGGATTCTATAACGCGGAGAGCTGTCAAATTAGGGAGATGAGAGTTCTTTTGATATTTAACTCTCCACTAGGAATACTGTAACTCGGGCAATTTGTATTGAGAATTAGCAAACACTTCTACTCGAAAAACTCTCTCCTGTTTTAGTTGTGGTGAAGTAGAGAAGAAGAGTTCTCAACTGAGAGTATTGTCTGTTTTTGTTGCATTTTGTGAAGGTATCTAGGAATGTTCAAATTAAATTATGGATAAATCGCATATCCTGGCTATATTTAAAAAAAAAACAATTTATGGTAATCGATGGAACACTTACAGAGAAACATGAATATGCATGTCTCAGGGTAGTACCCACTAAAAACTATAAATCTCATGAAAATGGTCAATTTGGTCGTCGTCTCGTACAAAAGAGTATACAGAAGAGATTCTAAAAAAAAACTTATATGTGCACAGTAAAGATTTTATGTATGATAAAGTCGCATTTACATTTTGTTCCCCAATCAGGTATGTCATTAGTTTTTGGAGATAATTTCAGACAGAAATGAATTAGTCCTTTTTAAGGATGACAAATGACATATTTTGAATTCATAATTGTGAAGAACCTGGTAAGTCGTAGAAATTTACTTCTCATTAAAAAAAAAAAAAAATGCTCGATTACCCTCACCTCTCTCTATAATTTGATATCAAACATGATGTATTTTGGACAACTCCCTATGCGCGGCTTTTACTAACCCAAAACTGCCTCCCTCAAAAATCGGTCACCTATATTTTTGTACTCTAAGCCATTCCACACAGCGTTAGGTCGGTCAATATTGCGACAAAAGTATTTACCACCGAACCGAGGCAACTCAAATTACTTTTAATTGAAATGAGAAAAACAAAATGGCCTAATTAGCCTATAATAATTTTCATTTTTTTATTGGGTTTACAGATCCTGAACTTCTTGCGACTTATTGCAACTTCTGAAATTTTTCTTATTTTTGTTTTTTGATTTCCGTTAATCCACTCTCATTATTATCCCATCACCATCGCGCCACATTTCCTCCACCTATCATGTTCGCCCCGAGCTCCCATATTTTTTGATACCATACACACTATTCTCCTTCTCTCCATTCGCCCGTCATTCCAGAAAAACTCGAAAAAACCTACATCCCTGAAAAACTATCCTTACAAAAACAAATATAAATTTATTTCGACTTCGGAAGGTAATAGAGATATGCACCTCGAATATAAAAACAAGTCCAACCCTCTACAACAAAAGGTGATACCCATTATCTTCCTCGGCCATTCGCACTTCCTCACATTTCTCACGTTCTTTTTATAGCCCAGTCGGGTTAGCATATGACCATGCAAAAAACCCTATTTATAGGGGGGTTCACTGATAGTCTAAATTCAAAATGACGACCAAATTTCGCTGGTGCATAAGCCGCCATTTTGAATTTAAGGAGGAATGGTTTTTACTCAATATCTCGGCAGTTTTCAACTTTTCAACAAAACTGGTAAGGACTAAAGTTGTTTTAAATTTGATTCTCTACAACTTTAGTCCTTATGATATTTATCGTGCGATCCATATATTTCGAATTAAGCAAGAAAAATTTGTTAAAGTATATGTAATTATCGAAGTATCTCGTTTATTAATAACTTTATGACGTAAGTGTACAGGAACAAAGTTGTATAGAATTTTGATCTCTATGACTTTTGTTGTAGAGCCACTATTTAAGGTCCTACGGCTATAGCAAGCCTAATTAGACTCAAGTGACCAGGGTGCCCTATAGATCCTAACGTTATAGGTAGGTGGGCAATGAATAAGAGTAAGCCTGCAGCGTACCTTCGACTTGAAAAGGCTCCGTTGCTATTGCAATTCCCCCTTAAATTCAAGACGGCGGCTAACTCACTGGCGGAATTCGGAAGGATGTATTTAGAATTTAGACTACCAGTGAAGGGACCCCTTCTAAAGGTTAGGGCAATAAAAATGCTGATGGGAATTTTTCCAAGGTAAATCCTTTTTGTTTTTTTTTTTTTTGCTAACTCGACTGGGCTATTAACTCCTCAAGTATGTTAGAGAATTGCGAATGAAGTGTTAGGAGGTTTTAATGATGGAAAATGAAAATTCTCATCTCACCAACTCCCCAATTCTCCCTATTACAGAATCCAGCCCAGGAATGTTTTTGGTTTTTTTTTTGCATCTGTCAATATCTCATCTTTTGTTTAGACTATGAAAACAACAAGTTTTCAATTTTGTTTCTGCACAGTCAATTCCGAAATGTAAAATTTTACACACAAATTTAAATATTGCATGATAAGATCCTTCTAGGAGCTTGTTGCATGCGGCTTGAAAGTAACTTTCAAATGCACAATAACTGGAGAGAGTATAATGCAATTTTCGGTATCTATGATGAGTAGATAAATCCATGAACTCACATGGTTATATAAACTTTTAGATTACTGTGTACATGTATGTATGTATGTATCTAGTTTATGTAAAGTTTAAAGTTTAGTTTAATATATTGTGCTCAGTCCTTCCCTCCTCTAACCATTCCTTAAAGATTGAGTTCCTGTGAGTAACTAGCTTATGTATAATTTAAAACAAACCCAAATTTCCTTTTGTCCTCGTGTAACTTTAGTTAAATTGATTGTTAGTAAATTTCGTTGGGAAACTTTCCACGATCAATAGGTTATCGGATTTGTATTTTCTTCGTGTGCAATGTAGGATACTACAGTTCGTATTAGTTTAGAGATTAAAGTGATTATAATAGAGTCGGCATACAATTTCCAGTAGTAGTAGTACGATACGTATTCTACACTTTCTAGGTAAGAAGATTGGAAACTAAAAAATTAGCAAAATATTGGGAGAGATATTTTGTGGAACAATTTTAACTGATTTATATATTCTAGACTAGACATGAATCAACCTTGAAATCCTTGATGGCAGTGGTATTAGTAGAAAGTTTTTTTTATGATTTCCAACTCACGGAGTAGTAATACTTACATCTTACATGGATTGTAATGCTTTGCTTTAGGAGCTGTGATTTATACAAGTAGTGAGTGCTTCTAAAAGATACACAGATGGTCAAAATAATAGGTAAAAGGGAAAAACCTTAAAAATAATATGAATTTCCGTCATTTTTTCCAAAATTTTTCCTTTATTTTGGTTAGCTATAGATTATTATCCTAACCCATATTTGGTATCACATAAATGTAATTTTTTTTCGCTCTAGCTAACAAAACTATAGAAAAATCTGATAAAAAAAAATAGGGAATTTCAAGTAACAATTTAAAAGCTAACATTTAAGATAGAAAAATATGAATTTACATAATATTAAATAATGATGATCTATAAAAAAGTAATTAATATCCAGAGTGACCTCCGTTATTAGCAATAACGGCGCTAATTCGCCTGGGAATGGAGTCAACTAATTTTTGGCGCTTTTTAATTGGAATTGCATATCAGGCTGCTTGAACTGCTTCCCACAACTCTTGCTTGTTGTGGAATTGTTGCTTTGCTAGAGTTTTCTTCAATTCACCCCATAAATTCTCAATCGGGTTGAAATCAGGGGATTGAGAGGACCACTTTATCATTTGGACTTTATGATCCTTAAATCATGCCTTCACTAATTTGAATGTATGCTAAGTGTATGGCCACAACGCCACACCGCACCTAGCATCGCACAAAGCACAGCACAAGACCAATCATTCCCTAGCACATCGCTTCTTGCACATCGCGGAATTAATGGCCACAGTGATGCACTGCATATTGCCTAAAGCAGCCTCGAATATTTGAGCTTTGAAGTAAGTTAAGATATTGCGAAAGCGCAGTCCAGTTTTCGTTAACGAGTATAGACAGAATTCAATACTCTAGTTGCAGTTCCTCTGAAGAGGACGACATTTTGTGTGAAGCTAGTAAGTGGAATTCTTTAAATTAACTGTAAGAGAAGTAAGCCTGGAAGACAGTGGTGTGTCTACCAAGTGAGTACTCCATTCCAATGGCAGGTTCAGGAAAGTAGATACCTGCCCTGCCCCAGCTCCCTCATTAGTAAGAGAGTCGTCGGTGAAAATGTTTAGGGCGGATCTGGGAAGGCTCGATAAGGCACTTCCCTCAATCCACGATTCCCTGATTCCATTACAGGAAAGTTCACAGATAAGCGACGCCCAAAACTAAGCTCAGGTACCATCGCATCAAGTGGCACACTGGCCAGAGGGTTTTCCAAGTCCTCCCATCATCCCCACGAGTGCAATCTGCACACGGCCCTTTTGGCATTTGGCTGAAAGACAAGATCCAGGGGTGATTACACTTACTAGGCTTCATATCGTGATCATGAAATTCTTCCACGAGAAGTTGCATAGCCTTATTTTGAAATCTTATCTTTAGCCAAGGAGCTAATGATCTAACATATTAGCAGGCTATTAAAAAATGTGATGTTGTCATCTATATCTTTCTCCATCCGCATCTTGAGAGTATTTTCCTTTCACGTAAGGTGTTGCAGTTTTTCTTTTTCCTCATCCAAGAAAGCAGGACAATGAAGATTCATATTTTTTTTGTTATATATAAATCTGCTGAATTTACTCGATATAAATGTTACCAAGGAACTCCACAGAAGAAAATTTACTAAAATATCGTTAAATCTATTAAATTCACCCCCGTCGGGATAAATGTTACCAACGCACCGCACAAAAGAAATAACAACTCATTTCCTGTGTGCAGTGCTAGGCTCAGTGCAATGGTTGGTGCGGGGGGCGATGCAAGGTGCGGTGCGCCACTCTGGCCATTTCTATTTGAGATAAGGGCTAAATTTTATCATCACACACTAAGCTCAGGGCGATGCGATGTGCGGTGCTTGGTGCGGTGCGCTGTTGTGGCCATGCCCTTAGGATCATTGTCCTGCTGAAAATGCTACCTCAGTGGCATATTTTCTTCTGCATACGGCAACATAATTTCTTCGAGGATACTCTTGTATTGCTCCTTGGTCATGGTATCATTACTTTTGAAAACTGGACCTACTCCGTACCAGGAAAAGCAGCCCCATATCATTATATTTCCGCCGTCATGCTTGACCGTTTTCTTGGTAAAATGAACATGAAATGCTTTTCCTGGTGGTCTTCGCACATTACGGTTGCTATCGGAGCCAAACAAATTAATTTTGGTTTCATCACTCCATAAAATTTTCCTAAACATTTCGTTGTAGTGATCTTTAAAATGTAAAATGTAGACTGAAGGACTCCTACTTAGGCAACTCTGTATAGGTTCCATTATTATTATGTATTATAAGGACGGAATTGGGGCCGAAGAGCCAACCCCTAAGCACTGCGACCTAATAGGTTCAGTTCGCTCGTTTAAGGAAGGTTATCACCTCATTAGGGTTAGCTTTTAAAATGTCTAATGGCGTTACAAAACCCTTTTCCAGACATGGAGTATTTGGGGAGCAAGTTCATCGTATTCGAAGAGTACGTGTTCTGCGGATTTTCTTTTTTCTCTACAGAATCGGCAGTTATCGTTTGTGGTTTTGCCAATTTTCTTTAACATTTCTACATACACTTAATTCAACAAATTTTAACAGACCCAATAGGGCTTTACCGTATATATCTACTAGCAAGGCCGTATATATGGGGTGGGTTTGAGGGGTTCAAACCCCCTCCACCGTTGTAGTCTATAATTGTGATAATCTGATAAACCAAATTTTTATCCACAATTCTTTATATGTATGTAATGGCTCACAACAATTGGTTTTGCCATTTTATATCTTTCGTCCGTGGCCCCTTCAGGTAAAGCAACTTTAGGAAAAACGTATGCCAAATAATTAAAGCAAATAAGCAATCCAGTATGTAATAATCAGTAGATGGTAGCTTACTTGGACACATCACTTAATCGCAGTGGTATTTTAACTTTTTGTTCGCAGTTTAAAGGGAATAGTCTAAGTTTAATTTGTTTTTCGTCCTTAAAACACCAACTTTTGTTGTAAATAATTAAAATATGGTAACTAATAATTTCAATGAGAATCCCATGGTTTTATTTAAATAGCTTAAAAAATTATTTGTTTACGTTTTGGTGCATTTTAGATTCTTACATAGTTACATATATCTAAAATGCACTTAAAAAATAAAATTTGTTTTCTTATTAATTTTTTTAAATTGCTTTTCTGATCCCGCCAATAAAATCGCTCTACTAAACGTTCATCGAAATGTTAAAATTGAAATGAATGAAGTACTCTGAAGGACTCTGTTGTTCTGCCTTTCATTATTAGACATTTATTACATGTCTTTAATTCTTGCCTGACCTTCTCAACTTTTCCGCGCTTATGGAGGACTGTCACGGTGCTGGCACTTCCAAAAGAGATATCTCCGAAGGATATGAATGATCTGCGGCCGATTAGCATCTTGTGTTTTTTTTCTAAAGTTTTAGAAAAGTTGATGGCCGCGCAGATACAGGAGTACTTGAAGGATATGAGCTTTCTCTCTGAGTGGCAGTCAGGTTTCCGTTCTCACCATAGCTGTGAATCAGCTGTAATAAAAGTGACCAATGATCTACGATGTTCACTTGATAAGGATCACATTAGCGTTCTTGTGCTCTTGGATTTTTCTAAGGCATTCGATAGTATTAGTCATCATATGCTTTTGGATAAGCTGTCTTCAAATGTTGGTTTTTGTTCTTCTGCTGTTCAACTGATCCGGAATTACCTAACTGATAGGTGGCAGCAAGTTAATGTGGAAAGTACTTTATCTGGTCTTCTACCGCTCTATTGCGGAGTTCCTCAGGGATCTGTACTTGGACCTCTTTTGTTCAGTATATTTATTAACGACCTACCGGAAGTTGTAAAGGATGCAAAAATTCATATGTATGCTGACGATGTTCAGATATACCTAGATAGGCATATTGGGCTAATAGAGGACTGTTTTGCTCGCTTAAATAATGACCTCAAAAATATACAGAAGTGGTCAGTAAACAATCAGCTTAAGTTGAATCCATCCAAATCGCAATATATGATAGTCCACAATAATAGTCTTCATACTGATGAACTTTCAGCAGCTGAGCTCAACGGAACTAATCTTACATTAGTGAATATAGTTAGAAACCTAGGCATTATTATCAACTCCAATATGAAATGCTGTGATCATGTTAATGCTTCTATACGTAAGATTTATTATGGACTTCGGCACCTTTGGCTGTTCACCGATATATTAAGCAAAGAAATGCGACTACGTTGGTAGCTTAGTGTTTCCTAAGCTTGACAGCATATGTAGACGTAAGCTTGAAGTTGCCTTCAACGCCTGCATCAGATTTATCTTTGCCCTACGCAGATTCGACCTATAAATTACAGCTTCTTGGTTGCTCACTATCCACGTACCTCAACCTAAAAGCGCTTTACTTTTTGTTTAATTTACTACGCACGAACACCCCAAAATATTTGCTTGATAATATTCAGTTCTTTCAATCAGCCAGGAATCGAAATTTGGTCATGCCACGGTTCAGATCTTTCATCTATGGAATAACTTACCAGCTAATATTCAAAACGCCGGTTGCTTCGGCATATTCAAGGGGTTACTGAGGTGCCATTTCTCTGTCTGGGCTACTGCCCAGTGACCTAAGCTCCCTGAGAGCTGACAACAATTTCGATGTTTGGTTCTTTAACTCTTTTATTGTTTCCTTAAAAACTTAACAATTATTTTTATTATTATTATTTTATTTATTATTATTTTAACTTGTTTTTAATTATCGTCTTTCTTCTCTTTACATTTATAGTCTTTTTTTTCTATCTTATTACCTGTATAACATTGCTTTTTTACTCATTTATATTTTATTATTCTTTTATAAGTTAATCTTTTTAATTTGCTTTTGTCTTTGAGTTTCTTAGTTCATTTACCACATAACAATGTACTAAAAAAGATTGTAATATCTTGTGTACGTCTTTGCATTAATAAATTCTATTCTATTCTATTCACTCTCTCCCTTCCCGGCAAGAAGGAAAAGACTAAATTCAATTCTGTAATTTTTAGTTTTTTTTTAAAAAAAGCGGACCTTTATATTTATTTTTCTTGGAATTTGAATAAATGTAGTAAAAATATGGTTAAAAAAGATGTTTTCAAACATAACTTTTTTAAATTTCTGGAGATCCACGGATCCTTAATTGAGAATTACCGTGAACTCAGCACTTATAAATTAATAGAATTTTTCAATTCAATTGGAATGTCATCATAAATTAAAGGCTTAATAAATTAATATATAAAATCCCGTTTATTGAGTAATTCTTGGTTATTCTTTCGTTTCTAGAGGGTATTAACTTACTAGGCTAAACCCCTTCCATTCGTAATCTAAATATATGGTCTTGCCTACTAATAAAAGGTCTGTTAAGCAGATAAGAAAAGTATTAGTAGTCCATTTCTCATACCATATGCTGTAAGTACATTCTCTCAAACCTGTCTAAAGAACCAAAAGTAACCACAAAAAAAATGTCTAGTAAAAGTAATCAATTTTCCATATGAATTGTATTATAAACTATATAGGTCTGGTCTAAATTGACCTTTCCGTTTGTTAGACGAGTAACGCCATTCTAGATATATCAGCTAAGGTTGCTATGTGAATACTTTTTTCATTTTTATTTTGTTTGAAAAAAACGAAAACGTTTGCGAAGATCTATGAGTCCATTAAAGGGTTTTGCTTATGACAGACATAGCGTATCCATATCTAGATATTCAGAATACTCCGTTAATAAACCATGTTTGTCATCTAATACTCCCAATGTAGCCAGAAAACTAGATATCTAGATATCAATATCCTCAAAAATTACTGGATATAGCCTGATCATCGGCACTTCTTACGTTGCCCAGCGCCATCTAGTTGTGAATTATAATGTGTCAAATTAAGCAAAAATATGTTTGTGCTTTCTCAAAAAGCAGAAGTACAAACATTTTTTGCCAACATGGAGTCGACATTAGTAAGATGTTCACTTGTCGGGAAAAATAATGAAAAAAATGGAAAATATTAAATACCGCGGAAACAACGGTTATTATCGACATATGGAGAAATGGCATTGTTTTTTTCTTTTTTCGCTCCAAATATTGAATTTGTCATATATTTACAATGAATTGGTGCCGTTTATCCTGTATTACAGCTAATATATTTATCACTTCATTGTTTGTGCTTAAAAATCTGAATTGAAATGTCAAATAACGGCTTGTCACATCAATGTCCCCTTTTATATCTGTCAGGGGTCCTATTTAAATATTTGGAAACTCAAGAAAATCTAGAAATCGATACCACATGCCTGTCATAAGCAGTAAGCACGTACTTATGTAAGTGAGCAATGGCAATTAGCCTGATCCGGTGCTTAGCACATTGGATCACTTTTTAAAAGACTTTGTATCGGAAGTTGTAGAACTGCTTTACGTGGTTTAGTCCAAGAAGGTTCTACCATTGTATTCTGGTGAGCCTTTTTCTATTTTAATAATTATTTCTTCTTATACGTGCCTTTTGCAGAATGGTTCGGGTCCAGTAAATAGAGACTCCGCCCTGTAATGTATGCATGTGGCGTGGGTGTGTGAGGAGGAGTTAACGACACGTCAATGGAATTTATAAAAATCAAAATCATATAAAAAATCAAATTCATCTGTAAAAATTATGAATCTCTATCTGTAAAATAGTTTAATCCACTTTACTGGGGATATATTTATAGTCCTGGTGTGCGATTATTTTAAAATATGGATTAATCAAGGATTCATCTAGATTATTCCTTGATTATTCCGTATTTGAACAAATTAAAATAATACAACTAGAAATGAGTATGTAAATACTAAATGGGCTCAGAAGAATGCTGCAAAAAATGTAGTTGGTTTGGTTGGTTCAAGTAGGCCTAAATAGCACTTTGATGTTCCATTTTGATACTATTGTTGGCTATACGTCCATGTTTTTTTTATATATGAAAATTATTCTCTTTTGATGTGAATTCCCCCAGGAATGAAGATACTTGTTAAGACATCTAAATTCAATCTGCGTAATTTAAGAGGGAGATTTTCTAAAGTAAAAAATAACAAATTACCAAGAGTCTGAGTTTTGAGCCTAGTATATGTGTCACTTATGGGTTGTAAAGTTGAAAAAGTGTATCTTTTTTATTAGCATCTTCGCAGCTCAGGCAATGTTTATTAAATGATCTCCTAGTATTAGCGTATTTTTTTTTCAACTAGCTACATATAGTAACAAATATTCACTGCACTTTGGGTCTGGCAATATCGCTGAAAATCACTCTAAGCAGCTTCTTTGTTTTATTCATATTATAATTGTCTCATAACATTCTTGTTTTCCTACATATATTTAGATTTTTCCATCCAGAGCTCACTGTGGATAAATAATTTATGGAAAATTCTCTGGGGGCTCAGCAGAATGTAAGTCGGTTACACATGTGAGCAGTAAAAACGGAAACTTCGTCTAGTCACTCAGTGGGAAATGGCAGATTACAATCAAGCATACAAGAGCCTTATTTTAAAGTTCTGAATGCATGACACCTCGAATCCTACTTCATATCATGTCCGTAGACAGAGACCTTCCCAAAGGAAGTTTTGAAAAATAATTTGGTATAGATGGAAAATCGCGTTTGCCTTCTTTGGAAGTTACCAGTAAGATTTCCCAAAGAATGTCCTGGAATGGATCAATAAAATCGTGATTTTGTTAATGAGAAAATTTCTGGAAATAATGCAAATTCATTTCTAGAGATGGAAGCGGCAGATAATTACAAAAATTAAATAAACGCACATCGAAACACTCACTTATAATCAAAACTGAACTTAATTTACTGATAAATCCAAAGTGCAATTGAGCAAGAATTTTCGAAGAATATTTAAGACCTTAGAAGATATTTTCTGCTGAGGCACAGGAATTTACCGAAGGTTTCAGTACTTCAGTTTCTTCCAAAGCACTTTCTTTAGGAAGTTTAAGAAATGTGTCGGCGTGGTTTTTTATCTACCAGATATATTCCATAGGCAGGCTGAGCAGTTCGTCAGCTAATTTTATTCTTTGTATTGTTTCTATTATTTGGAACACAGTAAAGAGTGACCTTATACTTACTTTCTAGAAATAGGAGCAGCTCATTACGATATTGTCTTACTAGTTTAGATGATATAACAACTGAGCCAAGAGAGTAGCTTGACTGTCAATGAAAATTACAATATTATTATTCGGTATTAATTTATGCTTTATCATCAGACGTGACGTCATGATAGCAAGCAATATGCTATTTACCCTAGAGATAACATCGAATCTGCACACTGCATTTCATCTTGGAAACATCAAGGAATAGTCATGTGCTCTTAGGCATGTAGTGTTGTTCCCCTCACTTCTGATTAAACTTTTGATAATTAAATCTACTATCAGTCTGCAATTTGGGCACAATCTACCTAGTTTTCAGTTTAGGAGTCTAAGAAGAATAATGCTATGGTCATATGCCTTAGGATTCAAGTAACCAGCTTCCTTAAGTAGTAATGCATTGCATTAGCCCTGTCATTGTGTTGAAATCATTTGGAAGTAGTTTCAGAACCCACAATGAGATTATCCTCTAGATCATATTTTAGAGCGCTTGTTTCAATTATGGAGGGTGTCCTTTGAGCCCTTTTCAACTTACTTAGTTTGATTGTAGCTCTTAATCGAAGTCTACCACAAATGCAATGCAATATAGCTGATAATTAGGTGTACAAGTGATGTGTACAGTACAAGTTTCATCTTAGGTTACAGGGCCTATCTCTTGTCGAAGGTTCTCTTACATAACGCAGAGCCTATAAAGGGTTTTTGGTCTGTTTATCGCTATTCAGACGATGTTGATGTACTTGTGTAGTAAAATTTGATAGGGTGTTCTTATAGTGCTACATTCTTTTACTTTTTCTAGTAATTTAATAACAGTTATTATTTCCGGTCTTACTGATGTTCAGACCTTAATTCATAAGTTTTGAACGTTCTTATTATTACTATTTTTTTGGGCTCAGTAAGTAGGTCTTGTCTAAAATGTTCCAGAAATATTTCTATCTTCAACCAACTATCTCAGATCTTTTTTGTATATCTTTTTGTGAAATGATTTTCCCGATAGTAATATAGTTATTTGGTTTACCACCATTTATATGGTGTCAATAGTGTTCACCACTATTTGTAATTTCAAATATGATGAAAACAGAGTTTAACAGCTCTGTGAAAGTTTTGCCAAAGTTCTGGGTTTAATAATCGCTCTGCTATCTATTTTTTTTTCTAAGTATCATCGCTGATCTATTTCTGTCAACCCTTTTACATATATCTAAGTAAATGTTTTTGCCCGCTGCTGATATTTTGGCACCTTTAGTCTTATGATCAATATTAATTTTATCGGGAAATAACAGATTAATCTACGCCTTGGCGGAACTAATATTTTAGTACTGTCCAGCTAGTCTTCTACAGATCAAACCTTTTTACTGTTTGCGGTTACTTCCGATGTATGTTCCTTTGACACCTTCAGCTGCTCTAAAATAGTTCTCTAAGTGATTCTGACTATAATATGGTCTTGGAATTCTCCGTTCTAAAGATGCCTAAGTCTGTTTTTGTATATGGTTTTATATTTTATGACTAAAGTAGTAATCTGATGAGACACCAAAAATTCTATGCTCATGCCTTTTTTTCCCGATAATATTTAAAATGCTGCTATTTTCAGAGGCAATATAAGCACTCATATCATCTATAAACACGACGATATCCCTCTAGAAATGAGATCGAATACCTCTTCCTGTTGTTTATTGAATTCGTCTTTAATGTCTTCTCCACCTTCTTCAATAGGAGCATATATGTATAGCTTTCACTAGTGTTAAGTTCCAAAATATGGTACGCAAACGCTCTGTAACAATCTTCTTCGAAACATTACGATTAATATTAGTAACAATGATGAGGATGATTTTAACTCCATTTGTATTCAATTTAGTTATTATTACAGAATAACAAGCTCTCTTAGTCATATCCTTCATTGTTCCATATGTTTTCGCCGCTAAGTTCTCTAGAAGATCGATGATCTGTCACACTTAATTTCTCTGGCGAATTCATCTAATTCCATGTTCCAAAAACTAAAGCAAATATTGATTCGGTTTGGTTTCAATTATGAGGAATTGTCTCAACATTCGTAGGTATATTGATTTTACAACAGAATGTCACTAACTCTAGGAGACCACGACTTTCGACATTTAGGCCAATTACAGGAATTGATTAGTAGTGGCTCCAGTTTGTGTTTTTATTAGTAAATATTATATTTCGCCTATGTCTATTAGTATTGGATCTAAGAAGAGGAACGAGAGGCAAGGGAAGTGATGTTGATAATCCTCTTAAATTGCTGAAAGTGAACCAATCACCGTGACGAGCGTGTGCGGTAAGAAACCATTCCAGCCCTGTGTTCCCTCTTAATATTTCCGTCGCATTGAAGATCTACACATGGAACCCTTCCGCAAACATCTGCGATATAGCTATAGTAAGCTAAAAAATTACTTAAAGTCAACATTGACCTGAGAAAGGCTGTAAAAGCTGGACATCCTCTTATTTTGTTTCTTGGAGTGGAGAATACGGAAATATCCAGCCTTACACCTCCTTAGAAAATTCCTAGATTCAGCACTAATGTCAATACTACGAAAAAGAGGCTGAAGATTGAACTGATGAATGGAGTTCCTCTCGATTCTAAAGGTTCCAGTGTAAAGAAGTACCATTTACGAATAGTTGACAGCTGTATACACGTCAAAAATATATTGATGATCTTAGGTGTCAAATAAATTTACTGTAGACCCATGCGGTAGCCTTCCTTCCTTCTTTAGATATTAAATTAAAATCCATTTTCGAACAATACTCACATCCCAACTTTTGATTTACGATAAATAGGCCATCATATGTCATTTTAAGATGTTCCAACTGATTCGCATTCCAACAGCTCGGCAAACCTGTTAGTTGTGTCATTTTGGGAACTGTTCTACAAAATTGTTAAACCTGCTTCTAACTACAATTTTGACATCCTGCTGTCATTAGTTGTTGATGTTTCCTCTCTCATTTTTTGTTTTTTTTTTTGTTTTAGTATGTGGATACGATCGCACTTTCATCGTAGAGCAACTCAAAATCAATAAGAACAGATTCAAAATCTCTGTATAAAAATTACAATCTGGAATACGACATATCATCAAAAACCGTACGATAAATAATAATTTCGATTTCTTATAATTTTGAATTTCCATTTATAATTTTCAACGTTAAGTTAATAAAAAAAGATAATAATATTAAATAAAACAAGGAAACAAAATCATAACCAACAAACTGTAAAATTATGTAGAAAATTAAATAATAGCTGTAGTGTAAAAAGTTACTAAATTGTAATAGCGAATAGGCAGGCAAGATGAAGTGCACATTAACAAAAAAAATACAAATGTGGAAAAATCTAATGGAATTATTAGTTATAAGAAAAATATTAATAATTATAATAAAAAGACGAAAAGACAAAACATATCATTATAAAGAAAAAAAAATAAATAAAATAAATAAAGAAAAACATAAATTAAATCTAAATTTATTATTATAATTTTGCTTTCGTTTTTTGTTCTTCGATGACGGACATTGAGGACATGTTAGGTGCCCACGATGAACTTCACAACGTGGCAATAGGCCCCTGTTAAATAACCCTTGAAGGAAAGAAGGAAGAGCTACTATTATATAATTGATTTTGTTATGGGCGTCACACGGTTTTTTTCTTCAATTGGCAGAGAAATTATGAAACAAACGCAGTTGGAACGAGACCGCTATAATTATCTATATAATCCAATTATCTTATTGGATATATTCCAATCAACAAAATATTGCAAAAAAAAAGGGAAGTGAGTCAACATTTCGGAGGAAGCAGTACCGTTAATAAGGTTCACAATCAAACATACTTCAAAGAACGACGATTTCAATTAGAGAAAATAATAACTTGATTTTACTTTTCGCTCTTGATTTCGACCTCAATGATGGTTTAAATCCCCAGAACAACCGAAACTCTTTTTGATTATTTCCGATGTCGTTGATTTAAATATGTAGATCACATCCGACCAAATTGAAAAAAAAAAAAAAAAAAAAAAAACGAGGACCGCTCTTAAAAATAGTGTTACGTCTGCTACTTTCGGTTCATAGATAGCAAAGCTGTCCAAAATTGATCGAACATTTTGTGATATTTGTTAAGTTTCAAATATTTGAATGGCTGGTTTTATTCTATCATGAATACCTCTGATATCAGATATGTTCAAGGAATGAAGATGGTACACTCCTTGTTTCTGGCCTTTTGCAAAAACAGAAATTAATTAAATTTGAAAGAAAGGATTGAATTCATATTTCCTCAAGAGTTTGTACAATAATTCCGATTCGATTGCTAAAGATATAGAATGAATCTGTAATCCTAATATTGTCCAGAAAAACTTTATATTTTCATGTGTTTTAATTAAGTCTCAACAAGCTCTCTTACAAAAAGTTGCTTTTTTTTTGTAAGTGATCACAAATGCTTTTGACAGCTACATAAGTGGTAGCAGACTGTGGGTCCTGGATCTGGTCTGATAATTTATAATCTGGGAGAGGTATTTTACTAGATTTTTATTGTGTTCTATCCGCTAGGACTAGATCCAGGGTCCCAGATCCATAGGGTCCTTAGCCTCTGCAATAGTAGACCAACCGGTGACCTTTTACAAGTTAAGTAAGGTTAGGTTAGATTCGAGGGGTGCCGCTATATGTATCTAGCCTTCTTCACTTGTACCATCAGTAGGTTCATTGTGCCCCTTGTTCCTCATGGGACAACCTTCAAAAATTACCTTAGATCCTAGATTTTACAAGTTAGTTTAGTTGGTAGAGTATGGTTACTGAAATGAGAGCATATGATTTATTCAAAATGTTATACATGGCAAAAGTTGCACACAATTGCAAAGTATCATATAAAAACCCGCCATTGTAATTGTATAGTGTCAGTGTTTAATGCTCCTGAACTTTTTAATTTTCCACAATTATTTCATGATCTATTTTCAGTAGAGAAAATTTGTGTACTACTGTTGGTTCATGTTCACACAATACTAGCAACTTTGTCTGACTAAGGTTATTCCCCTAATTCATTTGATTACAAAACAACTAAACGGACTCGCAAAATTGGGACGGGGATTCCTCTTACCGTCACGTTACGTTATATTTCTTCTTGTGATTGGAAATAAATTTACTCGCCTTTGAACTTACATAGTCGGTGTGTTTCTCGTGTTGTGTTTGCAATTGTATTTTACGTTAATATCCCTGTAGATACCGCAAAGTAGGTTAAAAAATAATTTCTGTTAGGGGGTCCTACATATTGCTAAACAAAGACGGTCCTGTGTGCAATGGTAGCAGACATGTGAGTTGGTGAATGGTCTTGGTTGAAGAAGCAAATTTGTTTTTTACCAAAAAGGTCCAGTTTTCCATTAATTCAATGTGAAAATGTGTTAAAAAGTTTTAGTACTGCATTCTGTTGACCTGTGATCGTTTTTTCCTCTTTCATACCATACGAATCTTAAAATTTTTTGCTTATTTTTGCTTCTTCGCAGCATGTTTTCCATGCGAAATCCACTCTTTTGACTGATCTTGCAGGTCTGTAGTGTAAGCATAGACCTATGTCTCATCAACGGGTGCATAATGCTACAAGAACTCACCTAGATTGTTTGTAAACATATCTAAATATTGCTTCAAAATGGTCGAACGAGATTCCATTTTTGTCCAAATGTTTAGACAAAACATGAAAAACACGTTCATCTGAGATGTTTATCATCCAAACTAAAACGCATATCATTCAACATGTCTTTAGTTGTGACCTAACTTAAATGTGCTCAAAATTATTTTTTCTTGTATGATCACGACAAATTTATTATTGTATACGGGGCAGATTCGTTATAATAATTTTCTGGCTTTTCTTCAGTGTCGTTAATAGTTTTCCACACAAAAAGTAGTGTTTTATTAGCACACTGAATTCACATTTTTTCATTATAGCAAAGAGGCACAAATTTAACCACTTCCGAACGCTGCAAAAAGCTTTTTAATTGAGAAATTTACTTGAAGTCTTTTGTGTAGTCCTAAATAATAGCCTCGATACAATTAAAGTTGATGAAGATATTGAAATTCCAGAGGAATAATAAATTGGAAATTGGCATTCCATTAAAAATGGTTTCAGGAGGAAAACTGAGAAAAAAAAAAAATGAAAAGTCATCAAATCCTTCAACACAAGTTAGAGAAACCAAAAGAATTATATTGTATCCAGTAATCTTAACATTAGAAATCTCTTCAAATTGTACAACACCAGATTTATCATTACTCTTGGACTTCGGTACTTCGGATTTTTATTCGATTTTCATATATAAAGGTTGGAAAAGGGGCTAAATATAGAGCAAAAAAGAGTTAACGCAATGACAAATTTTTTTGACATTCTCAACGCAAATGTGAACAGCTTATGAGAAACATAGAGTGGAAGAGTTAACAAAGAAATAAAATGTTTACAAGTACAGTCCAAATGGAACCAAAACCATGAAAGAAAGTCCTTTAACAAGGTCCTATACTATTCGCCAGGAGGTGAGTCTAGCTTTAAAGCTATTCTAATCGTCTCAATTCAAATGCTCAGGTTATGGACAGCTTTCTCTACTTCTGCTGCAAGCTATCACACCCTGATTAAAGTGCTGTACTAACGAAGGATTTTAGTGCTCAAAAATTAGAAGTTGATGAGCGAAGTAGACATTCCAACATTCGAAAAGAAAAACACTCCAAAATACCTTAGACGATAATGCCTGGCCAACAATAACTTATTTAAATTTGTGGATGACCTAAACGATATTCCGTCCTGGCACCAATCTTTCTTGACGGGCGTCTCTCAGAAAATTTCTTCCGAAATTACAGGAGGCAACCCATGACCGCAGCTATCGTATTTTCCGGGTACCATTAAGGAAATCCTGCCCCACTGCATAGCACATAACCTCTGCGTGAATCTATATTCTCATCAATATGATTTTTCAATTGCAAGATTTTTTTCCACTCAATTCTCGAGCTGCGGATTTGGCAATAAACTCAGTCAATTTCATATTGACTAAATTCGCTATGAATTTATTTCATAGCGAAACTCTTTATGAAATGCTATTCCCGCATAGGGTTAATCTTCCTAAACATTCAAGTTGGCTGTGCACTGTGGCGTATACGGCAGGCAGGAACCAAGCCGTACTGATGAGTAATACGGTTCCTGCTATGACGAAACGCCCGCTTTTGCATAGAAATTTACTTTTCTTAAAAGATTTTTCGATTGCAAGAGTCACTTTTCGGAGGGGGACTTATCAGGTCCTCAGGAAGTAACTCTTCATAATTTTGACTTAAGGTGTTATTTGAAATTGTTAGAAGGGAAAGTGACATAATCGGGACTATTCTCAGTTCCTTTGATGTCAAGATAATAGAATCGAACGAGTAAAAGTTTACCAAAATAAATAATTTTAAGGCGGACACAAAGCCTTTTAAAAGCAATCTTCAATGGGAAAGCGATTAGATCAAAAGTGTTAATATGTAGTATAAATGAAATCCATGTTAGCGAACTATCTGTACGGGATCTAGTTTTAAATTGACTAGAAACTTGTGGCGACACTTTCATTCTGGACCTAAACAAACCGCTGTAATTGCTGTAACCAAATACTTGGAAATATTCTTTGGAATAACTTGCCCAATATAAAATTCAAAAGGAAAATTAGCTAGATTGGCACGTAATTTGTAGATTATAAAAAAAAAAAAAAAACAATTGTGTCATTAGACTGTAAAGCAAACGACACAGAGAGGAGCTTCAACTTAAGAGAGCGAGTGATATTTGAAATTTAATAAAAAATGAAACTGATACATTTTCTCATCAAAAATAAAAACAAAGAAAAAGAAAGGAAATAAGGCTTTAAGCATTTGTTCTTTTGACATAACAATTTTTGCCTTTCCTTTATCTTTAGTTTCCTGATTTTAGAGCTTACTGATAGATCCATATGGGATCAAGAACTAGGACATAAAATATCATAGGCCCATCTGCTTTCCAATGTTCTCGAATTGTTGGTCTGCCTGCTTTCCAGGCTCCGGAGTGTCCAAAGAAACTGGCACTAGACCTTAAAACTCCCCTTTTGTCGCTTGCAAATCAACCAGATGGGGTTTTGAGAATGTTACAAAAGAAAATGACAGAACGAGTACGATAAAGCAGTCAAAGTGGTGTAGCCCAGTTAATTCCTCCATTTTTTTTTTATTACACTAAAATGTGAACCCAGCTCTTCAAACCTCTTTGGGTTGCTGTTGATAGAGCAAATTTGAGGACGAATTAATCCGAATTTGTTCGCCGTAAATACAACCATAATTATTAAAAATGGTAGAAGAACGGTTCAATCGAGCATATATACCTTGAATAATTTACCAAGAGCTCATGAATGGATTAATTAATTATCACTCGGACATAATCGTTGAAAGCGCTGGCTTCATTCACCTCTAAAGTACACTAAAACAATCAATAGTCTTCTACAAGGATATAAAAAAAAAAATTACCGCGTCGCCGAAATACCTGCGGGCAAGAAATAATTAAAGGACTTCGAGAAAATATTGTGTCAAGACTGGTATAGGTATATAGTTCTCACAATTCCACTGGGGTCAATTTGAAATCCTTTGGATTTTTTTTTTACTTGGCGAAGTTTAGTTTCAATTTCTCATTCCTTACTCAAATAAGTACTTGTTAATTTCACCATAAACAATTAAATAACAGATGTACAGTCGCAAAAAAAAAATTACCTCCTAAATTTTGCAATAGCTTAACTGAACTACTCATAACAAGCAACTTAAATGCACGGTGGTAAAAACGCGCTTTTTTACTTTTGCTGGGGAGTGGTGAATTAGTTGACTGCTGGCAAAATTGGATGTAAATATTCTATCTGTTTTTAATTATAACTGTTTGCTTAATTAATTATAAAATTTTATTTATTCTTTTATGCAATACTGAAATAAAACAGAAAGAAAATTTAACTTCTTCATTTCGAACCAAATTGTGCCATTCAGTTGTATAACAGCTCACGAAATGGGGATAGTAATGTCACGGATAAAGAATGGTTGAAAACTTAAATAGAAAGCAATTTGTATACCACTTATAAGAAAGCTTTTCTGACTTTTTCACCATTTGGTCTTTGTATAAACTTTTCGTGGTGGGATATTTTGTGATAAGAGAAACTTGCAATTTTCATTTAAGGGGAAAAAAGTTCAAGTCCTATGACTGCAACTTTAAATGCTTTTTTTTTTCTTAAAGAATTCCGATTAAAGTTTGCACTTTGGACTTGATTCCTTTCCTGCCATGCAATAATCTCTAACAACTCTGTTTACTGGAGACAGGGACACAGAGAGAGCGAGAGAGAGAGAGAGAGAAGGGGAGAGAGAGCTTTGAATTCTTGTTAATTTACTGTGAATTTATGAAAATTTCTGTATAATTTTTCGATTATGTGCGGTTTAAGTTCAGGAGGGGAAACGGTTTCTGTAAAAGTTTTAATGCATAATTTTGGATATGTAAATCGGGTTCTGTTTTGGGTAATTGCACTTAAACAGTGGATGGAAATACATGCTAAGAAGGGGGAGTTAGTTTTTCATGAATGAAAACTCACGCTTTATTATGTCATACATAAAATTAAGTTTGAACTTTTTTTTTTATGTTTTACTTTTATAAGTTTTGATAATAAGGGAAATATCAAGATTTAGTTTGTATTTTTCAGAAGTGCCTTACTATTAAAAGCAATGCGTTGTTGGAAGGAGAAAGAGTGTGGATATTCCAATATACTTCGGGCAATAGATTGCATTGAAGGCAATATAAGTAACAAACTTTCAAGTTCTTGTCCTAATCTTTAGTGGAGGATTCAATTAATTGAGACCCCATACTAGAAGTGACTGGGAGGGGGAATGAGGGAATTGTAACAGCAGATTGGTCGAAGCTATGTGCAGGTACAGGAGTGGGAGTAATTCCTGAAACTGACACTGGAAAGTGGAAAAATTTATTTAGATTGTCTGACAAATGTAATGTATTTCAGCCAGAATTGGTGGCGATTCATTAAGCAATTCTATTGATATCTATGCGTAGACGTAGAGGGTCGGATTTAGACATCTGCATATGTACTAACAGCCGCCATACAGCATTAAAGTGTTGGACACTGTGGTGGTAAAATAATTTTCATACTGCACAAGATGACCCTATTCTCGGTGCAGATGCAATATCATATATGAGAATCCTGATTATAACCTTAAAAGGTGACATCGCAAACGACACTTGCGATAAGGCTAATCCTCGGTGAATCATCTGAGACACTTGTTGTATTGCGAAGAACTTATAGCCTGTATATAATAAGGGAAAACAATGGAGCTCCTCAGGGGGAGTAGAACTGACACAAAGAAACTAGTAGGGGTATTTTGATGGGTCATTGGACCATAGGTAACCTTATTAGGGGATTGGGGCTGAGGTTTCTTAGAGAATCAGGGTGGATCTATGGTTGTACTTAGAAGATTATATATTTCCACGAATCTATGGGGTATGGGTAAGGGTTATAAGGGAACGAAGGGAATCGTAAGTACACGTTTTTTTTTAAAAATTAAATCCGGAAAGTTAATATATCGGAAAAGAAAAAATTGCCAAACCCAAATGAAAAATTGGAATCGTACGTTCGTCGAACTGAAAATAACAAAAGTGATAGATTTTAGATCCACAATCCACTGCGGCCGTACACAGGTTTGATTCGTTTTGAATGAATCTGGTTTTTAAATTTTTTTAATAATTTTTTTTTCTTCTATTTTTCTCAATGTTTTTTGTTTTTTTTTCATTTTTTCATTTGTTTTTCATATCACTCAATTTCGCTAATTGTGACCTGTTGATGAGTCAAAACCAAGACTTTTAACTTGTCACCCAAAATCAAATGGGTTGGGTGATGAAATGACAAATAAATTTTTTTTTCAGCTTTTGCTATATACCGGAGAATCAACAAAAAAAAATCCCTTCTTGAACAACTATAAGTTTGCCCCGGTAAAAAATCTTAAAGAGTAATCTCTAATTTTATTTTAAATTTGAATCGAGCCATAAAGTAAACTTAGTCACGATTGAAATCCTATAAATTTTAAATAAATAATTTGTATTGGCAATGGTCTATGTAGAATTCTTGAACCTATTGTACTTCAATTGTCATTGTAACCTCCTATACTTTTTTACATTGCATCGCCATTATTGTAATTGAATTTCATTGAAATTAATCATTTTTGTTACCAGAATTTTTCGACAGTTTATTTCATTATCTCGTGAATTTTCCGACTATATTTCGCTATCAAAATTTTCAAAAAACAAGATTTAACAAAAGGAAAGGAAAGTAGAAAAATATATTTGGTTATCTGAGGGTAATTAAAAAAAAAAAAAACTATCTTTGTATGATAAAGAAAAGTCATAAGCTATTTGTAGGAATAGAAGTCCTTAGGTGAGGCACAAAAGGACCTATAGTGAAGAAATTTATAACATAAACGCGAATTTGCAGATATAAAAGGTGACGAGTGTAGTAAATTTATAGATTTTAGCTCGCTTCAGACTCAACCGCTAACTACTTTAAAACTTCACTGTAGCTTGTGTAACTCCCTTCAATAAAGAGAAAAATATTATGAAATTCATTTAATGACAAATTCACAATATTAACAAGAACCTATGGAAATTAGCAAGATACTATTTGATTGATTGGATCTCGGAAAGGAATTTCATTGACTCAAAATCGATGAAAGTGATATCCACAAAACAGTATTTTGTTTCGAGAACAAATGCCGATTGGCTGAAAAATAGCAGTTGCTACTTATCATTGTCTAATAAATCATAACTTCAAAAACTATATAAACAATATTTTTGTCTTGTTTTTTTAGACGCTAATTATTATCAATTCTAATACAGTTCGCAATGTTTAAAAGACAAGTACCGAGGTACTTGTAAGTTACTGGCTTTGTAGCCAAAAATCAAAATTTCATAAAGAAATTTTGAGAGCATATTGCATGTTTCGATCAGCTGTGCAGGGCGATCTCATCAGGACACCAATGAAGCCCTGAACTTCATGCTGTCTATACTACAATGAACTCATATGTCCAAAGGTTGGTGGTGGATATATACAGATTTACTTAAAAATCTCAATATGAATCGGTATACAGTTAGATATATCATAGATCTTGAAACATATTTTTGGCGACGCATCATTAAAAGTCAATCCGAAAAAAGTATAATGTAGATAGCAAATTTTTTACCCTAAAACTCCCGAACAAACGCAATATCTCGAATCAAAAGGAAATGAAAATTGAAATTTATTCAAAATTTCTAAAGTAATTTCGAAATTCCTTGAAAAGGAACCACAAACTGGAAAAACCATTCTGAAACTTGGAAAATGTTTAAAAGACTCTCAGTACGTGAACAAAAATAAAAATATCCAGATTTTAATAAATTGTTCACTGTAAATGCGGATGCAAGCCAATATGTTCTGAACACAGTATTTTACCAAGGAAGAGCATCCAACACAGAGCTGAAATACTATAGGAAGAGCATTTGATACAGACTTCTCAAATATGGTTAGCGCAAAATAATAAGATATGAAAAGCTTCTACTAGAGAATTTTAACAAACGAAGATTCCCCAGATGAATTAGAAGAAAAAAAATGCTTACGAACTATTCACAGTGGTTTGTAAGGAGTAAATTTTTTTTTTATATATAAACGAACGAGAATAATCCTTTGATAAATAGATAAAGGCACATGCAATTTTTTTACTATCAGATTGACAACAGAATTTAATTCATGTCGTATACACGAGAGAGCTAAGATGGCATATTACGTCCCCTTCGAAACCAAATAAAAAAGATTGATGTCCCTACAGGATTATTTAAGGTCGAGGACAGTAGGTATACTAAAAAAAAAAACCTTTGGTGAGTGGGTGAATTTAAAAATTTGTGAATAATAATTCTCTTAAAAATTTAACGTAGAGGAAGAGGGATTAGAAAATGGGCAGGTTTGAACAGAAACGAGTTAGAGCATTGAAAATCGTTGGGGAATCGGGAATTTATCTGTAAACTGACGAATCTGGACCTGAACCATTTAGCGGAAGTAGTAATGTATATCCTTATTACCTGAGCACGCAAAATGGCGAAGACAAAAGAAATGTGAGAGGCCGTGAAAACGTTTTTTTTTTTTTTTTTGTGAAAATGTAGTTGATATAGAGAATAACTAGACTGAACAGTGGAAAGATAATACACTAGTAGTTCAGGATTTCTACTTTTCCAAGACAGACATTGGAACTTAGGATGAGTCCTTCAATGGTCCACTTCTTTTTAAACCAAATATTACCAGCAAAAAATGACAATACAGAACAAAGTCTTTTAAATTTTGCGATCCTGTTGGATATGTACTTAACATTGATATGTATTAAGGAAAACCTGCAGATATCGAAGACAGACAGACTGGTTCTTCTTCCAAAGTTGATAAATTAGTAATGAAATTAATAATTTAATGAAGGTTGTTCTTCCTATTTCTTCTGGGTATCGATCATGTGGTTTTTGTAGGACAAAAACATTTCTGATAAATTCATACTGTTATAGAAATTATCTATACATAAAATAAGTCCTGGATCCATTAATAGTAAATTAAAAAACAGGGAGTATATTTGGAAACGCAAAGGAAAAAATTGTGTTTCTAAATGAAAGGATACCCGAGATTTAATATATTTATCCATACGTTTATTCATTCGAAGATGCAAACAGTCTAAAACTCCCACAGGAAACAAAAATGAAATGAAATAGCTTTCTATACTGATTATATGGCAGGAGTAGACAGAACAATACAAATAATTTCATACTAATCAATTCTACAGAAAACCATCAATGCTAGAAGAAAGTTCTCCTATTTGATATGACTCTCTTCAACTCTTTATCAGTTTATCTAAATAAAGAAATTGAATTAAAAAAGCTCACATTTTTAGTATTTCGAGATTCGGTCATAAGAGATTTCCTCGGAATTTCTCAGTGTCAATTTCATCTTCATCTCAAGAACGATCTTCATCAGCTTCTGGACCATCTTCTTATGGTAATCTGAACGCATGATTTTCTTGAGATAAGTCTGGATGAAAGAACTATTTGAAAACAAAATTTATTGATTATAATCAGGAAAACTACGGCGGTTTGATGGATCCAATTGGATCTATACCAGATTTTCGTCTTGTTCCTGTTGCCCGAGAGGAGTTTTATTTTTACACGATAAATTCTTATTTGGCAATAAATTTTAATTTGACGGCTGAATACGAAACAATTTCCCAAAAATATCTCGTTGCAAAATTTTAAAAACATTGACATGAAATTATTTTCATTTTTCCTGCTTCATTATATTTACAGCATCACAATTTAATGATAAAAAATATACTCATTTCAATATAAACAGAATATAAAATTAAAAGTGTCTTTTTTCATAATGTTTCCAGTTTTCAAACATCTCCAGAAAAATATAAAAATAAAAATACAGAATCCCTATGATAGATAAATGAACGCAACACACCTTACTAAATGCAACAACAACATTTAATAATTCAAAACGCAGCAAAACGTCATTGATCGAAACGGAAAATAGTTTGCGTCGATTCGCTTCGCAGCCGCTAGTGAAAAAAATGTGCAGGCACGCCACTTCAGATCTCAATTGGACTTTATACGGTTGTGACGCGTGTTGCACTTTGTAATTAAAAAAAAAAATTGAGAACTGTGCCCGTATTTTGTTTTTGTTTAAGTTTTTTTTTTTAATACATAAACTTGAGGTCTAAGTTGATAATAATTTCGTAAAATTCTCTTTAGAATCGGAATCTTATTTGAAAAACTTTTTACAATTTCCAACTTTGTACATAGGTAAAATGGCTGCCATCCCAGGTCCACAGTTCGGCAGATTACGATCGTTTCGTGTCAACTTTATCAGCCAGCAACAGGGTGTCAGTTTTTTTTTTTTTGCAAAATGAATTTTTTCATGTAAATTGGTGAAAATGCTTGTTTTATTGGATTTTTCGTGATCAGTGTGCATATTTATGATGGTTTTAATAAAAATTAAGAAATCAACCGGTGATTTAAAAGAAAAAGTGATGTTATGTGATATACATATTTGTGAACGTGGTATGGTGTGTGTGTGTTACCGAAATATAGCCGTTGTTCGAATACAGTTTGAGGGTAAGTGGATAATTTTATAGATTTTTTTGCCATATCTGTGTCAAATGAAAATGAAAAATTATAATTAATTCATTAATTCGTGAGGAAATTAATTATTTATTTATTTATGATACGAAATTAGTGTCAAGTTGGGATTTTGTTTTTTATGTTAGCTGTGCTTCTTTTAATGCCAGTCAGTGCTGCTATTTGTGCTTGTGTCTATTAAGTGTATTCCAGGACTGTGTTGCCGTTTCACAATTTTTTTAGGATGATCAAAATATCCAGTCAAAACTCTCTGAAATCGCACTGGCCAGTGAAATCAATTCTTGTTAAGAGTTGGGAGGAATTTCGATATGCCTGGTTTTCCTAACTATTATCAAACTCGTTCATTGTTTTAATATATGTTCAGTTTAGTCTGCTTAGTACCTATATTCTTATATTCCGTTCTTTCCCAATTATTCGTATTTATGTAGTTAGGTGGTGGTACCGTACGGTACCGTTAGGCATTTGTATATAGAAAAGTCATTATTAACTGAAAAATTTTCTATAAAGCTGCCAATAGTTTGATTCGCAGAAAAAAACATTTCTTGCATTGAAAAATATCATTAGATATTATTTAGTTTTACATAAATAAGCGCTTACACATAAATGCCTCCTATGTTTTTTAATGAATTTGTGAAAAGTTATTTAGACAAAGCCCCATTTTACATTTAATGCACAACGAATGTATGCGCGAAAGACACCATACACAGTATCGGCGTTCCTTGCATGGAATACACATTGGAAAGCAACATATTTCGTATAATTTTATTTAACTTATTCAGGTACATAAAATTTAATATAGTGACATTTCTACGAGGAGTATCCTCGGTGCTTGTTAAAAGCTGTCACCCCCGTATTGTTATTACAGGAGTAAGTTCAACCAGGAGGTTGAAGTGATGTTTTTGGTACACAATAGATTAACGGTATACGCCGACACCTAGTGGCCTAGTCGCACCTACTCTTAACCTTAATCTCAACATTAATATTTCATCCATTTGCCACTTTACTTTTCCTCAGCCAGATTGAGTGTTTTATTTTTTATTTTTTTGTTTTTGAAACTTTTGACATCTCCATCATCGGTTCCAGAAATGTAGGCGAAATTTGTTAATATCCGTTATTTGAGGTTCCATAGAGTTAGAACGTCAGAGTCGGATGTAGCGGATGAGAATGGTGTCAAAAGCTTTGAATTTAAAACAGATTTTATTTCGAAGACCTATTCTTCTATGAGTGCTTTAAGTGTCAAGGAATGGAGAGAGTTTTTAAGAGATAAAAATTATCAGCCTTCAGAATCCACCAAAACGTGGTGGCAACTGATCAGGTACAAAATGGATTATTACATTTCGACTCACATTTTGCTGCATGAACTCTTTGTGAATATGGTAATGTGTGAAGCATATTTTTCGGGCACTAGCTCCAGGTATAGTCCAGATTAGACGAAAATTGTAAATGAAGTAAGTAAGTACAAATATAATTCCTTGATATTTGAATTTTTGAAATTTTAAATATTCCAAAAGTACTTAAATATTTGGTATTCATTACTTTAGTAATTAGAGAAATTTCCGCAAGGGGTCTCGCCCAATTAAATAATCACTATTAGATATAAGACAAAAGAATAGCAGCAAGTTAAATTTATTTTTTTGTTGCCATTTGTTGCAATGAACAATTTACATGGGTAATATCTGTCCAATAAATTATATACCAGAGAAGTCTGAGCCTTGATTTTGGTTATTGTTTTTGTTTAGGGGCTGTCCGAATCCAAGTCTTCGTCTTCGTCTTATTATTACAGCTAGTGACGTAACACAACAAGCTCAGCTATTATAATAGTTAGACGAAGACGAAGCTAACCTGTCCGAATTCGTTCATTTGCTCAGCATGATTTCACAAACAGCAAACAAACCTAACGTCACAATACGTTGTCTATTTAAATAAGTCAACTCGAACTTTGGATAGAGCTTGTTACGTCACTAGCTGTAATAACAAGACGAAAATAAATAAATAATAGCTGGCGGTGCTGTTGAGATCTAAAGAACTGCCTGAGAGCGCGTCGACATGAAAAGCAGAAATTTTGTAAACGGCGTTTTCATAAAAATTGCAAATACAAGTTCAAAAGTGGACTAAATCGGGCAACTCCTTCGTATCGTTGTCATACAAATATTTCATTTTTTAGTATATAATTGGACCACTGCCTGACAATAACTTTGGTACTTGGCGTTTTCATAGCAATAATGAATAAAATGTAAAAAATGGACTAAATCGGGCATAAAAAATTTTGGTTTTTTCTCTATATATTTGGAAAACTGCCTGAGAACGCGTCGACGTGCAGGGGTCAAATTTTTGTACACGGCGTTTTTTACAAAAAAATGTAAGTTTAAATGCATAAAGGTACAAAGCGAACAACTCCTTTGTAGGGTTGCCATAAAAATTTTTTTTTTTAACTATGTGTGTATATATTTAGGCACTACCTGAGAACGCGTCAACGTAGAGAACTAAAATTTAGTACACGGTGTTTATTTTCATAACAATAGTAAATAAAATTGCATAAATGGTCTGAATCGGGCAACCCCTTCTTGATGTTGCCATACAAAATTTTTGGTATTTCACTATATATTTGAAAACTCTGAGAACGTGTAGACGTAGAGATCTCAAATTTTGTATACGGCGCTTTCATGAAAATTGCAAATACAAGATCAAAAGTGAACTAAGTCGGGTAACACCTTTTTGGTGTTGCCATACAAAACTTTAGGTTTTCACTATATATTTGATAGCTGCCTGAGACGGGCTCGAGGTGGAGAGCACCTATTTTGTACACGGCGTTTTCATAAAAATTGCAAATACAATTGAAAAATGGGACCAATCGGGCGGCTCCTTCGTAGGATTGCCATACAAAAATGTCGTGTTTTACTATATATTTGGGCACTGCCTAAGAGCACGTCGACGTAGAGATCTCTCGAGCTACACTCTCCCACACATATGAATGTATGTGCATGCACATAAACGCAACAGACAGATTGAAACCCTAGAGTAAACAACCCCCCCCCCCCCACCCCCATCTATTTATATATATCATCGCCGGGCAACGCCTACGAACTCCCCCTAGTATGTATGTATATACATATATTGGAAATTTGTACATACATATGTATTAGAATTTGGTGTTTAAAAGAATTTGGAAGTATTTAGAAGGGAATTAAAAGTGATCTGGAAAGTTATTAGGCACCTAATTAAGACCAGAATATTTAAGTAATTTTATGGGAATTATAAGTACAAGTTCAGGTTCCGATATCGGTACGTAACATTTCAAATACAAATATGTCTATACATACCAAGATAATGTACTTGCGCACTTACAAAACTTCCAGTACAAGGTATTAAAGAGTGGGTAAGCATGAATAAGTATTTCAGTTTCGTAATAGCAACATTCTAATTTTAAATATATTGAGCTAATAATAAGGTTGAAGTCCACAAAAATATGAGTGGAACCAAAATATACATAATATCAGACAGCCAGGCAGCACTTAAAGCGTTAACCTCGTTTACCTCGTTTACCTTTGAGTCTAAGCTGGTTTGGGACTGTCATACTGTCTTGAAGTAACTGACCGAAACAAATAGTGTGACACTTATCTGACTACCAGAACATGAAGGCATTAAGGGAAATGAGATTGCGAACCGCCTTGCAAAGAAAGAAGTCAAATCCCCATTTATTGGACCTGAGACTGTCTTTAGACACCCAAAAAGTCACCTTTCAGCTCAGTTCAGGCTTTGGGAGGACAGAACTAAGAAGGAACACTGGAAAAATACCCCGGGGCTGAGACAAGTGAAGAAGTTTATAAAGTATTCGCAACAGAAGACAAAAGCATTCCTTATGCCCAGCAGAAGGGAACTAAGGCTCATAACGGGACTACTTATTGGGCACTGCCGACTTAGATACCATCTTCAAAAGATGGATATGGTCGACGATGAGACCTGTCGCTTCTGTGTGGAAGACGGTGTACCGCATAAGGCTTAGACATCTAGGAAAGGTATTTCTACTGCCAGCGGATGTCGGAAAAATGGCCCCCAAGGACATTATATGCTTTATTAAAGACCTTAAGTTCTAATGGGCGTCCTAGGGCATTTAGGGGTAATGTCACAAAAGGTCGCGGTTACAAGATGAGAGGCGGGAGGCATCCCCCGTTATTAATAATAATAAGGTTGAAGTCAAATTTGCCAAAGTTTTTAGGTTTTTAAGATACTATTAATGTCACTTTGAATATTAGATAAGCTTCGATAACTTATGGCTTTTGTGCTATATACTACAAAAATGATTAGCTAAAAGTGGTCATTCCCTTTCCTATTAAATTTGTCGGCTTGCTTTAAGAACACTCTATTTGAAAGGCGCTTTCTTATGAATGTGATCCAGGGGTAGGTTATGTTAGATAAGAGCTATAGAAGTACTTAGCCTGCCTCACTTAGACCTCCAGTGGGTACATTGTGCCCCTTATCTTAACGGAGTAACCTTTGAACCTACCCTAGATTCCTGTTGTTTCCCTTAGGAAACTCATTATGCATCTGAACTCTTTGTATTACAGATCCTCCAGACTTGAAAAGCTACCTAATAGCCTACCACTTTAATTCATCAGAGCGGGGCATTCGCAAAGTAACATGTTTGACGGATTTGATTTTCTCCGAATCCTAACAAATCGAAATCGTTCGCCTCCATTCCCAGTCTTTTAGCAAGGTCTCCTATAGTCTAAAGACTTTAATGACCCCTATTAGATTCCTGGTATATGTTAGCAGTTTCCTTGTCATCTTTCTGTGATATGCCGGCCACAATTGCCTTACGATACGGCAGATTTCCCTGTTGATACAGCGGAGGCTTGCCTTATGATAGATGCCCCTGATGATCTCTTAAAGCATCGATCGGCGGGATCGCAAAAGCTATGGCTGTAGAGCTATTCATTTCAAAGGCCTTTTGGCCAACTCATCAGCCATCTCAATCTTTGAGATATTCCTGTGGCCAGGCATTCAGCATAGGGTCACCTTCAGTTTATATATGTATAGTAGGATTCGTGAAGTTTGGATTATCAGTTCTGAACTATCCTGTAGTCTGATAATCTCCATAATTTACATTGAAGCTATTGGGCAATCTATCATTACTGTGCAGAGCTTGACAGTTGGATTTAATACTAGGAGCCTTTATCATATATATATATCCATATATGTATATTATCTCTAACGGTTTACTTTATCAATGTAGCGCATTCCACTTGTGATTGTATTCGTCACATATTTCGTGGTCGAAGCGATAGATTCAAAATCGCATGGTAGGTCTTCGACTGAATTTCGTAAGGTCTATGTCATAAAAAAAAAAATTAAAATCACTTTAATTTTAACTCAAGTTGCATGGCGATATCATGCATTCAGCTTAAAGCACCATGACGAAGCAATGTCAGGCATAGAACTAAATTTGTACTTTATGACGCTCAGTGGATTATCAGGGCTGTATTTAAATGTGTAGGTAAGTAAGTAAAAGTATTGAGCTAGTGTCTATAATTTGCCGATCTGGTTTGTCCGTCCTTTTGTTCAGCAGTGCTTCTACATAAGTATAAAATACTTTCTCCTAATTGCAAAATGAAATCTTCTACTCACACTTTTAAGAGCCCTAAATATGCTTTTTTTTAGTTCTGATTAACTTCCCTAGTTATATTTTATTTCACAGCATTGGGCTGCAATGGTGAAAATTGAGCGAATTCTTTAAGTTGATGTAACGTGACCTTATTTTTCATGATTCGGTATGCCTTAATTGTTTGACTATCTTTACAGCAACCAGAACATGTAATTGGAATGAGGGGATGACAAGAGCCTTCAAACGTAGAAAATCAATGTTAGGATGAAAGATCTTGAGAAACTGAGAATAAGATTTAGAAAAGGCAAACTCTAATCCCATATCAATCTTTAAGGTATATTTGTAAGCAAATAAAAGCGATTTATATCTTTATATTGACAATGCCATACAATGCGGTTTAGAGGTTGCACAATATATTTACGGCAGTTTTTGTTTTAAACTCAGTTTAACTTTTCTCCAACTTATGTTCAGATGTTCCTTATTACCCATTCATTAATCTGAGCTGAAATTCAAAAAAGCTCAACTAATTTATAGCTTAAAAGTAAATTGCTGGCTTTTTTATTTTATTTATCATTTTTTTTTAAATTTTTTCATTGCAAACTTTTCAGCATCAATTAGTGCCTGTCATAACAATTAATAGCACCGTAAAGTCCGTAGTAGATAGGTACATTGGTAGACCAACTCCTTTGTAATGTTTTATACTTGCAGTCAGTAAAAGCCTTTATCCAGGCAACGATGTGTTAAAGTCATATGCTGGTAACCAATTTCTAATCACTAGATTTTGCCGTTAGCAAAGAAGGATAGGATATTACATATACATAGGATGAAAAGTGCACGGTAAAGTTTTCAGAATTTTCCGGTAAATTACATGGGAAACCACACCAAACGAAATATATCCGAACATGGTAACGCAGCAATGGGTGAACTAACGGAGCAGCCATATATGTATAGTAGATATATACATAACTCTCTGAGGATAAAAATCCTTGCTAGAGGGTAGAACAGAACTTACAAATACACAACTTGTCCAAAACTGCTTTAATTAATTTCCCAGGAAAATGATTTTGTCCTGTGATCACCCACAATACGAGTAGGTAGTTAGTGGAATGTTTGTAAAAAAGTTTGCTGTAAAAGTTTTGAATAAAAACAAAAAACAAAAAAGAAGGAAAAAAAATTCTAAATATATAACTCCCACTCTCACCCCATATACATATACAGCCTTCACATTGATTTCGAATGACTGACCGCCACTTCACTTCTCTCTCTCTCTCTACCATTAAGGCTTTCAGCAGCTGACCCCTTTCAGGACTTTTGTGTCCTTCAGCGCTTTCAATTGCATTTCAATTTGCATGCCACCATAAAAGAAAAATTCCTTCGTCAGAGTTGGGGGAGGAGATTTATTGTGTTTTAAAGTTTTTATGTAAATTCTACGGAATTCACCCACCCCCACACCGATAAGTACTCTTCGAGCAATTCCCGCAAAACCTTCATGTTTTCTCGATCATTGCGCATTGTTCGAACTCTGAACTTTTGTGCAAAATTACCTCGGTTTTGTCGGGCTTAAAATTTCAAGGGCCATTATGCAGTAGAATTCGCATTTTGTAAACACGATTGTCGGTTTGGTTTGGTATGGCTGCCTGGTTGGTCTTCACTTCGACATTATAGAAATATTCACGAAACATATTTACAAAAGTAAAAAAAAAAAATAGAAAAAAACAATTTTTTTTGCTTCAACTTAAGTGGTTTTCCATTGTTCCCTATTTGCCTCTTCGCTGTTGTCGGAGAATTTTTCGCCCACAAGAACAATAATTTTAAAGTTGTTGAATTAATCACTGAACGAACTCAACAAACCGACAACTAATTAGGCGTTATTCGTACAAATAATTGTTTTTAAGGGAAAGTTTGAGTTTAAATAAAATAATTGGAGGGAAAAATGAAAAACGAAAAAATGTGCAGAGTATATACAAAGTCCTTGGGAATAATGATGGGTTTTGAAATGTAAATGAAGGTATAATTTGTTTCCCAAGGTATAATAAATAGAACAAAGGATAATTGCTGGCAATAAGTGTTATGGGAATATTATTTTACAACTACTTGAGAAAGTCAACAATTTTTGCTGTTATTTTTGAATTCATTTGTTCCTAGCTAATTGTTTGTTTTTTTTCTTTTTTCAAAACTGATTCACTTTTTGATATAATACTTAATATTTGATTCTGAATAAAATCTGCATGATTCCCTTTTTTTTTTTTAGTAAGTAATAGAGGAGAAAATCTATGTTGCAAAAACGCAACGCTGGGAATATGAGAGGTGAAATAAAATGACTCATGTAAATAAAAACTATTTTTATTTCAATATATTTTTATATTTATATAGGTGACATTGAGGAATTGTGAGTCACATGGGGAGTTGTAAGTCACGTCAATATTTCACCACAATTAGAAAGTCTGACTCATGAAAATAGCTGTCTTGGTCTTGTATTTGATCAAAATCATTTTCCATTAGCAATTGAGCGTGTACACGTACGCGTCCGTCCCGTGCAACAAAAACTTGAAAAGTTTTCTCAAAATGTTTATTCCGAGTGTTTGTGTTTGCATTGATCTGACAAGGATTTTTCATAGAATCGATTCAGGTAAATATATTCATAATTATCGTATGGCATCGACATTTCAACTCTTAAAAAGAATTTCGCTGAAACATGCATTGAGCTAATCATGCACGGCCCTCTTTTCAACCAAAACGTTTGAAGAATTGTGAGACAATTTTTTTTGAAGCCGAAGCTGTTAACTTCTGCCATAGATGGCATAAGAACTAGATGTCGCATGGCATACCGTAGAAAAGTATACAGATTTTAAATGGTTGGTCCATTCCGGAATAGACCACAACATGTTTCTAAGGCACCGAGAACAAATGTTGCTTTAGCAGCAGTTTTGTATACATTTGGTCGACTGCCTCAATATGGTAGATGCGGGAAAATATGAATCACTCGACGTATCTATCATCATTTCTCTTTTCATGTTGCTGTACTGATTGAAGTAAGGAACGATGCACAGCACAACATATTCGGTGCCGTGGGAGGGACGTAAATGTTACTTTTTTCTTGTCTAGTTTTTGGAAATACTTTTTATTTTGCTGTAATTACTAGGATTTGATTTGATTTAAAAGAAAGAACAACTTTATTAAATTCATTTGCCCCTGAGAGTCATTTTTTGTAATGGTATTACATGACGGTTTTGCACCAACTAAATATTCTTCTATTGAACTTAACAATTTTCCTAGAAATTTACAATTCGCCCTGCCTTTGACAAACTATACATACAAAGTCTAGCCACGTAGAACAAAAATATGCAAGGCTTTTCATCCGCAAAGGGTAAGCCAGCAATGCCTCGCCCCATACAAAATCACCATTCCCACGGCCCGATGAAGAAGGCCACAATGTTTTCTTAGAAATTTACTGGAAGTTTCTTCCTTCGAATTTTCATGCATTGGCCGAGAGCTCTCATATAAAATCAATGATACCGCGAGCTGATGGAAGAAAGGCCGCAATTTTTTCTTAGAAATTTTTAGGAAAATTCTTTCCTAGAATTTATACGCACTTTTGGAGGGCGACAACAAATGCTATGAGCGTAGGCGCGTAGCCAAGCAATAAGCAAAAAATAGTAAATTTCTAACAAAAAATTGCGGCCTTCCCTACATCAGGTCAAGGCATAGTTAATTTTATATTGGAGTGAGGCACTACTCTGCATGTTATTTTTGTCTATGGTCCTGCCTGTCCTTTGCCGACGTCTTGTATACATTTGCACACAATTAAAATGCTTCATTCTCGTACGCAAACTTTGCGATACCTTTCCTTTACTTCTCTATTCGTAGATTACGCTCGTCTCCTCCTAACATCGACCGATCACAGCATCTATTGAATGAGGATCGCTGTGAGTGCGTTTACGCCCCATCCACCGCACCGAATATGTTGCGCCTTACAACAGTCCTTTAGTTTGATCAGTACAGCAACATGAAAAGAGAAATGATGATAGATATGCCGCAGAAATTGTGTCGGAACAATTCTAATCGCTGCGATTTATGCGATCGAGCTGTTCATTTGAAATGTGATAGTTCTGGAGCCTATTTCACATGCCCGAATTTCGAATCGGAATAATTTCAATATTTATTCGTTTTTATATTTTTTCTAACTAATTCTTATATAATTTTCAACCATACAATAAATATTTTACAATGATATTTTTAATTTTCGACTTAATTCGGACGGTGACTCTCCCCCAATGACAATGCTCAGATTTTTTCAGCAGATAATAATTTCATGAAACTGCTTAAGCTAAAAGTTAGGGCTTCCTTCCAAGTAACATAAGCCATTATGAAATGAAAAAAAAAAAATGTTCATTTTTATGGCAGTGTGACTCACAATTCAGTCCCATAACATTTTGAAGTGTTGGAGAAATATGAATGTAAGTTCACCAATTAGTATCCTTCCAAAGTAACTCCATTTTGATGATCTGAGGGAGGAATTATTATCGCGGATCGGAGATGTTGCAAACAAAATTAGGGACGCGCTAAAGTAGATGGATACCAAAAGAGGGCAGTGGCATGCATTAGAAATAACGGACGAGAGAATTAACGTTTTTAAATTCACAATGTGTGAAAAAAAAAAGAAGTATAATTAAGTTGTTGGTGTACGCTTATCTGGATTCTTCGGTCTCATAATGATTTCTAACAATAATTCCTCAGAAGTTTTCTTTGAATTACTTTTGAATCGGCGCAATAAATGGTACGCCGTTATAAAGAGGCCAGTAGGAGGTAGTCCGAAATGAATTAAAATTCACAGGTTAATAATGTTATATTCCGCGTAAGATGGTGCGAAGTTCGAATTTTGAGAAAGAAGAAATTAAATTTTTCATACTACGTTTACTGCGCTGTAGGTGGAGTGCTTAGAATAAACTTAGTCGGACCTTGCTTCGTGTAGCTATTTCAAAATTCGTTCTGTCCGGCACACTATTGCTTATAAAATAATGAATTATCCCAATTAAAACTATACCAGCCACATCAAAGGCCGTATCTGCATTCAGTACTGTACGATAATATTAATTTTTCTTCTTGTACATCCGAATTCAGTGCAAGTACATTAGCATTGGTCAGTGATCAGTACCGCGGGTACTCTCAGCTATGACTATTGAACTGCATGGACGCTCAAATATTTGTGTTGTTGTGTGACGTTCTTTGTTCTACTATTTCCGCGCAGCTGGATGTGTCCCCGTATTTATAGAATGCGTAAATAGGAGATCGGATTGATTAAAACACCAACATTATTTAGAATAGGAATGCTCCTATTCCTATGGAGTGTTCCAAGCCAATCCGTAAACAAAGCATCCGCAATAACCGATCCCGGAAACGTGCAATTGCGACTTAAAGGAGGGAGCCTTCCACAGTTGCGAATGGTACTCCATCTCAGTCCTCTTTAAGAAATGGTATTGGTGCCTCTTTGAGAACGGTACCTAAACTTTCGAATGTTTTCGTCACTCGTCTCTGTCCAGAAAAAATGTGCGAGAACATATCGAAGTATTTGAATTCCAAAAATATTGCGACTGATGGTATTTTTTGTCAAAAAATTAGCAAAAGCTCTAAACCGGTTGAATCCTTTCTCCTAACTGTTTCAGCAGATATGCAGGACAAGTTATTAGACCCCTTACTTTGGCCTCCTGGCGCTTTTACTAAATTATTTGTACCGTCTGAGCGCCTACCTAGAAATAAAGGTAAAATAAACAACGTTGTTCCAAAAAACTGAAGTCGCTTTCCCTTTATTATCAAAATGTAAGGAGGATTCAGACAAAAACCTCACATATCTTCAAATTCTCTGTCGCAGTTTGCTTCCATATAGTTGTTTTCACTGAAACTTGGCTGCATCATGGTATTCGCGAAGCTGAAATCCTTGACAATTCTTATCAAACCTGTAGAAGAGATAGACATACTGTTTCGGAAGCTCGTGGTGGTGGCGTACTTCTCGCCTGGAAAAATAAGTTCTCGATATTGAGCTCATAAGCTCTTAAGCTGTCTCTCCTAAAATATGACTTCTACATACTTTGTTGCTATATTCCTCCAGACTCCATAAATATCGTCGAGGACAAAGATCAGAATATTTATGACCTACTCATTTTAACATCTAATTTTATCCATGGCAAGATGGAACCTCTTGACGAATTACTACTTATTGGTGATTTTAACCTACCCAATATTCAATTAGGTACTTAATGATGTTGACGATTTCTATCTTCCACTTAATAACTTGACAACAAGGGAATCACTTTTCCTTGACACTATTTTATCTCTTGGTCTCACCCAAATCAGTAATGTTAAGAATGACATGGGTAGGCAGCTAGACCTGGTATTTTCTACTGACCCCGGGAACTTATTAGTTGAACCTAGGTCAGTTATAATGTCTACTCTTGATAAATATCACCCCCCCCTCTACTAATTACATATTGCCATGAAATCGAAAATCTCGCAAATTGTGACGAAACACAATACTTTTTCAATTTTAGAAAAGCTGACTTTTCGGAACTTTCTAGTAGACTTACCTCTATTGATTTCAACACATTGCTGTCTTGCAATAGTGTTGATGAAGATGTTTTTAAGTTTTACATAATTCTTTTCGATTTATTCGCTTCTCATGTTCCCCGTGAGCGCCAGCGGATCTCTAAAACATCACCGCCATGGTTCAATAAAGAGCTGAAACTCCTTAAAAATAGAAAGAATAAACTGTAGAAAGGATATTTGCGGGACAAGGATATTATAAGTCACAGCAACTTCCTTACATCCTATAATGAGTTCAACGAACTTTCCTCTTCACTGTATGATGAGTATATTCAAAGTATGCGTGCGAAATTAGTTAGTGACCCACGTAACTTTTTTAGGTTTATTAATATGAAAAAAAAACCGGACATCTTCATTTTATGCTTCATTTTTTGAAAATGCATTTTCCTCTTCAAATTTCCAAACTCATAATAGCAACTTTAGTTGTATGAACGACTCTCATAGCGTTTCATTCACTATCCCTACAATTACACATGAAGATATACTTGATCATATTAATGGGCTTCCAAATGACCACACAACGGTTCCCGATGGGATTCTTCCAGCCTTTCTGAAGTCATTTTGCTTCTCCCTAGTAGCCTCGCTGAGAACTATTTTCCAAAAATTGCTCGATAGTGGTTGTTTTCCGCAGCTGTGGAAAAATTCTTTCATCATACCTATCCACAAAACAGGTAGTAAAAATGATATTTCTAACTATAGGCCTATTGCGAAAATTATCTTTCATGTCCAAATTATTTGAATCAATCATTTACTCTCAGCTATCATTTTCCTGCAAGAATTTGCTTTTTTCAAATCAACATGGATTTATTTCGGGCAGGTCTACAACCACCAATTTATTAGAATTCATCTCGGATACTAATGGCGGGTTTGCAAAAGGCTTCCAGACAGATTGTATTTATACTGGCTTTCGACAAGTTTTCTCACTCCGTGATATTGTTGAAAATGGAAAAGTATGGGTTTCCCCTAACGTTCCTAAAATGGATGGAGTCATATCTAGATAACAGAACATACCAAATCTATTTCCGCCATTCCATCTCTAGAGTCTTGAAAGCTTCGTCCGGCGTACCTCAAGGGAGTCATTTAGGCCCGTTGCTCTTTAATCTATCTATTGACGACGTTGTATCTGTTGTGAAGAACTGCAAAGTCTTGATTTATGCTGACGATATTAAACTTTTCGCTTAGATTAAATCTTTTAACGATTGTGAGCAGGTACAGGGTAACCTCCACAAATTTTACGACTGGTGCAAAAACAATAACTTGGTACTCAATATTGACAAATGTGAGGTTATGAGTCTCCACAGGAATCAGAAACCTATCAGCTATGATTATGAATTCTCGAATTCCTCAATTCCTTGAATTTCGTCTCCCATATAAAGTTCATGGTATCAAAGATTAGTTCTATGCTGGACTTTATAAAATGTTGGTCTCGAGAGTTCTCGAATCCCACCATTACATTGCATCTGTACACTTGCTTTGTGAGACCCTTTCTTGAATACGCTAGTCAGGTTTGGTCTCCAATTTACGGTATACACATCGACCGTATCGAGTTTGCTCAGCGGAACTTCTTACGATTTGCTCTCAGGCACATATCCTGGAATAATTCATTAATTCTTCCATCCTATGAGGATCGTTTGAAGCTTTTAAATATGCACTAGCTTGAGAAACGTCGTATGGTTGCCGATGTAACGTTTGTGCATCAACTCTTAAACGGGAATATTGATTCTCCATTTTTACCTAACAAAATCTCTTTCCATGATAATAGGCACAATTTGAGAAGGCTACCTTTGTTTCATGTTAACTCCTCAAGGTCTCGTTCTACTTCGCGATGACCATCTACCTCCGAGGACGTACTTACCAGGTTAACTAGACAGACAATCTCGCGCGAAGACAAAGTAATATCCTTAAACGACCATTCAGCAAAGTATGTGCTTTGCCTATGTCCGGACGACCACCACACGCAGCCCTCAGTGCGGGCGGCCTCTTCCTCTAGGACTCAAGAGCTTCATCAGCATAAATCTATTGCTTTAACTGTTAATCATGATAACTACTTTGTATTGTTCATTGCTACTCTAATTTTGTCTAGAGTCAAATCAACCTTGAAATACGAAACAAAAAGCATCGAAATAAATGTAAAAATAAACTTAATTATTAAAAATATTCAACTTCTTAAAGTTATCGGCTGTGCATTTTCATTAAAAAGTCCCCATTCTTTAGATCTGGTCCCCCGGCTGCGTGGAAGTGAGCACCTACTTTAAATCCCATCCATGTTTCGATGACAGTACCTTTGATTTCGCTTACACATTTGACATTCTTTCGGACTCCAGAGGGAATGCCGCACGTGTCAAACGGGATTGCATGATTAGATCATTGAAAAACGACCTTGACAATATCCTTGCTTGCCACAAAGCTAAGCAGTCTCATCACTTTAAAACAAGATCATAATTTTACCATTGCCGTTTCTTTTGATACAGCATTAGTTTCCGATTCCCCCTTCACTAAGCATTCTTGGTATTAATATTTCCAGTAAACTAAGCTGCACAGATCACATCTCCCGTTTTACCAAATAAGCATCGAAATGTCTTGGAGATCTGAAAAGATGTTAGAAGTATTTCAGCCCATCGAATCTACATCATCTACAAGCTCTACATCAGAGCTAGGATGGAATACAATTCCTATATCTAGACGAAGGCCGGTCGCATAGTAGTCACTGGATATTGTCCAAAAGAGAGCCGTCAAGTTCATTGGCGATTTAGAAATAATTTGGTCATTTCAACTCGCTCGAGCACCTCCGTTTATCCTTCAAAATACTTTCAACCGTTCAGTAAAATTCCGTGATACTCTATTATCCTGAACTATGCATATGTGGAACAGTTCACCATCTTCTATTTTTCACATACAATCTGAAAAGTTTAAGAGTAACATACATCAGCACCATCGGCACACTTCTCGTGTGCACATATAATTTCCCTTCTCCTTTCTGTTATGCTATGCCACAGATAACCTACACCTACATACGAAAAACTGCAAAAAGACCTGGTAGGAAAGCTATGTTTTAAAACTGGCTAATGGCACCGTGTTATATGCTCTGTCTCTCTCTGCTGTATTATGCCACATAAATTCTTCGCAGCATTTATTACTGATAGCTTTCTTTGGTTAAATGTAAAGTTAAAGAGCTTTTAAACGGGTTAATATGGAGATTTTCTTATCTACTTGTATGTTGTCTATGGCTGTGCTTTGTATCGTAGGGTATCCTTTGATGTTGGCTTAATTATATAAAACAAACAAAAAAAGTGAAAGGTATCGGAACAGGATATGCATGTGAAGAATCGTCATTATGTTACAGGAAATTGTTTCAAGTCGAAATACAAGTGCATTACAATATTGGATGCAAATAGAGGTGTGATTTCTAGTACCTGAAAAACCTTCAGTTATGAATTACTCTGAATCTGACAGATCGTCTCCTCTACCATACATTTTTCTGTTTCTCACACTTCAACCCATGCCCTGTTTTATTTATAACCATCAATTACAATCAGCCTGTATATACAGGGTGTTTTCCACTAGGAGGTCAATAGAGCGGGAGGTGATGGTACTCACCTAGACAAAGCAAAGGAACCAAAAATTGTATGGCGGGGGGGGGGGGGGGGGAATATCATCCGTTTAGGAGTTACAGGATGATTAAAAAACAAAAGCTAGTTTTTCACAAAACACACTGTATCTTAAAAACTACAGGGCGTACGGTCACAGTTAAGAGCTCATTGTATGCAGAAATGGCCTTTCTAATGACTGCTCAATCAGTCCCATACCCCATCAAGAATTATGGTTGTGTAAACTAAAAACTTCGGATTTTCTTACCTTTTTTTTTTATTTAACCTCTATTATTTTTGCAAAATGGTCTTTAACATAACTTTTTTTTTATAAAAACTGTAAGCTGTAGACTCTCCTCTTTATGTGACCTATTACACCCTATTTGTTAACTGTACACTCTTAACTGTGACCGTACGCCCTGTAGTTTTTAAAATAAAGTGTGTTTTGTGAAAAACTAGCTTTTTTTCTTAATCACCCTGTAACTCCTAAACGGTTGATTAGCCCCCCCCCCCTGCCATTAAATCTTTGGTTCATCTAGGTGAGTACTATCGCCTCCCGCTCTATTGACCCCCTAGTGGGAAACACCCTGTATTAGTAGTACTAATATTGTCGGAAATTTTAGAAAGAAAAAAAAACACCAAACAATTGTTTTTCTTTTATAATCATTTTATTAACTTCCTACGCTAAGTTATGTGTTTTTGACTTAATTTATATCTCGCTCACAGGGCAAGCTTGAAAGCTCTTGTTTTGACTTCTTCTATTTAATCTAAGTCACACCTGAATGTACAGCTGATGTTTAACAAAACAATCATTATATACACATGCATACATTGAGAGTGTGTGTTTTATATTTCCTTTACAATATACATTATGTAAGCTGATATCATGTTTTGCAGTCTCATACAATTATATTTTACATCATGTTTTTTTTTAAATTAAATTATTTTTTTTTCTTTCTACTTTTTTTTTGTTTTTATATAAATAGAAACGTTTATTAATTTATGCATGCGCTACTCTTATGGTACAATAGTTTTTGATTTATTTTACAATTTCACAAAATATCGAAAGAGACTGATTCCGTCATTATAATTTAGGCTTCTTCATGCTCTCATTTTTATATCCAAAGGTAGAAAAAATTTCTTAATTTGCCTCTTCTATACATACATATACAATACACATATACATGTAAGATGCTGGTGTGCATTTTTCCAATCCTAAATGAATCGGCATTTTTTTTTATATATATTTTTTTTTACGCTTTTCATTTCATTTTTATTTAAATTTTATATTATTTTTTCTGATTTTCCACTGAATGCTAGCTGCTAGTATGAGTACAAGCGCATACTTTGCTATACCATGAATTGGATATAGGACAATATTAACACTATGTGCAGGGTGACGAAGGATGTTTCCATCGCTGACGAGGACGTTTCATGATTCTCTGTTAAGTGATCAGCTTCCCTTTGGATTGATGTACCCGCCGGACTATCACTTCGATAATTATTATGGTCAGGATCTGGAAAAATATTAATAATAAATAAAACAAACAAAAAAATTACATTTTATCTGTTGTCGATTTTATGAAAATATTTTAATTCCAGGATGGAAGAGAGTGAGATATAAATTGGTTTTTTTATTGTTTTATTTATGTTATAAAATAATTTAATTCCGTAGTGTTGTTAATTAAAGCTATTTTGGTAGTACGAGTATTCTGACGGGTGTAGAAAAAAATATTCAAGGAATAAGCTAACTTTTAATTACATTTGAGATTGTTTGTGATTCTGAAATATCCGATGTGATAATGATATACAAATATTTGAGAGAGGAAATACTTTTATAATTAATCTTAAGTTGAACAGAATATTTTTTAGATTAAACTCTTTAATAATCATCAGGGAGGGAAACCTGTGATATTGCGGCCTGCATATGACAGGAAAAAGAACATATACCAGGATTCTAGTAAGGGACCATGGCAGAAGACTGGGAATAGCGGCAAATGATTTCTGCAGAACTGTAAGAAATGAACTCCGTTCAACACGCACATTGCGTGTTGACCTGCTCTGATGAATAAAAGTGGTAGGCTATTAGGTAGCAACTTTTTTCAAGTCTGCAAAGTAAAAAGTTCAGATGTATCATGAGATTCCTAAGAAAAGCGGTTTCAAAGGTTAATCTATGAACTCAAGGGGCACAATGGTCCCACTGGAGATTAAAGTGAAGCAGGCTAATCACTTCCAGTTACACCCCTTAACCTTGCAAAGATCAAACTATTCCGCTTTACGCAGAGGAGAGTTATTTCGTCTTTCGCATCCCTTCTCCCCCTAAACTGAGTAAAATTGCTCCTGATTTGAAAACTGAAGCCAAATACCTAGGAATGATGCTAGACTTCAAACTGGAGGATAAATTTGAATGAGCGCGTCAAGAAGACCGTTGCATTGTATGCCTGCAAGAAAATTTTTGGCAAAAGATGGGGATTACACGTATCGTGCATTGGATGTACACGGCTATCGTACTAAAATTCAGAGAACTGACTATTTAGGCATTATAGAGACTACGGATTACATTGTTCCAAGACTAGACTATGTGGAAGCGTTCCCGATTAGTATTCCCAATAGAAACAAGTGGGATGGTAATCGCTTGACAATGGTAAATGACTCTTATATATGTGTCTGTACTGACCGTTCACAAATGGATGTGGGATTTGGAACCGGGATTTACTCAACACTCTCTCAAATATAGGAATCATACCACATACCGGATCACTGTACTGTGTTCCAGGCGAAAGCCCTGTCAATTTTCAAAGTAGCATGGCTGCTGCGTACAACTTATGATTGATTTAGTGATCGAGTCATCAGGATTAGTATGAACAGCCAAGCTGCAATCAAAGCTTTGGACTCGAGCACCATTAGATCATTACTAGTGTAACGGTGTCGCTGAAAGCTTGTGAAATTGGACGCTAAAGGCTGGGTGCCTGGTCACAGTGAAATACCTGGAAACGAGGTAGCGGATGCTTTGACCAGAAAGAGTTCTGCTATGAATATATGTCTAGCGGAGGAGCCCATAGGTAGCTCCTAGAATCAGTGAATAGGATTCTATATGTATAGGCCTGTAAGCAAGCAAATCGAAGATGGGGAGAACTGACTTCAGCGCGATATCCAGACAATTTTGGCCCTAGATATGTCCTGTGATGCCTGAATCTTTTCTGAGGAGAAGCCGGAATGATGTGTGTAATTTTATAGCAGTTATTTCCGGAGACTGCCTCTTTGGAAACCATGCAGAACACAAGCAACCTACGTAAAATGACTTCTGCAGAAGCTGTATGGTCAAGGAAGAGGCTTAGAGCGTTCAACCCTGCTGTGCGAATGTCTTAAGCTTGCTACATGTAAAAGGAACGAGCTTGGCAGCTACTTCTTCTATGAATTGGAGGACTTAGCAGACAAAGATTTGATGAATCTGACTGGCTGATTTCCTCGCATACCCTATTTCTTAGATATATTTTCCAGGCAGGATCTCACTAAAGTCGCATCATAATGGACAATAGATGGTTGAAGTGTGGCTGATAGTACACGCTTTTTACTATGGCCGCCAGTTTAACCTAACCTAAACTAACCTATGGATCCTTTACTTTTTGTATTTCTCATACAGTGATTTTTGTACCCTAGATGAAATCTGTAGTCATCTTGTAATCTTGAAATCTGTATGGTATACTAAGTTTGGCCACACATGCATAATATAAAAAATTATTTTGATATTTGCATGTCTGTCTGTCTGTCTGTCTGTCCGTCATTTCGATAATTCGGGAACGCGTTCACTTAGAAAGCTGATATTTTGCGCATGGTCTTTTTGAAAAAATTGCAGCATTAATTTCGAAAATGCGTTCAAAGTGCATTACTCCTTCGAAGGGTTGCCATACAAAAATTTCGAATTTTATTATGTAGTCCTTTACGTAGAGAGCTGAAATTTTGTGTACGATGTTTTATATAAACGATCAGTCTTAGACGTTTTTATTGTACTGAAAAGTTCTTCAGAATAAAAAATCCGATGAAATTGATTTATCATTTGTACTGCCCAACAAACCATTCTAGAAGTAGATGCGAGAAGCCATTTTAACAATCCAACTTGCACAGATAGGAGATTACATACAGACATTCGTCTAGGGTATTTCAAGAATTGGTCTTAGACCAATTCTATCTTTGTTATAATTCAGTTTTATTCGAGGTGAATTCAGGGGTATTCGTGGAGGATATAAGATGGATACATTTATATGTCTCTCCTTCTGTCGATTTTTATTGTTTGCTTGCCCTCACTAATTATTATGTGATTCCGGCATTTTAGAAGAAGAGTAGACTCAGAAAGAAGACTTGGCTGCTTATATTAGTGACTGAAACTAAAGTTAGAGATATTCATGGCTGATCTTTTAGATATTGATGGGATTCTAACCTTAAAAGCTCCATAGTTTTGACGCCAACTAGATATTTGAAAACATTTCAAGATTAATAGATTATATACTTACAAGTTTTTTTTTTCATTCAATGGAGTTTGTCAAATAGTTCCCCACTTTGTTTAAATTGGAAAATTCATCAAATCTTTCAAACAACTTGGCGAAGTTAGTACAGTTTTAACGGAATGACATCGTCCAAAAACAAGATTGTTTTTTTTTTGCTCATTTTACTTATAGTGTTACTCACAATTATATTGCTGCTACTTTCGTCGCTTTGTTGCCGCTACGTAGCCGCTACTTTGGTATACCTAGTTTATTACATTGAATTTACACATTTATGAATAAAGCTGTAATGACGGCTTTATTTGTGGATTAGTTTAGATAGTAACATCTAGTGACGAAGAAAGGAGTAAAAAACTCGCAAGGCATCCCGCCTAAGTATGAGGCGTCAATGCGATGCTGCTACTTTATTGGCTACGTTTCGATCTAGTCATTCAAATGGAGGAACGAGTTCCATTTGTTGACGGATCTGTACTGGAATGTGTCTGACTTCTAGCATTCATGCCGCGAAACGTTTTTTTTTTGTACTACAACTGTAATCACAGCGTCTCGACGTTTGGACAACCAGGATGAGGTCCGTAGATTTGCACGACAGGATTTCTTATACATAAAGAAGCCAGCAAATGTGATTTTTTTCCCCGATCCTGTCTTCAATAAAGTGTACTCGCTATTCTTGAAGCTAAAACGTTTTCATCTAACTAGTTCTTGATGTTAGCATTAAGAAGACGAATATCGTCATCCTCCCTTAAAATTATTCTAATAGAAGTGAGAACCTCGGATAACCTCGAATTTGTTGCGAGATTGCCGGGTAATACCAGTATATCTGTAGTGGGTGTATTGGCATCAAAGATTTGTGGGGAATGACTGAGCTGTTTAGGAGTTTGTCGCTTGTAACACATAAAAAAGTCTGCCATAGTTCGTGCGACTTTCGATTTACTGACGGGCCTTTAATCATAAATCGCATTCGCAATAAACACCGGCACCGTTAAATTAATCTTAGTACTTATAAATAGGCAAAACTCTTCCTCGACTAGCTGAAAAGAAATTTCATGGGCTTGAACGAGAGAAGTTAATGTAGTGGTATCCGGTGGCTGGCGTCATAACTGGCTGAAAATAATAAAGAACAACTAAAGAAGACATTTTTGTCATTACCTATTTTTCCATAAACTCTGATGGCTATTTGCCGTCCTCAAAATATTTCACAAGCTTTCGTACTTTTTTTTCAAGCACATCATTCATCTCAAAAAGGTTCCTGCTTAAGTGCTCACACATTGAAGCTACTAATGGCTAAAGGAGCATTAGAACTCCGCATTTTGTCATTTTTCTGATATTCTTTCAACAACAAACGCGAAATACCAATGACTTTAATGTTGATGGTAATTGAAATATTTTCATATATCTCCCACAATGTTGCGATAAAAAACAATAACAAGAAGGCAAAAAACTTTCTTCTGTGCAGAAAACAATGTTCAATTCATGTTGAGGCAAACCAAAACGACTTGGTGGTGCATTTTCTTTCTGAATTCGTTTACAGTTTCCAAGTTTTGTTTATTCTTTGTTTTTTGTTTTTGCTTTTTTTTTTACATCTACTATCCCTTCTCGTGAAATTCCAGCAGATGACTTTCGTATTTCGAAATCCTATCGTCACCAAAATCCGTTAGAAGGAATTTTTCAGGCAACGCCTGTAAGTAAACTGTAGACCTTTATGAAGGCATTTTAACGCCCAGGAAAGAGTGAGTGAGTGAAACGTTTTGCTAGAGTACAAAAGGACTTTATCCTATATCGAAAGAATTTCGCATCCTTTTGTGCCAGACGTTTGTTAAGTAAAAGAACCTCTCCTTGGGGAGCTCTTGAAGTCTTGATATCGAGCAATTGGTAGTGTTTGTAACAAATAGAAGCAATTCCCCTTTCGTACAGAAAAAAAAACAAACACACTTTTCCCAATAGAGATGACAAGAACAAAAAAAAAACATCATAATAAAAATAAAAAGAGCCCTGTACAAGGATAAAAACTCTACCTCGGCCGACCCGACTTTCATTACTCTTCTCGTTTTATCACTCCCATTTTTATATCAAGCATTTCATATTTTGCCCGGCATCGTCATTTTGTAAGAAGTACCAAATATAGTCCTTGACAAGTGTCTTAAGACCTTCTTAGAAGGTTATGTAAGGCTTTAATTCCAAGACAAATGATTTGTGTCCTTAAAAATAGAAATTTATCGCTTATGCTTTATGAGCATAACCAGCTTTTTCTTCCCTTCAGCTCTTTGCTAACTGTGATTCAGGATGGATATAATGGAAGGGCGAATATGGGCGCTTACAAAATGAACCCTTACTTCTTCACACTCCATTTTATATGTGTTCCACCAACTCTTCGTCTTGTTTAGTACGCGTCAGCTGAACGTGATATTCCTGGATGCGAATGCTTTGTGAATCTAAATGTGTGTGATGTCAACTGTAATAACTGTTCCTGTTGATGGTATTTCAGATAGAAAATGTGCGAGTACTTACTTAAGTGTAACAATTTTTCTGAGTCAGTTATTTCAAGGTTTTTGGGATATGGAGGTAAATATTTTACCTTGTAAGTATGTCGTCCTGCTATTTAGATACCAGGAGGGCAACGGTTTTTTTTTTTTGAGCTGTCAGGAACTTCTAACTTTTAAAGGAACACATTGTTTATACCATGGAGTTTAGGTATAGCAAAATATTTAAGAAAACAGAACACCAAAGTGGTACTTCTGGGAAAAAAAATGAAAACGAAATCTGTCTGTCAACATAAATGTTAACAGTAGGTTTTACATTAAATTATTTCTTTATATATATATGTATATAAAAAAAAAGACTTACGGTTTTTTAAGAATTTCTTTTTTTCTGTGGAAACTGAAAACAGAAATTTAAGGAAAGTCCTTTTCATAGGCATAGCTATAGATAAGCTCTCAAGGTCGGAGATTTTAATCAGAACAATGTAAGCATGACAATCAGAGATGTTCCAAGAGGTGTCAACGAGACATGATGAATTTGTGATCACAAGCAACTTTTGACTTTATTGCTTTTGTATCTTAACCGTGACTTTTACAACAATTTCCAGCAAATGAGAACTCTCGACGATATAGAATATAATTTTGGAAAATAATATTCAAACTAATGATGGTAGAATTTACTATATAGGGTGTTTTCACCTAGATGGTCCATAGAGCAGGAGGTGATAGTACTCACCTACATATGTACATAAACAAAAAATTGTAACCTATTACACAATAATATCATTCTCCCATTAAAGCAACAGCGAGATCGTAATTTGTCTTGTCCTAGTCAATATTTCACCCCGAAACATGATGTGCGAAAGATCAGTTTCCAAAGTGTTATTGGAAAAAATTATATATTTTGATTTATTATGATTTAACCTCAAAATATTGGGCTGATACTAATCGTGAATTGTTACTAAGTCACCATTAATCCTTACAATGGAGTCTTCGATAAGATCGAGAGATCTACTATTGTGTATTTGTAGCTTGTAGGTCATCAGCATATAAATTGACAGTAACCTCTTGAATGATGTCTGGTAAATCATTGATGAATAAGAAAACAAGCAGTGGGCTTAAAATTGACCCTTGGGGAGAGCCACAGAATAGGAACTGTTAATCAGAATAACGATGACTTCAATTTCAATTAGTAGCAAAGTCTAGTAAAACCAGTATTCAAATCCTGGAGTTATATAGGCCTTTTTTCAAATAAGTGGTAACTTTTGGGATAGCTGATTTGCAGCTATCCAGGTCTGAAACCTGATTGCCAACGTGAAAACATTCTGTTGTTCTCAACAAACAATTGGATCTGAGCGTACATTGCTTTTTTCAGTGCAAGGAAACACAAAATATTCATGGTTCGAAAATCAGATGAGTTTGCAGTAATCCTATTATTTTTCTTTTATTGGTCAAACAGTACCAGTTTTCCATCTAGAAGGAAAGATAGATGATGTTAAATAGGTATTAAAAAAAATAATGTAAAGCAGCAATTATTTCGAGAATTTTGGAGAATTGTTAAGAGTGTGGCGACTGTGCCGGGTTGCAGACTTCCGAACTCTTGACCAATACTTTGTAAACCTGGCAAAATTTATTTAGAAATTCGCATGTAGTACGTAGGAAGGTTTAGATATACGTAGGATTTGACGTTAGTGTAATAAAACAAAAAACGAGAAAATAATTATTCCGAAGTCAACCGGAAATTCAACCATATTTTAAAGTAATTTAATAAAAGAGAAAAAAGAAAAATATAACAGTGAAAATAATCAACACCAAAAAAGGCAACAAGACATAATAAAGGAATAATTCCCGAGAGAGTTAAAAACCGACGAGATGGTGTTTCTGGGTTAATGATCTCTCAATAAACTTCTTTTTAACGCCAGGTACATCATAAACCAACTACCAACTTGGTGCTATAGAAGGATATCCAGCCAGAAGTAACAGCAGCGCAACCGTTGCATTCACAGTCGTTAAGTCGACATAGAGTCGATCGATAATCTCAACACCACCGCGCTCTTAGCGGAATGGTAGCCTTCCAATAGTAACCTTCCCTCTGTCAACTCGGCGTCGTGGACTTCTAGTCGCCGTAAAGTAGTCTTAATTCCTTTATGAAATATTAAATAATATTTCAGGACAAGAAGTTGACGTACCTCAAGCTATTGTTCATACAGCGAGTGGTTTACCGATAACCAGATCAAGCCGTCGCCTCCGCTTCATGCGTCAAGCAAACAACTCAAGCTGGTATTCAAGACCTACCGCAGTTTCTTACGTCAAGTAGAAGGCACCGTAGTTCCCTGTTTTAAGCGGGCGTCCCAAAACAGGGGTATCCTACGGCAATCATTAGTGCGGGGCATTGCAGCTCTCAGCTTTAAGTCGGCCTTCTATTAAGGACAGTTACACTTTAAGTTGACATCTATTCACGGCAACCCTATCAAATTGCAGGCATAACCGTCGTGTCATCATCTCCTCAACGAAACTAAACTTGACTCAACGCTAAAGGTCTAGTGGCACTAGATTTAATAGAGTATAAGGACTTTTTACACTCTACCTAATCAATAAACCGAAGGGATGGTTCAGAGCTATATTTATACGATTCATGTTGCTAAAAACGGTGAAATGAGGATAAAATCATAAAAATGTATAAACATTAAAAAAAACTGATAAATAATTATACTTACTTCTATCCCTCAGCGTATCTGGAGAATTCCATAAACTGGACGTTGCTCCTACGACCACATTATTTGTAGATACAGCAAGGAGATCCATGCTAGTTTTGTAAATAACATTTTTCTCTGTAATGCAAAAAAATACGTTCTTTAATTAAAACTATAAAATTAATTTTCTACTTTCGTAGATAATTTCCCTGCTGAGGCAGTTAAAGAAAATAATAGAAAGCGATAATTGTAAGTAATTCTTGGGATTTCTTGTCGGAGGTTTCATTTATAAAATTGCCATGGGACTAAGAGATAAAAACTTAATGCGAACATCTACATTGGCATAGAATTTCATCCATAATTCTTATATTTATTTACATCAACTTTAAACAATGAGATTGTTGAAAGACCTTCCAATAACTGTCATTTAGTCTTTATAAGATGAAACAATGAAATGGTTGCTTCTTACGATCAAAAATTGTTTATATCTGAGAGAAAGATCTAAGAACTAGATAAAGTCAAACAAATAAAGGAGTTAGTTTCAATAGAAAAGTAAAAGATCTCTTCTGGAGAAATCGTCTAAGCAAAAATGATCTACATCCTACAAAATGTCATCAAATTGATGTAAAAAATTATTACATGTAATAGAAAAGGACAAGTAGCACCAATTGGTTTGGTCATAAAACTTTAGGTTCTGAGAATCGTTGTTTCTGGTATGGAGTCTTCGGGAAGGGTCTGGGCAATTTGTAGAGTATGAATAATTTCAGAGCCAGGGGTGAGTCTTGTCTCAGACAACTATTTGGATTGCAATAATTTGAAGTTCATGAATTTTATAAAAGGAAACAGTAGAGATAAAATAAAGAGAGCTTGTGAATTATATTTCAAATATTATGTTTTGAATAACGAACGAATGCCATACTCGTAACAATATAAATAAACCTAATGCATTCGTTAAATGTTAGATTCAGTTTGCCATGCTTATTAATAATCGAGTAAAGTAAATTCCACCGAGTTGCAGATGGATGAAATAATGTCAACAGGCAAAACGTCAAGGACCGCAATAAATTTGCACGACAGTCTCGGTGATATAACTGCAATATTTCATTAGCGAGGTTTATTTCGATAACTAGAGTATTATACTTCAATTAAGTACTATTGGGATAAATCTAGAAGAAAGAAGTCACTATGTATAATTAAATGCTGATGGACCAGTCCGATACATTAGACAGCCCAAGATTGAGTCTTTCAATGCAATCTTCTTAAAGTGAAATGGTTCGTCCCAGATACAGTTGAATATCGTCACCATCAAGATTTACTTGAACTTCATGCACAAGTTCATTAATATATAGCATAACAAATAGAGCCCTTAAAATACCGACCTCTAAGAAACTCTGCGAATGGAATATACAAAAACAAAAAAAAAACTTAACAACAGAAGAAATAAAGTGCATTACAGATCTCAACCATAGTGACGCAATAAAAACTTAAAGTTTCATAATCGTTAGTAAGTGTAGGAACAGATTTAGCTAGCTTTATGGGTAGACATCGCTTGATAAATTAACAAGAACTGTTTAAAAATAATTGTTCAAATGGCCTGGGTTAAATTCAGATTTAGGCTGACCTTTATCATAAACATGAGCCTTCTTAAAAAATTTTCCTGATGGTATGGATGGAATATCGGAACGGAATATGAATTGAAAGTAACTCACCTAATTGAATTTAGGTACCTACTTAAGTTTTATAGCTCACCAGAGCAATCTACCTTGACTACTGTATTTATTACATTAGTTGGATATATAGCTAAAGCTTTCGCAATGTGCGACTGACTCAATTTTGCTTCCAACAACACTGGAAGTTTAATTTGCCTAATAAGTTTCAATCAGATCGCCTATTGCTTGATCGTCGATAATAGTCAGTTTTTGTGATTAATTCTGTTGGAGATTTCCAAGTAATCTTATGTACATCGTGGCGATGACGGAAGTCAATACGACTAGAAACCCATTCTTCGTATAAGCGAAGAAACCCCATTTATTGTTTTTGCTATTTCAAAGAGAGCTGTAACAGCTGATTGTCTGTCGTATCTGTTGTCCATGATCGAACTTACATGACACCCAAAAGTATTTTGATATGGCGGGTGGAAAATCATGCTGGGTCCTCTTCCAAAAGCATACTTATGTGGTATATTGGGGACTTGAATAAGTTCAGTACTTACTAGCTGTTTCCCGACAGATGGCGTTATATTGACCTTTTGTATTGGGAAATACTATAGCCAAATTTATCGTGAAGCTCCGCCATTAGATGCAGAAGTATAATTCACCAATTTTTTCATAGTCTTAAACATGACGGATTTTGTGGCAAAAAAGAAAGTATTTGTGGAGAGTTTTACTGCATTAATTAAAAAAAAAAAAATATCTTGTAGAAACTTACGGTGACCATGGTCTGTCGCACACAATATTGAGGTTAAGGATGCACAACGCTCTCGCGCGCAGAAAAAAGTTTGCAAACAAAGATCTGGAAGCATTACTCGATGACGACCTAAGTCAGATGTAAAATGAACTTGCAGATTCATTAACCCCGAGGTTACACCTGCAAGTACAGCTTGCATGCAACTTGCACTGCCATACTTCTTGCACGTGTAACCTCTACTGCCATGCTGGCAGTACAGCTTTCAGCGAACTTGCATGCTGAAAAACCATGACAGCTGGGAGATAGTAATTTGACATTTATACAATTTTCAAAATGGCGGAAACGAAATGCTTGAGAGAAATTCATAAATTTATACCGGGAAAATGAAATTTTGTGGGATTATTTGCAATATATCATTTACCAACACCTTCATTTTCCTTTTTTCTTGGGTTTTTATCATTGTGATGCTTCCTTTATTGCCATAATTTTCCAATATACGCAAGAGTTTACGTCTCAATGCCATTTTTTAAATGAACTTGCATGCAAGCTGATAAGACATCAACCGAACTGCCTTCCGCTGTCAAGTTAAAAATCGTGTTGGAAGGGAGGCTTGCATGCAAGCTGTACTTGCAGGTGTAACCGTGGGGTAAGAGTTGATCACATAACAGTTGCCAAACGTTAAAAAGCGTTGGGAATGATTCAGAAACAAGAAAATTGAATGGATACAGTACGATAACCCGAATATCCATGGCTCGAAGCTTATGCTCTGTATTTGGTGTGATCAGCTGGGTATATGAGCTGCTCAAATCCAACGAAACCATCACGGGAGAAGTACAATTGATGTTTTTCAGGCAAAATTGAAGGAAAACCGGCCGCCATACGCGGAGAGGCACCACAAAGTGATTTTGATGCATGACATTGCTCGGCCACATGTTGCAAGACCAATCGAAGCATACTTGGAAACGCTCAAATGGGAAGTTCTACCCCACCCGGTGTATTCCCCAGACATGGTTCTTTCCGGTTACTACTTGTGTTCAGATCGATGACTAATGGCCTGGCTGAGCAGAAGTTACATTCATATAAAGATGCGAAAAATTGGGTTGATTCTTGGATAGCCTCAGAAGACGCATCGTTTTTCCAACGTGGAGCTCATATGCTGCCTGAAATATGGAAGAAGATAGCAGCTGACGATGGATAATAGTTTCAATGATATGTTCTGTACTAAATTTTTACAATAAAACATTCATTTTCACGAAAAAAACGCGAATTTAATCAAGTTCCCCAATAGTTAACAAGATAATCTTTTTTTATGAAAATGAGGTCATGTTATTGTCACGATGGGCGTAGTCTACTACTTAAAGGTTTTAGCTAATTTTATAATGGAATTCAATACTTGATTAACATGTAATATTTATCACGGCTACCATAAGTATATGACACTGCAAGAAACTTTCCCAATAGTGCAGCAAAAATATCTCTGTACTCTTCATGCACACTAGAAAATTACAAATCTAAAATATTCCTGGTTTCTACTATTGACAATAGGATAGTTCTAATTTAATATTTCTTTTATCAGTTTTTGCTGAATATCCCGCCGAGTTTCTGATATTTAGCCTACACAGATTAAAGAAAATGATTGTCGGAAGTCTGACTAAACCCAGTTATCAGCCCCATGAAAATATTATACAGTGGTATGTTGTAACGTGGTTGGACCGGGGGCGGGTCAGCTCTACAGTAAGCCAGGACGAATGGGTTGTCCAACGATGAAGTTAAATGAGAAGACGTGAATGTCTCCAATTGGTTTTTTATTGAAAGAATTAGAATTCTAATATATTTGAGTGTGTCTAACTACTTAAGTATATATACATACGGCTAGTTGTAAAATGAAATGTTGAAATACGGATTTGCTCACATTCCCTAGATCAAACGAGGTTGCGCACATCGCTCAGTGACTAGAACACGGATGGTCTCCTATTCTCTAGAATAGATGTACACATACATCTTGAAGAACAGAAGACGCACGGCCACGTATTTCCTGAAATAGAAGTGTCGTGGGTCTACACACCCCTCGAAGAATAGAATACGGATGCTCTGATAATCATTTGATTGAATATACGTTGATGTTCACACGTATAAAAATATTGAATATGGATGGTCTCATGTTTATTGGAATAGACGTAACTGTTTACACGTCTCAAAAGAATGAAAGAAAGGATGGTCTCATATTCTCCAGAACAGTCTAGTTATGTGGATGGTTTTGCCTAACTACATTGTAAGTTGGTTGGAAAGATTTTCACTTCTAACAACAAGTTGATCTTGTAAGCTATCGCACTAAGAGATCTTGATCGGACGACTCATGGAGATTAACTGATTTCTATGGCCTCCCGACTTGGCTTTTATAGCACTGGCTTCCGCTGGAAGGCGATGGAAACAAGTGCGGCTGACTAGTTCAAGCCAGGTTGTCTATTGCTCTGCACATGAATATGCAGACAAATTGTTAACTTAAGCGCTCGCCTTCTGTAAAATTTGGATGGAGCGGTTTGTAGTGAAGGCTAAATGCAGTGGAGGAAAAAATGGATTTCGTTAGAATGTGTCTTCTTCTTTAAAGTTCCTGTCATGAGATTATCCTTCCTGAGGTTTTACATACTTTTCTACCTGTTTTATTCCTTTACAATCAAAACATCGTAGATACGATCATGTAGAGCTCAACCTTCTCCATGCTGAGCATACATAAAATGAAGCATTTTAAACTAAACCTTCCATTGGTAATTTTTTTCATCCTTATTCCTTGAAAAAATAAATATGTTCTGCTCTGTAGATTACATGTTTTGATTTTTTCCTTTGAAAACCTTCTCACAATTATAATCAGAAAGTTCATGTAAATAAATAGTTCCAGCTTATATACCTAAATTTATGTATATAATTAGAAAACACGCGAATTTTACGTGCATTATATCGATAAAACAATCTTCTTAACAGTACTAGCAATCTAATAAAAACTTTTGTTTCAATATATATATATATATATATATATATATATATATTGTCGGGTGGGTAGATACCTGCAACACTATCTAATTAAAACTCTTACTAAATTCGAAAACCCCTTCAAATTTCAAGGGGTTCGAATGAAGTTGAAGCGTGGTAACTCAGTTAACGTTTTTGTAATAGCATGACTGCAAAAGACTGTTACAATTTTGTAGTGGAATTGCTTCCATGGTGATGCACTTGATATAGACTCTATGTACCTAGACCAACCCATCATCACCATACAAATTAATTTCCCCCTTTGTCCCCTATCAACCTACCACCCTCAACACTTTTCAAATATAATTTCAAAGCTATATAGCTGCTGCCTTTATTGTCTTTCACTTTCGAGTATAACTTTTATCACGAAAAATTCTTTATCATTTGACTCTCAATATAAAATTGCTTCCTTGGGGTTTCTATACTACCTAGAGTTGGCTGGTAGTGACAGGGGTAGCTCCCAGAGGAGAAAGCCACTTACTTGGATTCAGTTGAGTGGCATACTATGGTCTATGGGGCAGGAGAATGTTTTAATAGTCACGTGACTAAAGAGTAATAAAAATGTCTTAGCCTTAAGCTGGGTTATAATTAAAATGACAGACGATGAAAAAAAAATGAGCACTAGGCTAAAATATGTAAGACTAAGGACTGAGTATATCTGTAAGGAAAGAGACAGAGCGAGAGTGAGATAGAGAATAAAATGGAGAGAGTGAAAATGAATTGTAGTGCGAAGGGTAGCTGAGCTGATTTATAATATATGTACCTAGTACCCATAGTTATACATATCTAGCTCCAAAATATACAGCCATCGTATTTATATATTGCTCCATGGCCCCTAATTTCATATTCCCTGACAAGTTGGCAAATTTTATTGCTGAAGTTTTATTGCACTGTAACATGTACGAATGTTCCATGGGGAATAGTTTTGTATATTAGCAGTTGCTACCTGTCTCTGGGTGCTTAATTCATGTGGAGAGAAAAGTCTCAACCGAATATATATTAGCCTATACTCGTATGTATATGGTACACTCATATCCATTCTCGGTTAAAGGCTAACGGTTGGATTCCAACAAATATTAAGGTGAAGTGAAATTCTATATATACTACGTAATCCCGAATATAGAGGACAAGAAAATTGTTTTCCATGACATAAGAAATTTATTTTTAGTTGAATGTTTGTCATAAAATGATAACCACATCACGCTATCCAACTGTGGTCCAACATCTTCTTCATACATACATATATGTACAGACTTATAGTGATCATTCCTATCATAGAAGACTTCTAGCTAGGTATATCCAGAAATTTCCTTCCATATATGCCAGCTGTTTATTGCACTTTCAACTTATACACAGCTGCATTAATTTCCTTTAAATTTTAAACTTAGAAGTAAAGAAGAGTGTTCCAGGCTCATATGTTAACACAGGAAATTCAAGTGTTGGTAGATCACAAGCGCAATAGCCATGGAAGCAAGATGACATTTTCATTTTATTCACTACATCTCCTCCTCTTGTGTAGGTTAAGTAAAGTACGTACAGAACAGACACAACATTCCTAAACAGTTGTAGGACTTGAAAAGCATTCAAAATGACATTAAGGGGACATAGAAAAGAAAGGACGAATTACTTACCTTTATGGTTTGCACCTTTGTGAACCGCAGGTACTGTGTTTAATGGAACTGTCGGTGCAATCGTTGTCATCACAGTTGTGTGTGGAATATCTGAAAAAATAAAAATAAGATCATTCTAATTGTTATTAAGAAGAAAACTACAAGAGTCCTTGTATTCCGAATAATGACAAAAAATAAAATAGCAAAAAAAAAAACAAAAAAGAAGTCCCAAGGAAGCGATTAAAGCGTCACGTTATAAAACAAAAGAGATACCAACTAAACTGGAGTCCTTTGTAGAGACGAAAGTTTGTGCAAAAGTTTTAATCGCTTCCAAGTTTGACGATGACGATGTCGACGACGACCAGGATGCTAAAAGGCGCGTTTTAATAATGAGATGGCGTTGTTAAGCATTCACTGACGAGCAAAACTTTCTGATATCAAGCTATCCGAGAAAAATTCCTCTCTGTATTATAATTCACTTATCACTTTTTTCGCTTCTTATCACTCTATCTCACTCTCTTTTTCTTTTGGTAAGGGCATACTATTCAAAATGGTCGTTCAATCAAAACAAATCGTTTTTGACGTTTTGGTTTTTTGATCCTTTTATTCCCCCCTCCCAAGATTAAAAATATTTCAAAAGTTTTTAGCTGGTTCTATGTAGATAAGTAAAGTAGGACGAAAAAAGCTTGGTGCATATCAATACTGTGGAAGGACGGAGGGATTTGTTTTTTTATAAAATACTTGTAAAACTTGGGAAACTATGCAAAAACTATGACAAAAATGCAAAATTGCGCTTTTAATGGAAAACTTTTTCTAGGACATCGTACCTACTTCTAAAGGGAGTTTTAGTTGAAAAAGTTTGTTTAAAATTGGTGCAGTGAAATGATGGACGCCATAAATTGTATTACTGAAGTTCTATTTGTTATTATTTATTTATTTATTTATTTATTAGAAGAGATCGGCACTACTTCATCAAATTTTGTAGGTTAGGTTAGGTTAGGTTAGACCTCTAGCGAGTCCGTTGTACGCCTTGACCACATGGGACAACCTTTAAAACCTCCCTAGATCCAGCATGCTTCCCTCAGGATTCTCAGGATATATCTTAACTATTTACTTTCCAGCACCCCGTGACTTGAAAAGAAGTATTGCATAGTATAGTATACTCCTTTTATTTATCAGAGCGTAGCACTCGAAAAGTGCTTGTTGGATGAATTCGATTTCCTCCGAATCCTTACAGCTCCTGCAAAAATCGTTCACCGCTATTCCTATTCTTCTAGCATGGTCTGCTATGTCCCAGTGACCTGTAATGACCCTTACTAGATTCCTGGTATTTGTTCTGCTGCCATTTTCCTGTCCTCTTCCTGTCATATGCAGGCTAAAATTGTCTCGGAATATGGCAGGTTTCCCTGTTGATTAACCGGATACCAGAGGCTTGCCTTTTGATAGGAGACCGTAATGGTCTCCTATTTTAAAGCTCCGATCGGGATCCTCACATAAGCACATGAGGTATCGCTGCGGAACTATCTATTTAAGAGCACTTTTTGATCAACTTATCAGCCATCTCGTTGTCTGGGATATCCTTTTGGCCAAATACCCAGTATAGGGTCACCTTATGCTATGTAGTTAATTCCTCAAGGTTGGTCTTGCATAATTGCACCAATTTTGATTTTAACAGTCAAATTGTTAAAAAAAAAAACAAGTAAAAAAGCTAGAGTTGGTCTCAGAGAGATTCTTGTGACGCCGTAGATGATTGCCCGTATATATTCGTATGGTCAACTATCTGTGCAAGTTTGATTTTTGACGTTAGTTTTCGCATATATTTCTAGAAAGGTTCATCGGCCAGAAAAAAAGGTTATAACCAATTTCAAAGGATTTCATACTCTGAAGTACTTTTCAGTCCAATAAAAACGTCTTGAACTAATGGTTTTTACAGTATAAGTGGAAAACCTAATTTTTTATATGGCAACACTAAGAAGAGGTTACTAGATTTAGTCCATTTTTAAAGGTTTATTTGTTATTCTTATGAAAACACAGTATACAAAATTTCTACCCTCTACATGGACTCGTTGTCAGGTAATGTGAAAATATGTAGTGAAAAACGAAATTTTTGTATGGCAATCCTACGAAAGAGTTGCCCGATTTTTCCCATTTTCGAAGTTAAATTTCATTTTTTTTTAAATCTGTGTGCAAATTTTAAGAACTCCCTAAGTGAACGGGCTCTCGAGTTATCGTGAGGGCGGATAGACAGACGGATGGACGGACAGACGGACATGCAAAAATCAAAATAACTTGTAATATCATGCGTGGATGTCCAACCTATTCTTATGTCCTAGATGAAATTTGTAGGGTATACTAAGTTTGTCATTCCGTTTACTAGATTAGACACCCACGTATAAAATTAAAAGTTATTTTGATTTTTGCTAGTCGGTTCGTCCTCTCGATAGCTCGAGAACAGTTGTACTTACAGAGCTGAAATTTTGCATATCGGCTTTTAAGAAAAAAACTAAAATTAAATTCGAAAATGGGACAAATCGGGTAACCCTTTCGTAGGGTTGATTAACAAAAAATTCGTTTTTCACTACATATTTGGACATTACCTGAAAACGCGTCAACATAGAGAGTTTAAATTTTACACATAGTGTTTTCGTAAAAATAGTTAATATAGTTTCAAAAATGGACTAAATGTGCAACCCCTTCTTTAAATTTATGATTTTTACGTATACTGTGAAAACGATAAGTCCTATATATGGTTTTAATGTACTGAAAAGTTCTTCAAAATATGAAATCCTATAAAATCGGTTATAATAATTTTTTTCTGTCCGACGAGCCGTTCTAGAAATATATGCGAAAAACCACTTCAATAATCAAACACAGATGGGTGACCATACAAAATGACAGACGAGGATTTATCTAGGGTATCATATGAATTGGTCTTAGACAAATTATAGCCTTTTAACTCGTTCTCTATTAGCATTATTTCTGTGCATTACAAACGGAATGACAAACTTTGTAGATCCTATTGATTTCTTCTAGAGTATAATAAGAAATTTTACTAATAAAATTTCTTATCACCAAATTGAGGTGTAACATCAGGCTTGCTTTGGAAGACGTTTTAAGTGTTCCATGCTCACCGCTGGTCATATCATAGAAGATGGCTTTAAGTAAATATATATATATATATATATATTTTTTTTTTATAAAAGATACCTTGAATTATGCAAATGATGCTACAATTCCAAGAGCTCACAAAAAACGGTATCAGATAGTCATTAAGAAAAATTCATTCAAGCATAGTTTTTAAGGCATCTAAGTTGATTGAGCACTTTAGTGGTATATCAGTGTGGGGTTGATGTTGTCATACTAATGTAGTGGAAAAGGAGCACACAAATAGTGTATCTGTTAAGTGGATGTTGGTATAGAAGTTGCGAGACCTTTCGATAGGAGTCCGTTTTGAAGGATGAAGCGTTTCTCCTTGTTGAGAGTATGTTTTACAACATCCAGATTAAAACTGAGCTATTTATGTCTAAAATTCGGGTGGAGGAGGGGGGGGGGGGTGGAGAGCAGAAAGGTAATTTAAAACCAAAATTGAATTACAGAATTTTGAAACTTGAAACTGTATACATATTGTAGCTTTGTCCTTCACATCGCCCGAGTAAATTAAATCATATATGGGGAAACAAAATGACTGTATAAATGTACCTTTAAATACATATTCGTTTCATATGTAAAATAGGTACAGAAAAACTCGTATAATCTGCAGGTACGTACAATTAAATTTTATTACAAAATTTGTTCCCTTTAATTAAGTATCAGCGGAGCTTTCATACCACCTCCGCAATCAGCAAGGATTGAAATTCACCTGAATTTCGAAATCATTGAAGTTGTTGTCCGTATACTCTGAAAACCTAAAATTAACTTCACCTGCACATCCCACCCACTTGATATTTGCTGAAAAGACAACAACCAGATTAGCCTGGCATTGTTATGCAACGAGCGTCTGTTTAACTTGCAATTCTTGAAAATTGGGTTGAAACCCAAAGTCGAGGAGTACGAAACAAAACAGCACAAAATATCGCACGAAATGTTATTAACATTTTCAAACGAATTTCAATCCTTTTACCAGCTGTTTGTATTGCAGTCGCGTCCCACCACCCCCTTCACCAGTATTATGCAATTGCGACAATATAATTATTTTCAGATCCAATTTTCACAAATTCGCAGTTTATGAATTTTACGATTTCATTCATTTACACTTGACTGAATCAAAGTTTTCGATTTGCGAATTATTGGAAGGGTCTGGGGTGTCAAGCGTAAATTCTCCATCGGACTGGAATAAAATTGTTTCCTTGTTTGTTTGGCGTAGTGATCAGTAGAGATTGTTATTATAGCAAAAATTGGATAAACATTTAAACTTTATTATTAAGTAAAATATTATGCTTTCCGCGATTTTGATTTGATTCGACATTGTATTTGTAGATTGATATTAAACAGCCCGCAACGCGGCATTGGAGCAATGTGCTTAATGCTTTTAGTATTTATTGGTTCAAGCGTATTTCGAAAAAATTACAAAAAAAAAAAAATTTTAATTTTCGATGTTTTGTTCATCATCCAAACAACTAGAGCAGCACAATGTCTCTCCCCACACTCCTAAATATTTGAATAGATTTACATATCCGATAAAGACAAACGATACTACTAATTAAAAAAATAATCATACCTAGCAGTAATGGTGCCCTCTTGCCCTCACAGATGCAATTAGTATAAAAACTTGAACACTTTGTTGCACATCTATCTGAGGTACCTTTTTAGAACTGATTCACAAAGAATCAAACAAACTCGCAATTGCTGGAATTTTTTTTTCATTTGTACATAGATTCTCGAATAAAGTGTAGTTGGTATGGGTACTTTCTCACCCATTTCCTATAATATATATGTATATAATCAGAAACATGAAAGTTGAACTCTACAATAAATTAGTTCTCGATTTTCCCATAAATAACCCTTAAAAACCAACCTACACCATGGCATAAAAAAGCCACTAAAGTGAAAAAAAATCCTAACGAAGCGTGATGTAAAAAAAAAAAATTGAAAGTTTTTTCAACGAATGCACATAAATCGCATATCATGTCAGATGATGGCGTTTGCACCTGTAGGCTGTACGCGGTTTAGATAAAACGTGCCCTGAAAGGATAACTATCAACAGTTTTCCTATCTCCTCTCATAAAATAAACGAAAAAAAAAATGCTTTGGAAAATAATCTAAAATTCTCGCTACACGAATAACCTGAATGGTATCAGTGGAAATTAAATATAAAAGATGAAAACAACAAATTGGAGCAAAAAATATTTTTTTATAATTTTAACGAATATTCAAGCCGGTATTCGTGCAGACCAAACAATTTATTGTGCCTGCCAATCCAATTATTATGGCAGAAAAAATGTTTTTTCCAACATATTTTTTATGGCAGTTTGTTTCTGTTTCTCAGATACACGTACACATGTTGTTTTGATGAACGGCAGATGTTGGGTGGGAGGACAACCTCTTTAAACTTTTTTTTATTTTTATTTTATTATTTTTCATGCATTTTCTATTGAATCCGACGTAGAAAATTCGGGGTGGTGAAGAGCCAGATTATTGTCTATCCTCAAATTGAGCCATGTGGAAAGAAGAATTGAAAATGTGAAAAATCGTATTTCGGAATGTTTTGTATATTTTGATGTTGTCGTCGTCAATAGACTCTAGAGGTAGCTCATTATATTTTTCTACACGGATTGCTTTCATTTTTTGTCAGAAATTTATTATTATTTTTTTTTCATTATTTTACGTACAAATATGAGCAAAAAACATTTATTGGTTTGAGAATAATATTCAGATTGTTTCACCTGATAATATATGAGTTTTAATTAAGTGATGATAATGTTGATGATAATGCTAATAAAGCTTACTAATCATAAATATCCCTTGATGGAATTTTTACTGCAACTCGCGTGAAAGCCTATGAATAAGGAACAGGAAAAGTTATGTATATTTTCCATCGATTGAATTGAAATTTTTCCTCACCCGGGATCCTCCAATTCGGAACAAATACTTACAAATTAAATGTATATAGCTTACTGCCGTACCAGGAATCGTCGGTTGGGGTTCACCCTCAACACGGTCCTTCTCGTTTCCTCTTACTTTATTTACTTTCGACATTTACAGTCTGTCCTCTTCCATATTATCTACTACAACTACCCTACCAATTCTCCCTTACTCCTCGCGAGAATATTATAGTATGAATCTACCTATACAGGGCGTCTCGTGAGCGGTCTGGAACGCGATCGCTATGAATAGGTCAAGCTTAGATAAGTAAAAATTATATGGTTGAGTGAGGAATAAATCTAATGGTTTCAGAGAAAACGGGATTTGTTTTGGTAAGTTTTCATGGATCACCGTGTTACTTCTGAAAGTTACACCCTATGATAATGATTTAAAATTTGTTAGATTAACTATCCTTGGATATTTTCGACGGTCTGTAAACTTTTCTCTTACACCCCTCCGTTTTGAAGTTATGGCTCAACAAATTTAAAATTTCGGAATTTTAACTCATCAAAAAACACGTCATCAACAGAAACTTTTCATATTGGATTTAAGAAGCACAAAAGCTTGGCTTTAAAGTGGCCAATCATAGTTTGCACCCAAAAAGTGACCATATCTGCGTTTTTTTCACGTTTTCTTAAGCAAATCCAATTAGTGCCAGAAACTATCTTTTGGTGACAAGCTGTTTTGAGTCATGTTCAAGTGCAAAAAACGCAGGAACGGTTACATTTATCGAGGAAAGCATATAAATATTTGAAAAGATTTATTGGAACATTTGTACAGCTTTCAGCGTGAGAAGAGGTGCTAACTGAAAGATCATCTATGACAAGAACCAAATAGTGTGCTTACGACAGATGGTAACACCACTTTCGGGATAGCTACTGCTTAAGCTATTCACAATCTAGAGTAATGAACAAAACTATTCAAGAAACTGAAACAGGCCTCAGATAACTATGAAGAAGCTATTTAGAAGCTCTATCTTCTCACAGGGAAAGCGCAGAAAGAAAAATATGGGTATGGTTCAAAAACTTATGCTTACTTCTATCTCAATCAAGGCTTTCGTGGAGGAAAATATAATGTGAGTGTGTTTTCTGTATTTTTTCGAATGATGACGTGTATGTACCGCCATATTGACAAAATACTTAAATCATGCTTTTTGGAAATATCTTTCGTTCCGTTCAATGAGAAGAATTCTCTAGAACTTTTGTCCTATAAACTTTTCAATAGAATTAATTTTTTCGTTACTATTATGTTGATTCTTACTCTTGTAGAGAACGAAAATGTCTACAAAGTCATATCTGTATCTACCCAGTCGGAATAGCCATCATCCTTCCTACGAGTAATCCGCTGTATTAGGATTACAGGGTCGCTTGATATCCGTTCCATTTGTCCATTTTTTTTAATATGGACATATCATTAGACAGAAGCACTCGTTTTGAATTGGGAAATTACCAAAACTGGAGATTTGCATTCTGGCTAAGCATGATCATCAATTGAGGTCTCCTTTTTAGCTATGATCATGAATTGAGCTCTTCTTTTTAATTATCCTAATTATTTTTAAAAGCATTTCGCAGATTAAACTGCGCGATTGTTCTTGCAAAATTAAATCTATAAGTCACACCAGGATCGGCGCGGCAATTTTTGAGATTACTCAAAAACACAATTTCTCATAATTTCCTTTTCATCCGAAATAAGTCCGCACAATTCGTTAAATGAGGCTTTTTACATTCCTAAGTATTTGTAATCGAACCTTATCACTTTTCTCAGTTTTTTTTTTTTTTTTTTTTTAACCAGAGCTGCTAATAGGAGAACTTCTTCATCGGAACTAAGTATATTTGGATAAAATCTGCCGCTCCCGGTGTGAACGCTCTATTTTACCGGCTGCCACCGAGCCGTTCCCCGTGTGACATTGGGCTTAAATTATAGCTATTTTTAAAAATGCAGAATAATTCATTCTACAATTTCGCTGTTTTTAATAACTTTTTTTTTTTTAACAATAATCAAATAACAAACACGAGTGGGTCGCTCAGGTTTGAACTTCATATTATAAAATTCTTGCTAAAGAATTATTCCTTTTGGAGTGCTATTTAAGGAATACTGAAATCTTACCAAAGTTCAGTCCACTTTTATTTGTTCTAGAAAGAACACTTCTATTTTTTCTCACAGAGTAGAAGAAAATATCCTTCTTTCGGCGGAAATCAGCAGTAGCTTAGTCGAATTAAGACCAATTCTAATTGATCCATTCTTACTCTTTCAATGGACGTGAATTACCAAAAAAGATATACATATATCGTATCTCAACAGCAAAACCCAAGCCAAGCACGGAAGCTTCTTCCAAGAGTGCACAAGAATTATGAAGAAAATTTTTCAAGATTATTCATAAGAAAAATATTGAGTATATCTCTATGATATATGTACTGGGCAGGACTGGATTGGATTAGCTTACGCTTGGAACAGAATGAAAGTAGCCACCACGCACGAAAATGTCACGCAGAAGTAAGTAATAAGGCAATGCCATTAAGTGACCACAATGAACGTAGGCATCGTAGCCACCACGCAAAAGTTGGTCGAATTTCAACTTTAGCGCAATTATCCTGCATTGACATTTCACAGCTGATTAATATTTTGTTTGTTTTAAAATTTTGTATGCTGAACATAATGAGTTTCAAAGAAAATTTATTTATGGTGGTGAAAAATGTTAAAAATAATAATATTGTGGGCCCAATTTATTATTAATTATTAATACTGTTAACAAAATTCATTTAAATTGCACCTTGACGCAGTCATCAATGGCCATTGTGTTCACCATGTTTGGTGGCTACGATTTTGACACTTCATCACCGCATTGTGCGTGGTGGCTGCGATGCGTTCTGTTCCAAGCATTATGCATGCCGAAAAAAATTACCGCTGTTGTCAATCCTCCTCTTCTAGCCGGAAAACCGGAATGCTATTGGAAGGGATCAGTAAGGCTGCTTTTCAATCTACCTCCATTTACCTAGCCAACTTTCTTTTGCTTGCTTCCTCCTCTGCTCTAGAAATGGGCTAAGCATATTTTTTTTTTGTATTTTTGAAGCCTTAGCAACAGGTCTCTTGCAATAGATTGAGTCGGATTATAATGATCTGTATTAATTTCACTATCAACTTTTTCCTAAAAAACAGATCAGATCCAAATAAAAGCATCAACCAATATTGTATATATGTTCAGGGCATCCGATTATGATTATTTATATAATTTGTAAGGATTCGGAAGAAATCGAATCCGTCCAACAGGTACTTTGCGAGTGTCCCGCTCTGATGAATAAAAGAGGGAGGCTATCATGGAGCTACTAATTTTCATGGCTACGGTAGCTGCAAAGTGAAGAGTTCAGATGTATCCTGAGATTCCTATGGGAAGCAAGATGGATATAAAGCTTTTTTAAAGGTTATACCATGACGTCAAGCACTGTTCCACTGGTGGTCTAAGTGAAGCAGACTAGGCACCTCTAGCGACATGCCTCTTACCTAACCTAACCTAATCTATTTATGGAATTTCATTTGGAGTTTCTACTATGGAGACTGAATTTCAGTATTTCCTTTATGACAATAATGGAACTATGGGGGGCTAATGTGAATCGAACTTTTGGAACACTTGGTTCTATTGGATATGTATGACTTGCTTAATAGAATTAATAATGAGCTACCCCTATTTAAATTTTGATCTAATTCTTATTATTTTTTCATGGCGGAAAGAGCTACTTTTTTGTATTTCTGAAAATTATCGAATGATCGAATGATTTTATTTACTTCTGCTCCGATCGCACCAACTATGGACACTTTGATCCAATGTCTGGAATGTGCTGTAATTTTAATTTGAATTTTCATTGGCTTTCATATCAATAAGTCCCAATTAAGAATTTTTTTTAAAAATCGTTCTGTATTATAGATTTTACTTGGATATTGTTTTTTGACCATTGTAGCTAGCATTTTTAGAGAAATAAATAATAACTGCTTATCAACGAGCCGACAGCTGTTAGTATATTTAATAAAAAAAAATCTCCAGGTTGTTGTGAATTTCTTTCGGACTCTCGCAAAGTTCAACTCTTGATCCTTAGTTTTTTTTTAAAATATTTACTTCGGTGACGTGCTGGCTTGATTATCTCTTTATATCTACTCATTAATATGTTGAAATTAGACATTATTAAACTTGAACAATTGCTGTTAATGTGTACAGTTGCGTTTGTTGGGCGCTATGGCTTCAATTTTCGTGTAATTTATTCTGAGCGTTGTCTATTGTAGGTTTTACTGCTTTTTATACCTCTCGCTTCTAGACCATAAGCAGTCCTAAACCCTTATTAAGGTTTGATTGACATTTGGATATGAGTTCTATCGTTATTCTGAAGTTTGTGAATATTGAAATGGGAGTAATGCCTACTACAAATTGAGGTCAAATTAGAGAGAAGAAAACGATGTATATTTGATGACTTCACCTACGTAGTCAAGAAACAATTTTATTTCTCTTCATCTTTACTCCTTAGGTTACCGAACCTCCCTCATAACAATTTTGTGCTAATTCTATTTAACGCAAAATATAAACTCCAACATTGTAACTTCTCATAATATTACACAAAAATTTAAAAAAAAAACATCTTTATATAGTCAATCGCAATATTCAGATATGTATGTAGGTATTTATCTACATAAAAACAGAGTTTAAACAGTCTCAAAACAACAACAACAAAATAATTGGAAGAAAGTAATTCTAACCAAACAATGAAATTATTTCGAACATGAATTTCAGATCTTTCTGCTGTCTCAAGTCTCTAGGAGATGAAATTGTTTGGGAATAAAACGACAAAGTTTTTTTTTTTTTACATCGTCTTTGGCAAAAGTTATAACGATTTCCTTATACCCCAAATGGTGCTTTAAAATCAAATTTTTCTGGCAACCTGTTATAGGTACTTACACAGAAACTTTTTCAACAATAAATATTTCCTTAGGTGCAGAGACAGATAGAATTTATGTTTTCGAGGAATACTTGTTTCGTATAAAAAGCGATATTTTTCACGACGATTTCTCTGAAGATATCCGAATAATGTTTTTTTTTCTTCCCTACCTTAGAGCGATGTGATTAAAAAATCCTCTTGGCGTATTTCCTTCGAAATAATCTCATACAAATTATGGGGCGAATATAAAAAAGTTCACCTTCTACAAGTAACTTTCTATGTTTATACAAAATTGGGAGAAAGATCTGAAGTAAAACGTTGAAACATTTGCATGATTGGGTGGGTTTCTGTTTAATTGTGGAAGAGTTTTTTGTAATTAAGAAAGCTACTTTCGAGGACATTGTTTTCATTTTGATTACCTTTCCATGGGGGATGGAGAACCATACGCGTGTGTTATTCAGATTTTATGATATACGAGTATGTAAGATGACTTATACGAAAATCTCGGATATTGATGAAATTTGTACGCAAATGAAGGTAGCCTCGAAATAATATGGTGTCAGTCATGTACTTGAGATCTTCAAGCTGAATGAAACCTGAATGCGAAAGTTCATGCTGCAGAACTTGATTAGAGGAATGTACAGAATGTAGTGCTAAAAAATTCAAAATTAATATTGTCAAAGATTTGAGGAAAATTTTTTTTATAACCTTGGGTGATAACATTTCATATGAAAGTAATTGCGATTAAATTTACTACCAATTTTGGTATTACAAGGTGGTTTTAAAAGTGGGAGATAGGGACGTACGCTGTGCGATCATATCGCTAACAGGGCTAGTCTGAAAAAGAAATAAAAACCGTAGGAGCAGATATTATCCAAGCAAATGTGAAACATTATATTTCTAGGGTTGCAAGTCTAAGGGATTTCTGAGTCGTTAGTTTGCGACCTCCGGATATCTGGGAACAATAGGTTTTATTCAGTTTGTCCTTCCGTGGTAATTCACATCTTTACCATTGTTAATTGTTTGTTCTTACGCTATCTGTGGCAAATAAAACTGGAGGGCTTAAAAAAATCAAAAACCAAGAAACTGGAAAGAAATAATAAAACCGAGCACATGTTATACAAATGATGCAATCAGCGAAGACAAGTGTTAGGTAAGTGTCAAAACTTTAAGACAAGAAAGAGAATCAGACCTCTTTAAATCACAATGTAAAATGGATACAGAAGAAGGCGACTTTACCGGTATGATGTCCAATATATTTCGGGACGGACTTCTGTTCCATTAAAGTAAACTCACTTTTAAATAGTTTTCTATTTACTTTCGTTGCCTATTTTTAATAATGGCTTGTATTCTATCATTTAAACTTTGCCTTGACATGGGACGCTGTGAGTCGAATTTAGTTCTCAGCTCTCGTCAAAAAAGGAGTTTCGCCGGGGTATCTTCTGTAGTAATATAGAGTAGTGCGAAAAGTAAATAATAATCTGGATAACTTAACCGGCAACGAGCCACCTTCCAATAGAATCTCTTGCTATCCAATTTTAACTTGCTCTACGTTATATTTGGCTTGACCATTTGATTGGAGGTCAAAGGTATAAGTTTTGATATGTTCAACTCCATTTCGTGAACGTAATTCATTGAAGAGATCAGATACAAATTGAATGCCATTATCTGATACTATTAGTTTGGAAATGTCAAAACGACTGAAAAGCTCTCTGAGTTTCCCTACTATGTTATACGCATCGGTCATTGGAACTTGAAAACTTCCGGCCATTTTAAATATGCATCGATTGTTACCAAAAACATTTTACCCTTAAATGGAAGTAATCTAAATGGATTATTTCCCACGGTCCGTACGATGGAGGCCATAATGCCAATATATTTTTCATGGGTTTGGGCTGCATTATAGCACATTTCTTGCAGCCTTTTGATATTGATTTCATCCTAACTATACCTTGATACGTCTCATGTACCTAGTTGTTTTAAGATTTGAGTTTTCAATGCAGTTGGAATTATAATCCAGTGTACCCACAGTAGGCGCCCATTTTCAACAGCCAGTTCACTCCTAAGCATATAATATCGTTTTAATTGCTCCTCTATTGGTGCTTGTACCTGCCAGCCCGAAAATGTATACTCGCTTGCTTTATTAAGAATTGGGTCTAAGCTAGTGGCCTTGTTAATTTACTTACTATCTACTGGAATACTTTCGTTGTCTAAAACCAGATTTATATGGATATCGTGTTTTTCGTCATTTTCCCTTGGATTGTCCCTCTGTATACCCGGCTCTCTCGATAAGAAATCGGCTTGATTGTGTTCACTTTTAATATATTTAACGTCAAAATCATAACTACTGCGAAAAAAAGAATTTCGCTGTAGGGGATTAGCCGTCATCCCATCCTCTTCGCCAGTGTGATGTCGAATGTATTTCGGGACGGACTTAATATTCCATTAAATTAAACTCACTTTCATTTATTTGATTTCATTTCTCAGTATACCAAAAAGCACAGACATCTTGACAATGCCCTCTATGTGTGAGATTATCTGGAAGGTATTGTTAGGCTAAACTAAGGTCGACACTACAATGTGTACCCTAGAATATAACAATCGGCTACAAGAAAAGTCCTAAATAGAAGAGTAATATAGACAAGGCCAAGAAAGCCCGAATGAGAAACTCGAAAGGAGGATTATTTGAGGTGGGTAAGAAATATCTTGTTTGAAAATCTTGTCTCATTTGTACCATATACTATGGTAAAAGTTCCTGCTGACCAATATCTTGCGACAACCCGTTAATATAGAGTAGTTTTTCGATATAGCCTCTTCGGACGCTAGCTTAAGCTCGTTCTTCGAAGTTCTGAATGTATATAGTTATTCAAACTGGCAGCTCATTTGGATTCTGGTGATTCACATATTGGAAAGTCTAATCGCAGATCTGTTTATAAATATTTTTGATTAACCTACTAATTGCTTGAATTTTCATCACTTTTAGTTTTTTTTTGTATTTCATTAATTTGTTTTTTAGCAAAGAAATGACGCGATTTGCAACAATTTGTTTTGTTTTTTATAAATTCTTTAAGTTTTATTATTTCATCCTGAAGTTTTACGAATATAAATAGAATTGTTTTGACTTGTTGGTAGATGTCGCTGTATGCTGTATCTATCTATGATCACCACCAAGGTATATAGAATCATAGATGGCAAAAGATCCAGCTGTCGCATGCAGTACCAAAAAAGTATACAAAATTTATATGGCTGGGTGGTCCATTTTGGAATCTACCACGACATTTGAAATGATGTATAGGTACGTCGAGTGATACATATTTTTTCTTATCTGAAGTGTTGTGGAAATCGATCAAATATATATAAAACTGTTATTATAAAAACATATGCTTTCGGCACGCTGTAAAATATGTTATGGTGCATTCTAGAATACACTACCCGCTTCACAATTTGTATACTTTGAAGTAGTATGCCATGCGATATGATAGAATACAAGTAATTCCCATTAAAATTTTGGCACATGTTCTGTGACGTACTTTCGTTACTAATGTATATACATTTCTATAGGAAAGACAGAGAGAGCTCAGAGAGTACTGTGTTCTCGGTGCCGTGATTTCCTATATATTTTCAAGATATTTCATCACTTATGGCGGAACTTGGTTCATAATGGGAATAACTTGTATTCTATATAGATGGGTCACCACCACTTATTATTAATTTGATGTTCGCATAATTTTTGCTAGAATATTATGTTAAAAATGACAAAAATTAGTACGCTTTCATTCTTGCAACGCGAACTATCTACTTTTCCTTTTTCTAAAATCATAATAGTGTTGATAGCACATCAAGTGTATTTCTTACCTGTTCTGCTTTATAAAAATGCCATAAAATTGTAAACGTAGTGCTATGTAAATGAAAGTCATGCCATAAGTTAATTAGCAATTCCGCAAAATCATAAGTGCAAGAGGCTGTTTCACGAAATTGTTTATTTCCTGGAGCACGACGAGAAGTGACCAGAAATCGAAGAAATACGATTGAAACTGAAATGGCTCAGTTATTGAAAATAAAGAACAGTCTTCGATATTCCATTGGCTTTACGACAACAACAAAAAGTCATGTAACGAAACCAACAATATAATTTGTAACGAGACAAACAAGTGGGCTCTAGAATTAGCAGAAAGCTTAAAAGTTTGCAATGTTTTTTGTAATAACTTATCTTCCCATGAATTGATTTGTTGAATTGAAGAGACACCAAACGAAAATACTTAGCATTGTTAGGCAGAATAAGATGATCGTTCAGAAGCTTCTCGACATGAAGAGACAACCAGTCTACTCTTCACATTTATGTTTTAATCTAACAAGCTGAATTCAACGATTGTATCGTATAAAAAAAAATCAGTTAATACTACTGAATAGTTCGTATCGCTACGACGATAAATTATACTACGACTCTGAAAAAATCAAGCCACAAATTATTTAAGATCACAATGAGAACCAAATGTGGCGTATCTACGCTAAATCAAAGGGGAAGGAATAATTTTATCGCGTCTCGATTATTCTAATTATGTGGTTTTCTCAGGTGACTCGCTAGCAAATGACAATATTTGCGAATATTGCCTTCAATGCGTTTAATTATCTTCAGAAAGATAAATTCGAATTGGAGCAAAGAAAAGAAACAATAGTGCTATCATCTACATATTGGAAAATGCTCAACTAAAAACTTAAACCAGAATATCTTCTGGAACGGTGTCGGCAATTGACTTCATATTCATCAGGATGCAACCAATTCTTTCGCGAAAGCTAAACATTGAATAAAAGTGTTTTAATTTATAAACAAGTTCTCGAATAAGTTGAAAGCAACAATTTATTCATGCACTGGCAGCCAGGTTTTCATTCTTCTTCCACCTATGAAACAAAAACATTAGAAGTCTCCACAGATATAAGTTCCGCGTCGAATAAGGAGTTTAGCACCTTATTTCTTCTCGATTTTTAAAAGACTTTCAACAGTATTGATCATAGCGTACTTCTGTAGAAGGTCTCCATCAGGTTTGGGTTCATTTCTTCCGCCATTGCCTTGGTTGTGGATTTTTTATCTGATCGTCAGCAGCGAGTTAAAATTGGTCAAGCACTCTCTGATTCTTTATCCATCTATATGGTGTTCCTCAAGGATCACTACTGTGCCCTTTATTGTTTAAGCTGTTTATAAATAACGTCCCACAAGTGGTAGAATATGCTAAAGTATATCTGTACGTGGACGATGTGCAGTTATATCTTAGTTGGCCTATAGGACTTCTTGAAGACTGTATTAAGCGAATAAATTGTGAGTTGAATAGAGTAAATGATTGGTATTTACAAAATGCTAAATCGTAGTGCCATGTCCTTTATACCACATTCCTGGATAACATTGATGATTCGTTAATAATTTTAAACAGCGTTGTATTTCCAGTACATGCTACTGTTAATAATGCTGGGTTTATTTTATATAGTGTGATGAAGTGTTGTGATAATGTTAAAATGGTGAATAGTAACGTTGTAAGGGTTATCCACCACAAATTCAAAAATAAAGAAACACCCAAGGAAATTCAAGTACATAGTATAATTTGAATCAGTTGCGAATTCAAGCTCTCACAACCATTTTACATGTAACTTAATCAAATACCTATGTGGCCGCCCTGCTATCAGAAGATTAAAATGTTCAAGCAGTAATTAATAATCTTTTAAATAGAAATAGCTAAAAGTAATGTCAGTTTATTTAAGTTAGGTAATTATTAATTCTTATCTTGTCTGCAATTCCTTTGAGGTAATCCTGGAAGTTCCGTCAACTTATTCAATTCTGACAAATCCTTCCGTGGCTTAGGAATTTTCTCTTTCTGCTTTTGCAAGGCATACAACAGATATCTCGAAATCTCGTGCTACACGTTTGGTTGATTGATTGATTTTATAGGTGACGATTATTAGGCGTTGCAAATTTAATGAGATTAAAATTAATGATTGCTAATTAGTGTTTAGTGTTTCTTGTCGAAAAAAAAAAACAAAAATTTTTTGTCTTTACTTGTTGACGTCTGTCTCGGAACTCTTCGCGCTTTTCTGACATCTCGTTTTAGTTCAGTGGCGCTGCCAGTATTTTCCGGCCAGTGCTTAAGCGGATTTCTCATTTGACATTTTTCCCTTATTATGATTTTGTTGAGTTTTGTTAGATAACTTAGTTTTGGATGTTTTATTTATTCATTAATGTCTGTTAAGTTATTTTTATTACTTCCGAATTTTTATTTATTCATTTTATGTTTGTTAAGTTATTTCTATCGCTAGCGTACAATTTAACTATTAAGGAAGGGTGTGAATTCGCATATGCCTGATTTTATTAATTTAATTTATTATTAATATTTCCACATTTTTCTATAGGTGTCATACATATATTTCAAAGCTCATTTCTGCCAACCTTTCAAGATTTATGCTAGCCTTCGTAGGTTAGTAGCTTTCAGGGTGGTATTTTTTCAAGAAATATAAGTTTCTAAAAACAATATTACTAAACTTTTCTTCTAGCGCAGTATACAGAATTAGATAGCATGTGTGCCCATAAAATTCAGGTTGCCTTCAATGATTGAATTCGATTACTTTTTAATCTCCGTAGATTTGACCATATCTCACCTTACTTAAATCAATACTTATTAACTATTCTTTTTAATATACCTACTGAAGCGTGATACACCTAATTATTTTAGGAATTTTTTCCAATTATCGACGTTTGCACGTAATCGTACTCTTATAATTCCGCGATTCAGCAAATCGGTCTCGGAGGTGCAGTTTTGAGTTAAATAACTTCATCCACTTTGTTTATATTTAATTTTTTATTCCTTTTATTTCCTTCGTTATTAGTTTTATCTTATTTTATTTAATATTATCATTATTATAATATTTCTATTGTATTTTTATGATTTATCTATAATTATAGAATTTTTCACTTATTCTTTTCATTCTTATTTATCTAGATCCGATCAAATTTATAGTAATCAAATAATTGAAAATCTTGGTTACGTAGAACTTGAATAAATTATTATTATTATTTACAAATTTTTCCAAAATCGAGCAGCATCATAATTTTTTCTATGTCTAAGCAATAATCAGGCAAATCGACGTAACATATTTATTTTTAATCTTATAAAAAATAAATCTCTCAAACTAAACGTGCTCAGAAATGGTGCCACGACAGAACTGCATCATTCGATTTTTAAATTAAAAAAATAAGCAGTCGAAAGTACCCAATTTAAATGAAAAATGAGTAAATTTTTTGATGACCTAATTAGAGCCTGCGCGCAATGTTTTTTGCTCAACAATGTCCACATTTTGTAATTTATGTAATTTTTGAAAGTTTTTCTGGTTATCAAAGTGTCAGTTCAATGTACGATATCAATTTATTAGTATAGATTCGAATAAACGGATTAAATATCGAAACCATTGTGTAATTATTAATGTCTAAGAAAGACCAGCAATTAAAAAAAATCCTCAACAATTTTCTGTTATACCTATATATGTAGGTACACCGGCCGACAACTGCAATCGTAACAAATTTCATTAAATCAATAATCAAGTAAAATTTATACTGCCATGCCAGTACTAAGAGAGCTTATTTTCCCTAAATACCTATACCACCCCTTCTACCCCAATTAAATTACCCCCACCAGTAACAACAGAAATAACCAACAAATTAAGCTCATACTTACGATATAGCTTGATAGCACCATCGGTATCACCAAGGGAATTTTTGGCTACGCACTTATACGATCCGAAATCTCCAATGTCCACGTATTTGACCGTCAGCTTCATTACGACTTTATATCCGGTCTCATATGTTTCAGGTACAAAGCGGTCGTCTGTAATTAAAGCAAACATTTCTCGGTATAGTTGGTACGCGCAGAGTTAATAAAATATTCATGGAGATCGGAATCTCGTAATTACTTGGAACAATGATTGTGTCGTTCTTCATCCAGTAGTTAATCGACTTGGGAAAGGCTTCTGACTGGCATTCCAGGGTAATTGTCTGGCCTGTGGCAGCTCCTACTAATTGATTCTGAATCCAGATCATGGGTGGAACTATAGAAACGGGATAGATATCAATTTGTATATTAAAAAGGACTCCCCAAGTATCTTCAGACATGACTAATTAACTTACAGTGGACAATCAGCATTACCCGTTTGCTTACTGTTGGCGGGATACCATTTGTTGCGATGCACAAATATGGACCCATATTGAGTCGATTCACTCTTGCTATGGTCAATATCGATCCATTGTAGCTAATGACTGTGAGCCATATATAGCATTTGAAAATATAGAGATGGAATTAAATGAATTTTAGTAACGTTATTGGATTAGAAATTAAAGTCTCTATATGTATGCATAAATTAGATACCTATGTACTGTACATGCATGAGATAGTAAAGATATGGAAGTACTATACCTTCTTGTCCTCCAGACAATGGAATTGGTTCACCACCTTCACGTCGCCAAGTTATTGTAGGAGTTGGAGAACCAGTTGCAGCACACTTTAGAGTCACATTACTTCCCTCTCGGACCACCATATCCGTGCTGGTGGGATAATCAAGAATGTCGGGTGGAACTGTGGATAAGAGAAATCTTCAATTAATTAAAATGCACATAAATCACGTCAGGAGGGAAGCTTTTCATTTTTCTACAGAAGCTACCCAGTTTTAGGTTAAGTCGAATCAACTGCGCCCAGCAATATAAATGACAATTTAAATGGAATCCTAAAAGCTTTTACTGGTTAGATAAGTTGAAGGATAAATGCATAGAGATGCGTTTTTTTCTTGCTTTTTTAAAATTAACATTTTAAGGAAATTATCTAAAAACTTAAATGAAAAACACATTAATATTTTTGACGTAGCTAGATAATGAGTTTTTGTTATTGGCATGCATATTGTTAAAACGTGTAATAATAAATGAATGGCTTGTGACTTTTTTTGAATCTCGCTCTATAAATGCCGTTACGTACTGCTCTGTTATAGCTCCATCTCTCTTCGCAATTTTCATTAATGAACTGCTTTCTCGTACTTTCAGTCACATTCGTAATTTGGCTGATGATAGTACCCTTGATTTCGCTTACTCCTTTGACACTCTTGTAGACTCCAGAGGGAATGCCACATCTGTAAACCGAGATTGCATCATTGAATAACGACCTTGCTAATATCCTCGCTTGGGGCAAAGCGAATCGCGTCGAATTCAATGCACCTAAGACCCAAAGCTGTTTCATCACCATTTAACAACCTTTATTTCATTTGATGGAGCTTTAATTTCAGATTCACCGTCACTATGCATTCTTGGCATTAATATTTCCCGTAAGTTAAGCTGGACAGGTTACATCTTCTCAGTTGCCAAAGAAGCATCGAAATATCGGGGATTTCTGAAAAGGAGTAAGAAATATTTCAGCCCATCGAATCTAGCGCTCATCTACAAGTTCTACATCAGAGCTAGAATAGAAAACAATTTTCATATCTGGACGGAAGCCGGTCGCATAGTAGTCACTGGTATTATCCAAAAGAGAGCCTTCAAGCTCTTCGGCGATTTGACGATTATTTGTCATATCGACTCACTTGAACACACACCGCCGCAATGTTGGATGCCTTTCACTCCATTATTGATATGTATGGACAATGTTCCGATGAAATATCTTGTCGGATGCCTTGTAGTTTAATTCCTTCAAGCCGCGCTCATTTTTTCACCCTTCAAAATACTTTCGCCGTACAGTAAAATTCCGTGATGCTTTTTTTATCCAGTACTGTGCGAATGTGGAACAGTTCTACTGTTTTTCCTCAGGCTTACAATATGTGAATTTTCAAGAGTGACATACATCAGCACCTCCGCTAGATCACATAATCCTTCTGCTTAGGGTATCCCCTGAGCTTGTCTTAATAACACAAAAAAAAAAAAAAAAAAAAAAATGCTATCCTGTTCCTGTTTAGAGCACATCTTGCCATCCTGTTCATCAAACCATATCTCGTAAGGGTCAATGTCATCTATATTTTCGAAAAAATAGTGATTTACCGTGATCCCGTAACGATCACCATAACACGACTTCCTGCCGCATTTAAAAAAAAAAATTAAGACCAATTATGCTACCAGCGTGTAAGCCGCACCAGACAGCGAAATTTTGTGGATTTAGTGAGATATCTAAAGTCTCACTTTAGTTCATCTCACTCAATCCGACAATTTTACTTATTAACAAACCCACTAAGCCACGAATGAGTTTCGTCATTGAACACAATACTGTGATAAAACAATGGATCAGCTGGCAACTGCTCTAGAGCCCAATTTGTGGTTTTAATTCCTGCACCAACTGAGATTTGTCCAAAATTTTTCACCTGGCAGATAGACAGAGTCCTAATTAATGCCACCGACATCTTCTTTCACATTTTCGGTTACAGCAACAATTTTTACTTCAGTCCGCATATTCTGATGACGTGTTGATGTTGTTGCAACATGGAGGGAATGTGCGGTATGAAATATACCCAAAGTTTTATGGATAACGAACCGTCGCACGGCCAATTTTCAAAGTGAATTTGGGTAATTCTTGAACGTTCTTTAATGCTGGATGCTAGCCAGACTAATATATATAAATATCAAAAAGAACTATTAGAATGATAGTTCACAGTTACAATTATCCCTATCGAAAGTTCTATCTAAGCTAAGAGAAAACCCTTTAAAGATTTCTTCCTTTTAGCTGCTAAATTCCTCAAAATATATTTCCGTTCAGAAGTTATTAATATTATTATATTATGCGAAAAGTGAAAAAGTTTGAAGAAATTGAGGTATTTGAAAAAAAAAACCTATAATGCTTTTGGGGACTATCCATGTTATATCCTCTGGCGATTGGAATGCCTTTCCTAGATATTTTAGATTTATGCGATCAAGAATGTCACAGTTGAAGATGCCATCGTCAGCAGCTCCGTCATCATTGATACAGAAGCGGCAGATCTCCCTCTATAGACCTTCCCCAACTTCTGAAGATGGTATTTGAATGTGCAATGCCCAGTAAGTAGGCCTGCTATGATCCTCAATTTAATTTAATTGTGTTCTCCCAAAAGACATTTGTGCTGCAAAGTGCCTTTTTGGGTGGCCAAAAGCAGACTGTCTGCCTATAAACTCGTACCTGCTCCTTTTATTGCAAAGTTTTCCGCAATCGGGATACGATAATTACTAGTAGCAGAACGCAAAATAATTCGAATGAATTTCTTACCTAGAAAAAACCTCATAAAAATCTGGAAGAATCATGAACACTCTTAGGAAGATATCAGGCAGCTTGGAGTTTTCCACATATTACGAGGAACACAATACTTAGAACATTTTACTCCTGTGTAAAGTCAATCCTTATTTATGGGAAGCAAAACATGCTTGTCGAAATATTGTGGCCTCGTTGAATCAATTCAGTTGGCATAAAAATGCAAATTATAGGGAAGGAGCAAAGTTATACAAGATCATGAACAAAATTGTTATGTGTAATATAAAAGGACAAACGACATCTATTGGAAATGATTACTTCGCCTGAAATAACTAATTAAGTACGGACAGTAACATCTTTCGGAGAATCGTATTACGTGCAATAACAAAATACAAGTGACATCTATAAAGTACGGACATAAGCAACTTCAGGTTCGCAGAATCGATATTTCTAGAATGGAGTCTTCAGGAAGGTTCTGGTCAATTTGTAGGGTATAAATACAGCGGCGGTCGTCACAGTCAGGTGAGAATTTTGTCTCAGACAGGGAAGGGAACATGGTAAACTATTTGGATTGCGATAATTTGAAGTAAAGTACTAGTGATAATTAAAATAGAGTGGATTGGTGATTGGATGTGAATTTTATGGAAGTAAACAATAGATTGTAGTTTTATCTGAAATATTGTATTGTGAATAACGAACTAAGGTCATGCTGGTAACAATATGGCTAGTAACCTAAGAACAAAAATCAAAAGAATACTCCAAAATAAAATAAGATGGAAAGGATCGATGCTCACAAGGGGAGTCCACACTGAATTAATAAATATGTGAGTGTCGTGATTTCGAATTTCTTCTCAATACGATACTACACTTTTCCTTTCACATATAGTTGCTGTTCGATCTTTATAGCCTCTCCATTGCAATATGTACCTACTACATACCTACCTACTTCTCTTTCTGCAGAAGCACAATATGGACTCCAGGGTAGCGGAGAAATATTTGCGGTATTTTAATCATTTGAAAGTGTTTCACAGTGAAGAGATGGCGGCAAAAAAAATCTATGATAACAGCAAAAAAAGCTCTCGTTATGTGTCCGATGGCATCTCTATCATTGGATTTGGATAGCTCAACAACTATTCAAAGAAAATGATACAGAGCCTTAGCATTGTGAAAACAATATGTTCCCAAGATGAACGCGAAAAAGGAAAAAAAAATAATGCACCAGGTGAGTCAAGAAGAAATGGAAGAAAAACTCATTCGAATTTCGACTTTCACATCCTGGCAACTTTGGTGAACAGTTTCAACTTTAAATTAAGAATGAATAGAAAAAAATTAAATTTACATTTCACTAGAAAATCAAAAACATTTTATTTCAAATTCAATACAGCAGATAAAAAGCATTAATCAAAATTAAAAACATTAACCAACAATCGAACCTTGTCAGCACAAAACTATATGCTGCTCTTAATGATTACTCTCGTCGGTTTTATCAAATTGAATCATGATTGTTGAATAATTTATCCACACATTTATGAAAAACACAACTAATCCTTTCTCTAATTCGAAAGAATTGAATATTTTCAATTCGTATGGTCGCAAGGCCAGTTTCAGTTTAAACATTTCAACCTAGAAATATGTGAGAATTTTCATTCACTGTTCTAAAAAGCAAAAACGAGTTCTGAATGCTTGGAAAAGAATGCAACGCAATGATGCCAACAAAATAAAGACAAAAACACGAACCTTGCAACTTTGCCTCAAGATGACAACTTCATTAAATTAAAATTGTTAAAATTAAGTTCTTGGAAATTGGAGGCCCGTTAGCTGCATTACATTCTATTCCTAGGGTAAATAATACTTACACTTCTCTGAAGCCTGTTGTCGTGTTGAATATCGAAACTAATTAAATAATCGATATTAATGTAAGAAGCTCTCACAACAGAATCCACAATCGCAATAAGGTTTGTCAAACTGACGATACTAAGGATGGTAAATATCAACCGTGACTTGAAATCTGAATTTTGAGCTTCAAAACTTTTATAGGTATTAAAACAAGTTCTTGCAATGTTGAAATCATATGAGCGAGTATTTACCATTGAAAAATATTTTTGAAGTCGTATGCCGTTCGGGAAATCTTACAATGATTGCAGCCATTTTGTCCAATTCATCACTATAATCGCAACATCTTTGCATTGACATTTTTCGAATCGTACCAATTTCATTTAATTTCATATAGATTTTTCGCATGTACGCATTTAATTGCTGGAACTTAGCCCTTGTAACGATCATAAAAGTTGCAAAAAATATCAGAACAATGAAGCGTATTTGGAGCACAGAGTAAATGAAAATAAATTCCAAAAATTTAATCTCTGTAGATGATTGCAGATAACGCGAAATTGAAAAACGTAGGTATGTCGCTATTATCACCAATTGTACTATAAGAAAAATTAGAGGCTTTTTGTCATAAACTGTAGGATTTCGTGATAATTTTAAAATATCTCTGTGATTTATCAACAATTTTTCGAAAACAGCAAATATATGTCCGGCTTTAGTTAGCAGAGTTACTCGTAATAGAATCCCATTGATTATCGCAAAAGTAAATAATGGGTACTTCACTACGCTTCTAATAAAGTTGTTCTCACTATTCCGTTGACGAAAATATAGAAAATATATAACGGATCCGCTCAATACCAAAATGTCACAATAGATTGTAGCTTGCATAGAAATTTTGCGGCTTTAGAACTCTGTATCGCTCCTTGTATAAGATTTATCCGAAATGTTATAAAGGCGAAAATTCTAGTTAAATAATATATAAGAAAAAATAGACCGCGCAAGATGAACTCACTACAATTCGTCATGTTTACAAACTAACTAAATTTCAAGGGATAAATTTAGTAAAAAACTTCCATACTAACCCCCTCCCCTACACCTCCGTCAAACAGCCCACTAAATGTAATGACTAGATCCGCGTTAAAAGCTTTTGCATAGCCTTTTATTATAACCATTAAATTGCTCTCTATACGCTAGACGAAATCGCAGAGTATAATAGATAGGTTTGACAAAGTAACGGTAATAGCAGAGTGATACTTAGCAACAGTATGAGAGAAAGGAAGGGCTTTTTTGGATTATACTTTAATTATAGATGAAATGGCAATCTAAAAACTCTTTTGGACTGCCGACAGGATTAAGTGAATGACAGGGATCTAGGCTCTTAGCTCTACACATAACCTTCACACAAAAACTTGGACGAACAATACGTATGTAAAAACACCTGTTGACCGTAATGTCTAAGTAAGACAGGTTAAAAACAAAATCATATATGAATGAAATGCTCTGAGTGTTGCTTGGCTATCTGACATTATGTATCTACAATTTTGCTTCATGCGTGCTCATCCTTGAATAAATAACTAACAAGGAAATGGCATTTCGAGTGAAAACTTAAGCCACTTGTCGACAGAAATTTTAAATGTGTAGGGCAAAATTTTACAAACCACTAAAATTGAATGAAAATATTCAGTTCAAGCTTTTGGAACAACATTATTTCAAATTTCTAATGTTTATTAATAATCATAAATATTTAAAAAGTCCCTGAACTCACAGAATTTTGAAAGGTTTACTTTCAGAAACTTCAAAGTCTCACATATTAAGTGAAATTCAAACGTCAGTGCGTGGCTTATTCATGTACACTATATTTATTCGATATGCCGCGTCCTGTTATCTACTTATTCATGATACTCATGTATATGATTTTACGAACGCAGAGTTCTATGGCGTGGATATCTGCCTGGAAAATGATAGTTGAGGCTCCCAGTGCCTTTGCGAGCCGAAAATTCGGTCCATATCTTTTATATCCACAGCCTCTAAGACTGCAGTTGGGCAAATACTCATGGCACTGGTTACTCCTAGCCATGTACACTACTTTAGCTAAAATGCATTTCCTTATCCTTGGTGTAAAAATTTTGTGGAAGTCTCAATAAAAATCGTAAATTAATGGATATCTTTCAAAATGATGAATTTCTGCTATAGAACAAGTGATCCTTCGATCTCTTTGGAAGAACTAATGAGTGTTTAAGTGTAGGGTAAATCTAGCCTCTTACGAGCTCGATTATTGCCTTAGGGGTTAGCTTGCAGAACTTATTAGAAGTGATAAATATTTCTCCAGTGATTTTTAACCTTAAGGCTGTACTCCCATATGATATGCTTGGAGATTTCGTCATCTACTTCGCATAATCGACACAGTTCGTTATAAGATGTGCCTATATTGTTCAGAAAATTTCGGAAGGAGCTATGTCCAGTGACTGGATTGAAAACTGGGTGATCGACTGTCTGCTAAGACCAATACAGTTAGCGCATCTGCAAACGAGAGAGGATGAAGAAGTCCTTCGCTTGTCTCATATCGAGCGGGCTACGCCAGACGGGTGATCCACTTGCATGTTTCCCCATTTTTGTAGTTCCTCCATAAAGTGCCTTTTTGATCGTCCAAATGTTGGGTAGGGATCAGTATATGGATAGTGGGCTCCAGTTTTAACCAGGTCGGCTGCTTTTTCATTTGGGACGGTTGAGTAGACTGAAGCACTAAATTGACCTGAACTGTCATACAGTCGTTCTTTTAAAACGGTTTCTGTACTTTTAAAATGCTTGGTTTTAATCAAATTTAAATATTCCATTAATTCAGCTAACCGCTATCCATAAGCTAAAAGAAAATCCTTATACGTCCACATTCACTTTAGAAGTGAGCACAAATCCTTTTTGTTTTAATTAAATATTCCATAAATGAAATGATATAAATTTTCCACTACTCATAAAATGAGAACCGACCTAGATCACAGAAATATTTTTTTCCCTCCAGCCAGGGTTTTACAACTTCAGGCAAGATGATAGGGTAAAACTTTTCGTTATACATACATACTAGATAAGTATAGCCAACATACACCAACCAAAAAGGGATTCTTTTATCTTTCAAAAGAAAATTTTTTCCCTCATTTTATCAACTGCATTAAAATTCCTTGTACAATGAAATGAAACCTCAATATCTTTTCCTTACTCAGACAACTAAAAACTATATTATAAGCAGTTGCCTTGAAATTTATTTTTATCAATCCCCGAGGCAAGCCGTTGTCCTGTGACACTATATTCATAAAATATGGAAACTAGGAAGGTTCATCTGTAAATTCCCTTATGTATATGAATCGTGTAAATGGTTTGCTCCTTAAGACTTGAGAATATCATAGAACCTCTTAATTTTCAGTTAGAAATCCCTTGAGCAACGGAGACTTAGTTTCTTGTTGTAAGCTTCGGTTGCTTTGCCGAAACTACATAGGTATCCTGTTTGGGAGACGGATCTATACAATATGCAATGTAAGTATGTATGTATGTCCTGATATAATATTTTCACAAACACAGATACACCAGCCAACCACTATTCCACCAACTAAGTAATTTTCTTCGGTTGCTTTCATATTAGTGTGCTGAATTTAAAGTACCTATGGTTTCGCCACAAAAGAGAAGAAGCCTCTGCACAGAATCTTTACTCGAAACTCTCTCTACTAACTCAGGATTATTCCACCGAGTGCAACAAATAAAGTTCAATTATGCAGTTCTGTCCCAAATATTTTGCTACTTCTATCTTCATCGGATATTTTACGTTGAAAAATATTAAATGAAGATAAATCACTTTCTTTCTAGCGGATAACTTCTTCAGCATTATTATGTATGTCTTCTAAGTTCTAGATGAATTTGCATGTACTATGTAGTCCCGCAAATCTTTTAGTAGACTTTATAAAGCAAAATTTCAGATTAAACAGAAAAATTCCCTAGAAAATATCCGAATGCAATCACCCCCTACCTTTGAAGTATTTATCAGCTCCTGGTAAAAGTTTTGTTCAGTCATTTTCCCTAGTGGTTATCTGGAAAAAGGTTTTTTTTCTAACCCTACATTATGCACGTGATCAACGTACTCCTATTGAACTGAACTAAACTGAATGAACGAAAGAAAGAAAATAGTTTTTCAGAGCGGTACTAAATCTCTGGAGGAATAAGACCATTTCGAATCGAATGCTGAGAAGATGTAGACAGGAAGGTAAAGATAACATTTGCGCGATTGGAATAAAAAGCAAAATTCCCGTATTTAGTTGTTCTTTTTAAATTAAAATTACATAAAGATTGATTTTGTAAAGTTAAGTCGTTTTTCTTAATGGATAGTTTTTACCATCTTTTTATATTATTAAGGCAGGTTTTACCATACACAACAACCCCAGCCCATATATTGTAATTTTATTCCAATCTAGGGCTGCTATAGGACTCGTAGGGGTGCAGATGCAGACCTGTGAAATTCCAAGCACAAGTACCAGTCCAGTACCAGGACCTGGACTTGAAATATTTTTCTAGGGCAAAATATGATGATTCAAAACCATGGTTATAGCAGTTGTTGACGATCTGAAACAAGGTGGTCAGATATGGAATGTTGAGAAGTGCTTAATAGTGTGGTTAGGATTTTATTTCGAAATTTGGCAAAATATTGTAGTATGCAGCAGCTTTTATTAACGGGCCACTTATGTCTAAAAACCTCGTAGAGAAACATTTTTTTTTTCGTAGGAATTTAAACAAAGTTTTCTTACGAATTTTACGTCCAAAAAAATCCTTATGAGCGAGGACAAGTATTCTTAGCGGTATAAAACATAGACTCTGTACGTATTTGAAAGATGTCTACATATGTATGTACATCATCTGTATATCATCTGTACCCCAGAGAAGAAAAAAGGATTTCTCACTTTTCATACAACTTTAGGCCCGACATGAGAGATGTGTTAAATTCATTATGATACGCCGAACCAATTTTATTAACAATGTTTATTTCTATCTAGCGAGAAAAGCTTTGGCGATCGAATTTAGCTTGAGTGACTTCCTTGAATGGAAAAGCGGACTTATCTACTTCTCATGACACAGCGCAGTAATGGCCATGGAAGAAAGAACTGCAAAACTATATGCGAAATGTAGTAACCGGGGGTCTATGTGTGACAAGTGCATGAAAATGGGTTTTTCGGTGGCCAAAAACGTTCCGAGAAAATTTTTTGAATTCAGAAAAGAATAAAGCACCCAATAGCACTCGGCGAGACCTTTAATTTTATATGTAACATGCCATATTGGAGCAACCGCACTCTCCGTCGGGTGTTCCTATCCCCACCCTAAAAGTATGCAGAGAAAATTTTTTTTCCCAAGAATTTTAGCTGGTAATGATCTGAGGCGAATAGTGAAACCGGGTTTCCGGTCGGACTTAATCCTACCGAGTTAGAGCAGATCTGAAGTGCGAGAAATCTAGTACCTCAGTTCAAAGAAAAAAGTGAGTAGAACTATGTAAGCCTCCGAGCATAGGAGTGTTGGTACTAAAACTTGTTTTCAGGACCTAAGGAATTCGATTCTGTACTAGATTTTTCAAAATGTACTAGATAAAACTTGCCTCACTTAATTGAAATAAACATTGTTAATAAAATGTGGTCAGAGTATAAAAATGCATCGTTTAATACATGTCTCATGTCTAAAGGTGTTGGGCCTAAAAATGCATCGTTTAATACATCTCTCATGTCTAAAGGTGTTGGGCCTAAAATGGGAATTCCCCGTTCGGATACATTACATTTTTCTCTATAGATTCGAGTTGCTGTTTTCTGTACATTCTTTGGAATAAGCCAACTTGCTGCATCAAGGCACTTACAAAAAGATGCCAGAAGATGAATTCGTAGGTCAACGTAATCAAGTGACAGAGTTGCTGAATATTACTGGTGGTGATAAATTAAAATTAGCAAAAGTAAAAGATCCCCTATATCCTTTATTGACAGGGGAATCGGAGCGTTATTAACAAAACACGGCAGGCTATTTATAATTATGTTTCTTTAGTATCCAGAAAACCAGACCAAGCCGAGCCGGCTCCAGGCGTCATCTTATAAAATTTCAAATTGGTGACGTTAGTTAATCTACAGATAGATATGAGCTGCTGTTGCGGTTATACGCCCAGCTTATTCCAAATACCCTCTTCTTTGTGCAATTTTTTAAAATCACATAGAACCTTTACCTAAACATAAGTCACATAAATTAATTTTTTAAAGTTGTATCTGTCACTTAACAGCATTGCGGGATATCATTCTCATCATTTCCCTATTCGAAAGAATGCAAAATTCTTACTACCGTGGTGTTTTAAACAAATTAAAATAAATGAACTGCATTAGAGTATTAGTGATAAGAAACACTGTATATAAAATAAATAATATTTAATAATAATAAATAATAAGACAAATAAATAATATCCTTTCCAGCTTAGGTCTTTAATGTGAATCTGCTCGAAGATGTTAAAATATCTCACTGCAGAAAAAGTGTGATCATGTGATCTTTTCCTTCGTAGCTTATATTTTCATGCGGCTATATTCCTCTCGGTAAAGAGGTAGAGTGACTGTAAGCCAAGAATGGCTGCAAGTGCTCGTTAAGCAGGCTATGTTTTGCATCTTATCAAGGGTCGTCTTGCTGGCTGTCTGCATCGTTTTGGACCACTAGGCATTTGCGCTGAAAGATCTATCAAGTCATTTTGGAACTTAGAACCCACTGTTCCTGAAAAGACTTTGGCATGATCCGAGCGCCTTTACATAGCTTTGTTAAATATCATTTTAAGAAGGGGACTCTAGGTAAGTTTACTATCACGCGTTTTTGCAGCATAATGCCAATAGTTCTGACGATACAGGTTTCTATACTTCTATCTTCGATTACCCTTTTAATTGAGTCAAATAGTATTGTCGAAGGCATCTTATCTTACATAACATGACCTTCTTCTTAATAGTCTTCTCAATAGTCTCTACTAGACTGCTGATAGAATTAGATTACAATGGAACGGGCAACTACAGTGGTTTCAACTGCAGTTAGCAGATCTATCGAATACGACGTGTTCCAAATACAAAATTTTCGTCATTTTAGTCAACCACTTCTGGTAAATTTATTAAAACAAGAGCTGATGCTAATTCGTCCAAGTCTATGATAGTTACCAAGTTCAACACCAAAAACATAAGACTCGTTGGCTTCAAAATCCTTCAACACCAATTACTGCGACTGAATGCAAAAGAAGTGCCAACTACTCTACTGCCAAACGGCCAAAATTTGGATACATATTTATGTTTAATCTTGCCACAAAGTCGTATGTGCATGACTTGATCGGCGTTTTTTCCATATTATTGTATATGAGCAAAATAAAGAAGTTACAACTTTATTACGCCAAGTTGATATACGCTTGGGGTTCACATAGAACTAGACAGCGCGAAGTATCTCTTAAATTGTTGGAGATACAACTTTGGGGACCATTTTAAACGAAAGAGATTGTTCGAATTAGTATGACCACATAAATAGCTCAATTTGTTTGGTGTACTACTTATTTTCCTTCGGAAAACACGAAAACTTATTTATTTCTTTGACCAAACATTGTTATAACTTTCATTCGCATATACAAACAATACTTTGTCATAATTTCTCCATAATTGATTCCTCTTCTTAGTCGAGAAGAAACTTTTTAATTTTTTCCCATATAGAAAGTCCTTTCTTCCATCATCATTAAAAGTGCCCGAATAATGTAATAAAAGGAGAAAACTTTCCGGAAAAGCAATTCGCAAAGCTTTCACAAATTTTCTGTTTAGTCCAACTTACCACGAGGACGTTGTTATCATCGTTAGCGACATGGAAGTAAGACATAATGTCAATGCTAAAAGCTTCCCGAAAATAACACTGGTAAAATTAAAACAAATCCTTGGCGGTCAGGTACAATAAAATACCAGAAAACCAAATTTTGTTGAAAGGAGGAATCTTGCTTATTTCAAGAAATATTATATTTGCCTACATTTAAAGTAAATACAAAATCTCCGTGCAACTAAGACAGAGATTTATTTTCTACGACCCATTCTGCTCGCAGGATTAACTTTAGTCTGTCAGAACAGGACACTTTAAATCACATCAAAATGACATTAAAATTAAAACCAAGAAGGAAATGAATAGATCATAATTGGGTTTTTGATGAAATGACTTAATTTCTTTTTATACAACTCTTGCTAAAGTGGTTTGTGCCTTCTCCTGTTTAGAAAGCTTAACTGAATTTTCCTTTGCGAATTCTCCTACCACCTGAGACTAGAAATAATTGCGAAAGTCTATACCTTTTGAAAATAACTCATTCGTTACACACGATACATTTGAGTAGGGCTAAATAACTGACAACACACAAATAACTACAATAGCAACAAAATAAGAGGCTAAATTACCCACAAGAATGCTCCCAAATAAACGTATGTGTGTGTGTTAATTTTTTGCTCATTATCCCTCCTAGGCCACCACAAAACTACAGCAATTTCATGGACATAAAGCGGACTTACCGACAACATCTAGATATCCAACTTGGCTCTTCATTGGATCCGTGTTTATCTGACACATGTACCATCCCTTGTCAGATTCCTTTACATCTCGTATTTTCAATATCCAGGCACGTTTCTCAGCGTGAGTTATACTCATTCGATGATTTTTGGTGATTACGTGATTTTGGATCGTTAGGATCGTTTGGGTATCCACACGAAGCCACGCGATCTGAAAATAAACAGAAAAAATATTATTTATTTGAGGGGGGTGGGTATAATCAGCCAAGAAAGGATTAGGGCAATATTCCAATCGTATTTTTTTTTCTGAGAATTTTCTTCAATTTGGGAATACTGCCACCCCAACATTTTACCTACTTAGCTGTGAATCTCCTATTATATTTGGTATTGGGGTGCGAATTATTGCTTTTAGGATTATTATCATAAGGAGCACAAATGACGTGATGTCATGAAAAATAAATAAATTTAACCTAATATTTAGGATAGGATAATATGAAAAAAAAAGGAAGAAGATATTTTTTGTAATAGTTATAGTCTCTCACCTTGTATGTTTGTAAATTATCAACCACACATTGCAGAATTGCTTCTCGTCCCACAGGTATTGTGACATTTTGAAGTGGTTCCCCGAATTTCGGAAGGTCTGAAAAAAAAAATTAATAAATAAATTGCAAGGGATAATCTTCTTCATCTTTAGGCTGTTATGAACAATTTATGTATATTGAACAATGATAATTTTGCTGGCACTAAACCTAAATGATAACGGAAAACGCGCAGTTACTTTTTCACACTAGTCAAAGAATAAATTAATTAGTCCTAAAACAAGAAAAAATGCTACAATTGGTTTAAAGCGGACCGTATACGGTGAACATGTTGCCCAACTTGGTGTGTCACACATAAAATCTTTTTCTCAACACACTGTCAAACATTTTGTCCAACATCAGGACAGGAACACATAAGAAACGGCTAGAGCTGTTAACTCAATAGAGTTCATTCACAAATGATCGCCATACACGGTACAATATGTTGTCAAACACGTAGCCTCGCCCCTAAAACTCAAACTAACTTGATTTTCGCGTCCACACACCCACACACAGTAAAATATGCGTGTTGTCCTACTGAATTGACCAACAGGCGCGACCGTGCATGGGCTCCACTTGAACCCAATTCTTACGATACCCCAAATAAATGCCCGTTTGCAGTAGCGTATACTAGTTTGCGGGGGAGTGGGGGGGGGCGTTATATAGTGATACAAAATGGTTTGCATTTATTTTTTAATATTTACAGATGTAAGTCAAGTTGTATTACGGTATTAGCTAACTCGTCAAGGACAGTTTTAAAACCCTCGAGAATACTTCCCAAGCCATGAAGCAGAAATCTATATGTGTGCGTTGAGAGTTCGTTCTCTAAAATGTTCTATATTGATACTTATGGAAAAGAGCCTAAACTACTATCCATACAGGAAAATAGTCTTCTAGTAATTTGCAGCTTGCTTCCCTACCTTCCAAAAGCTACACTTACTATATGCCTTACTTAAAAAAATAATAAAATAGTTCTGATTAAAACGTAACCTTACAATTTTACGCTCAATAACTCTCAGCTGATCACGGCACATTCTCATATGCAATTATTACTTAATTTAGAGTTTTTGTTTGGGGAATCGTAGTCATTTGCTTAAGATACATTTTTTTTAAATAATTTTGTTAAGGGGAGGTTACCGTTCAGGATGATGAAAATTCGATTTTGTTTTTACATAATTATCATGTGTAAAGTGTTCAGAACACGTGGGTAAAAGGATATTTTCATATCAAAAGTATTTTAGAATTGACAACCTGTTGAGTGCGGAAACGTCCGCCGGCTAGAAAACAGGTAGCTGAGGCGCTCGGAGCGCGCTTCCTGGGGAGACCTTTTCCCGCTACCTGAGGTACCCTCATAAATTTCGGGAAGCCGTTAACTTTCAGATTCAGCATAATCAGTTTTTTGATCTATTCAAGTTTGGTTTTGAAGTTGTTTTTCGCATATATTTCTAGAACGGTTTGTCGCACAGAAAAAATGATTATTACCAATTTTATAGGATTTCGTATTCTGCAGAAGTTCTTAGTACAATAAAAATGTCTTGGACTGATCGTTTTCAAAGTATACGTAAAAAACCTAAATTTTTATATGGCAACACCAAGAAGGAGTTGCCCGATTTAGTCCAATTTTGACATTTTATTTGCTAATGTAGTAAAAACATCATGTACGAAATTTCAGCTCTCTACGTCGACGTGTTCTCAGGAAGTGTCCAAATATATAGCGGAAAACGAAATTTTTATATGGCAACCCCACGAAGGAGTTGCCCGATTTGTCTCATTTTCGAACTTAATTTTACTTTTTTTTTTAAAGTCCTGTACAAAATTTCAGCTCTCTAAGTATACGCGTTCTCGAGTTATCGTGCGCACAGACGGACAGACGGACGGACAGACGGACGGACGTGCAAAAATCAAAATAACTTTTAATATTATGCGTGGGTTTCCAATCCATTTTGCTCTATCATCATTATTTCGAGGTGTTACAAACGGAATGACAAACTTAGTATACCCTATAGATTTCATCTAGGGTATAAAAAGGGCTACTGTATGGTGCTGGAATAGCTGGAGTAAGCTGTCAAAGATTTTTTATAATGTTAAAGTTTTTCTGGGAACAAAATTTTTCACCCCGCGGGGCGCTATAGTGCTTCAACGGATGAATCTATTCACATGATTCTTTACGCAGTTGCAAAGAAATTTAGGAAGCGATTTCTGTCAAAAATTTATTTGAAAATAGTTTTTTCGTCCGTTGACGAAAAACAAAAACAGGGCAAAAAATGTTTTTATTTTTCAAACGGCTATAATGTTTTTATTCAGAGGTTTTTTCGAAAACGAAAACCCGTAAGGCCCCCCAAATGTTATCAAGTTTAATCATTTTCAACCCTATTTTTTTCGAATGAATTGGCAGAGCAGTGGAGCGCGCCCCGCAGACCAAAACACGCCATGCACGGTTTTGTTTGATGGGTGCTGGAGCCGCCATTTTGGATTTTGTTTTTCATAAATAAAATTAGAATTTACTCTCCATTCATAGAAGAATAAAAGACGTTAAAACCCATTTCCAAAAGTTTTTATTTTATGTAAAAAAAAAAAAAAAATCCAAAGTTCATGCATTTTTCATGCCTCTCCCCTTAAGAAAGATATAAAAATTTGATTATGGTTGGGAAGATAAAAATGTAAGCGTAAGATTATCACAAGACAATTTTCTCTATGAATACTAGTTTAGGGCACAGGACCTATTCAAATCAAACCATTGGCAGTTTTACATAAGAACACTGTGAATATTTCAGAATGTTAGGACTCTGTTGGGACTCTCATGTGCTAGTGAAGGCGTCTGTTTCATGGCTTGTGAAGTATTATTGAGGGTTTTGACAGTTGGTATGGCAGTATCTCATGTATATTGTCACAAGTCGGCCGATTAGTTGATTTATTTTATCCGAAAGAGAGATAAATTTTTGTAGGAAATTGTTCCTGCAGCAACCCAATGGCACCAAAATGTGAAGGTGACACTGTCAGACAATTATACTAGTTTGGCAACAAAGCTTTGTTGTACGCGAGGTCTCCATAAATCCGACTTACGCAACTTCAATTTAGATAAGTTTAAGTTTAGTTTAAGTTTAGTCAGTGCACGGAATGGAATGAACAACGTCAACAGTCCCTTATCTGTGCGCGAATGGCGCTAATAGTATGTGCCGAGTGTCTGTAGTGCAAATAGCAACTATATATGTATGTACTTTCGACTAGCTGCCTACTAGATATCGAAGTGAAAAGTATGACGAACAAGTGATTTACTAATCGCCAGTGGAGGTGCTCCTGTGTAAAGACTGTGTAATACTGTCAGTGGCAGGAATAGAAAGACTTCTGCTTGGCTACGGCTCGTTTCGCTGCCTGCCAGTGTTTTTTTGCTATGCTGGAACTAGGTAGGGAAGGTGTCTATTTTCTATCTGCTGGCTTCGTTCTTTATGAAAAGCCGGCTTGATACTTTTCCTGGTCCTGTTATTATAAACCTTAGAACTTTTTAAGCCTTAAAATTCCTGGTGGCTTCAATTTGAATTGAAATTGGAATGCAAGTGGTCTACGCTTCTCACAACATTGCGGTAATGGAGCTGTAAACTTATTATATTTTCCCATTATTCCGAAAGTTGTAGAATATAATGGCGATAAAAGCGCATCCTTTGTATTTTCATGGAGCACAGAAGAAATAGATATACCATTGGTTTATCATTATATGTAACACTACTAGCAAGAAACTCGTATTCTGTGTTTAATGGTGAAATTCCAGATAATAACCAGGCTTAGCAGCTGCAGCTTGTATGAATAGTGTATCGAAAATGAAAGCATAATTAATCCATTGACTTTACAGTAATCGAGTCCATCGATAAAAAGATGTGATTAATAATTATTAACCCTTTGAGTAGTGAGTTAATTTTTTTCGACCCAGCGATCAGAGTGGTCTCATCGGTATAGTTATCTCTGATCGCCTACCATAGAAGTTCATTCTTTTGCACTTAAATGCATTTTTGTAAATTTATTGAAATTATTTTCAATAAATTTCAGTCTGTTAGACGAGAAATCTTCTTCGTTTAATTTTTTTAGCATACACATCCCTGGAGTGAGTTATTTTTTGCATTTTTCGATAGATTTCGCAAATTCAACGGAGTTTTCTTTTTTGTTGTGGGGGGAACGGTTTTTCTCAAAATTTGGTGTGCATGTTCGTCTCGACGCCGCGCATCTTTTGGTCAAGTCGGTGTTGCGTGTAGTATTTCTCTCCCGATGGGGGAAGGGAGTAAAGTTTGAAATGTTTTGGTTATATCTCCTGAACAAAGAGTCGCAGACAGTTCATTGATGTCTTAAATGAGAGCTGCTGTCCTCGGCTAAAGATAATATTAATCGGATCACTGGGTGGAGATGTGGAGGGGGGGGGGAGAATTAGAGGGATATTTAGTTTTTCAATAATAACTCAGCCATTTGACCTCGGACCATAGGGGTGTGGTTGTTCAAACTTCTTCCTAGAAAAAAACTTATTTGAATTTGTACTAGATTTTCCAAAACGTACCAGAACAAACTTTGACACCACCCTCCCTGGGAGCGCAGTATATTTTTGATTTGTTTTTAAAACGACATCAATCTTTATTTTTGCCCTTTTTCCCTATACGCACTTTTTTAGTACTTCCCTTTTTTATATTCTAACTGAAGTACTAGATTTTTTGCACCTTAGATCGGCACTAACTCTGTAGGATTACCTCCAATCGCAAAACTGATTTGTGCATGTGCATTTCATTAGAATAAAAGAAAATGTGTTCCATGTGTTCCGAGTTTCGGAATCGTAATAATTCCAGGAAGGGTTTCGACGGCCGAACAAATGCAGAGATGAATATTTTTCTCAGAATAATGTACAGCTCACCCATATTTTTTTCTCTCAAAAACGAAGCCGAACTTCATTGCAATTTTTTATACATAGATAGATAAGGCTTCTAACTTCAAAATAAAAATGTAAAAAAAAATTTCTAGAAGTCCTCAATAGTAAATAATACTATTTTTTTGACAAAAATACTATTATTAACAAAAAAAAAATTTCGTTCGGTGCTGCTATATTTTTTTATGAAAAATATAAAGCATTAAGCTTTATTTGGCATTTGAATCAGAAAAATCGGTTACTCCGTTCGCGAGATATGATTTCTTGAAAATGACGTTTCATCGCAAAATCACGCAATTTCTTACCCCCAGCGGTGGGGGGGGGGGCGTGGTAGAGGAAAACAAAAACTATTAAATAATATATGTACCTACAAACATCATTGTTAGAATTATGTAAAAAAAAAAGATAAACCCGCCCAAAATGGGTTGGACCATGGCTGGACGTACATGTACGGCGATACTCTATCTGGATCACCAGAGGCTGGCCGTACATGTACGGCGATACCGCTCAAAGGGTTAAGAACGACGTTAACGTGAACTACAACGAAAGCATAAACATCCGATTGAAGAGAAAGCAAAAAAATTTGAAAAAAAAAGTTCTGAGTTCATCCAACTGCTGAAATTTGCGCCGTGAGTTGTCCGTCCTTTAGAAAGTAGTGTTTAAATTTCTTACGTGCAAACATGAAAAAATGTGACATGAAACGTCCGGTTACTGATACTACGATAGTCCAAATATTTGTAGAAGATAAACGCTCTATTTGCTCCACACCAAGTTGTTACCTCAGTTTTAACCAAGCTCTAAATACAATTCGGCAGCAAACTTTTACGATATATGACAGTCTTCAAAAAAATGCTTTCAGTGCTCCTTTGACACGCGGAATTTCTTGTCGACGAAATATGGTGCCAGAATGCCAGTTTACCAATCCCTATCCACTACTCGAGCTTTTTTCTCCATGAGAATGGTAGTTTCAATGGCAATTTTATGGTAAAATCAAAAACCAAACCACGAACTTCCGTTGATTATAATCAGAAATATATACACCGTTTCAGTGCGCCAAATACTTCTACTTCTACGTTGATAATTTGTATTTGAACATTGCATGAATATCAATTTCACTATACAGTGTGCATGCGCTAAAATTTTTTTTTTACTCTCCGTAGTTCGGTTATTATCTAGTTCAGACGTTTAAGTCGCTTTCGTTTCCTCGCCACTTTAGCAAGTCTTTCAATTTATCTTTCGCTAATTCAAACACGTGGGCTGCTTTAGATTAGATCTTCTACCCAGTATTAGTACGTAGTAAATCAATGCATCTATACGTCTTATCGCACCTAAGCAAGGAAGGTGTTATCTTCCAGAAAGCTTTCTATGTGCCAATGGCATAATCCCTCTTTGTGGGCATAAAAATTCTTCCTAAGTAGCTTAAACTGAATTTCTAAAGATCACAGCCAGTTAATAGCTTGACGCATATGTTGTATTATAAATTATTAAAAGTACTCCCTCTCCCGACCAATTATAATCAGATGTGGAAACTTCTTTTATTTATATTTAAATTATCTTTTTTGCAAAAAAAAAGTACAAATTATTCGCTATTATTTGAGTCAATTCCATACTTTTATATATTTGCAGTGAACGGCTAAGTAAATAATTGCAAAATTCACAGAAACATACGTCGGGACGCCGCCATCGATGTGTTATGACAGCAAATATAAATACAAATCCAATTAAATTTTTCGTTATTGTTGCCTGAATATCGTAGTTCATACTTGAAGCAGATGGTTTCGCTACGATATTGTAAAATGTAAATTAAAACGCAACGAATATTTGTTGCACTGCTATTAATACATGCAGTAAATGAACCTTTAAAATGGATACAAACGGATATAAATAAGGTTATTCATTTCCATAAATTTATTTTAATTTATTTTATCCTTTGCTGTGTTTCAGGCATGATGACCGAAATGATCACATCGAACTTATTTCAATAGCTTAATGATGTGCTATACATAAATAGGGTCTTCCATTGCGATGGTTGCAAATTTTTAATACATGAACAGATGATTTATTCCATTTCGGCAATGTTTTCGAAATTATAGACGATTTTTATAATTTTAAGGCTTGCTCAAGATGGAAAGACCACGTCAACAAAATAAGATCTGAAGCAGTCTCTCTCGTCGATGGATAATTATTTATAATTTATTTTGAATTCAGCTATAGGTAACCATTTTGCAGAAACATCTCATTTCGTGGCTTATTTTTCTGGTGTATCACAGCGACATTCTATTTAGGAATGAATTTCAATTATTTGAGCGAACTGAACGAAATTCGAATAAGCTCAGACGAATTTGAAAATCAAATATGAACTGTTCCAGAAACTTTTGCACTAAAAAATCAAACACAGATGAAGAAAATGAAAATCGTGATTTTACGATTTTTTCAAATTTAGTTGCCTTCTGTCATTAGGGTATTTTTAAAGAATGTCTCTTTTCGAACAAAGTTGAAATTCGGACTCTCGGAGCAAATTAATCGTTTAACCTGCATAGTGTGATGTAACAAAATCCGGCTAGCATAAATGTTGGTTTATCATGTTTTTTTATTAAATTATTTCTGAAAGCATTTATTGACATACAATTCCAAATTGATGATGTTTTCATAGAACAAGTACAGTAGAACATAAACAAATTGACTGCCATATTAAAACTATGCATTCAAACTTTCCGATATTGATTACTTTTCCGAATCCTTTAGTATTGTAGTTAGTAGAATAATTGTTGTGGTCGGTAATGTACTAAAGCAAACAATTTATAAAGATTTGGCAATGTGCCAATTTTCTGAGGACACTCTGCCAGCTTCAGCTTATGTGTCAATTCTTTGATAAACGAGCTATGAGAAATCTTGAGTGTCCTCAACAGATGGACTATAGCATTTCTATCTCAGGTAGACAACTGTCCTCCTAGGGGCCAGCTCTATGTTATCTTGAAGAACCACTAAGTATCTTCTTATCGAAGGGAACTGGAAGCCTGAGGAATTACAGTGCAGTTTCGATGCGTCTTGATTCCCTATGACTGGGCGAACAAGTGTTAAGTAAATAATCAAATTAAAGCATCAGCACCGATATCTGAAATGGATTTAAAACCGCTCTCATCTACCTGATGTGAGACTGGGGTTGGGCAAAAGTTTGATACGTCGATCAAACTAACTTTCCAAATCTGGACTGTCCTGATGACAGACCAGGGGAGCGTTCAAATCAAGTCGAACCTATTCCTTTTTGAGGTATGTTTGAAATACAGACTGTCCCTATGACAGCTTGGGTGAGCATTCAGATCAAACCGAACCAATGCTATTCTGGAGTTCTACAGCCGGTGAAGCATTAACAGCTTTAATAGCAGTCCAGGTGATGGACCATGAACAGTGAGCTTCGCTTCTTCGGCAGGACGCTGTTAGATCCTGGATGTATCTAAATAGAGGAAATATTATATGTACTCAGGTACAAGAGCTCTGAAAATAATCTATATATTTTTTTGATGAATAAAAGCATCCAACGTCAGTTGTTCTTTTCCTTTTATTAAAATCGAGACCTCCGTTTTCCTTAGTGAACCGTGATGACAATGCAGACTTACTGAATCAAAGTTTGACAGGATAATAATTAATTTAGTTAGGGCGTGTTGCTAAGCTAAGCATTTTTAAAATCAAAAGTGTTGTAAAAGTCAGAATTTCTTAAAAATCACGTGTTGCTAAACTCAGCATTAAGAATTTTTCTTTAAAGACAATCTAAGCCAATTCGAACGAACTTGATTAACTTGATATATACATGTGTGTGCGTAAAGCATGATTTTGTGTTTACTTATTCTTTCATTGTGTTTATTTCATTAGAATCGTGCGGTTTAAAAATGCTTCCTCTTTAGAAAATTTTAATTTCATATAATTCGGAACTTTTAATAATCTAATTCATTTTTAAATTTTATATGAAATACTCGAAAAAACGATTATTCCTATACTTGTCAAAACGATAACGATGTGAGCTGTCAAATGTTGTAAAACTCAGTCTCAATCTTAGATCAGTTAACGAAAAGGATAGGCTATGCTGTGTAAAATTCGTGTACGTGTGATAAGCATTTTTCTTGCGTCACGAAGGGGAAATGACAAGAGGGGTATCGCCTTGTTATTCGTCAGATCGACAATTCTAATTTATTTCTGACATTTCAGATTTTATGACAAGAAGTTCGGGTTTGATTTAGCGATTTTGTAGTAAATAACTAATTAAAAGTGATTTTTACTTAATAGTAGTGTGGTACAATAGTGAAATATTGTTTTGTGAACGGGATTTTATATAATCGAGACCCCGGAGTCTTGAATTATTGCGATGAAGTGCCCTGTGCTGTGCTGCAGAAACAACCGGTGATATTCTCTTGGCAAGCTTAATTCTTTTAATAATAAATTATAGTGTTTTAAATAAAATTAGAGTGAAATATTTATAAAAATAAACAGCCGTGGCAAAAATAATTTAATATTTTCCAATGACAGTTTGTTTGTTTATAATTGAATTGTCATTGTCGCCTTAAGTCACAGTAGGCATACAAAGGCAACGCAAAAAAATATTATCAGAAAATAAACGGGGCACTAGGAAAATTCGTAAAAATGTAAAATGTTATAAAAATATAATGAAATTATAAACTTAAAAATTAATTTAAAAATATTGTGATATAATGGGATCTCTTCTATTGAATTTCTTCAATACTTAATCAAGTTTCAACCACTAAATTATTCGCCCGGTGTGAAAATATCGTAGTTTACTACTTCCATGACTAAAATGAATACATCAATGCGGTTCTACTATATGCAGAAAAATCTTCTTCCTCATAGCCTATCCTTTTTGTTATATGATCTAAGGTCTCAATCACATTCAGATGGTTCAGTTGACAGCTGCCTGACATGCAGAAAAATTCTTAGCTTAACAGCACGCCCTTATTTTTGCTCTGAACATTAACATCATGGCCTACTTACATAACCTTTTGCGAATTGAATTTACGAAAATCCCATGATACAAAGATTAACAAGGTATGCCGAATTATTTGTCAATTGGTTGATTGCCTCATTTGGCGACAATTGTCACAAATTCGTTCGTCTCAATTTCGGTTGTTCTTATCAAAGTGAAAAAAATTTTCTATTTGGAAATTTCTTTGCTTTCCCACTGGCATATAATTACTTTTCCCGCAGTGATTTGAACGAAGAAAAATAAAATAATAATCAAATAGTATCATAAATATATTGAAAACTTATTTCAGTCAATAAAATACGAGAAACTCGAAACAAATTTCACTAGTTTTCACTAATTCTTTGTTCCTCAAGGAAATTATTTATACAGCCAATTTCACTGTCTAATGTCTATTGACTTGTCGAATGTCACGACAAAAACTGATTTCTATACAGGGTGGCCCGAATTAGGATGGCCATATGGAGGTGATAGATCTCGGTAAGAAAAAGAAATATGTATGGGAGATGGTCTATCTTCACCCCCTGGGGACTACGGGGGCTTGACATCTTTTTTCCAGTGTTGAATAAGTGCTTCAACATATTTCCCAATGTCACCTAGGTTTTGTAAGATATCGCAATGAATCCTTTTCTAGACGATGGTTAATCAAACTGCCATTAAGTAGGTGGTAAATGCTTTTTCCTGCTGTTAATACCTTCTGAGTTCTAATTTTGAGTCAAGAAATTATTTTTTTTCAAATTCAAACGCAATTATCTCCACATTTTACTCTATCATGTTTTTTTTTTTTTTTTTTTTTTTTCAAGAGGAAATGCTCCATAAGTTGGTCTTTACAGCATTCAAAAATATTTGACTATTCTCAAATCACACAACGTAGAATGTACAGGCTTTAACTGTATAAAGTGAAACGTGGTGAAATATTTTTCTGAAATAACTACAACAATGTTAAGTGGTCCAAAAACTGAACCAAGGAGCTTATAATTACAGACAAAAAGCGAGATATAAGCAGACAAAAACATATTTTTACACAGAAAATAAAAAAAGTAATTAGGTACATTTTATTATTAACTGTCATTATTATTGCATAATAATGCAGGTTTAAACTATCTATACTTATATATTTAAAACTAACTGCCGCTACCTGTTCCAAATATTTTCGAAATGTCCGTCATTATTTTGATTGCATAGCTAACATCTGCGTTTGATAGATCTTTTAATCGTCCTTAATTCTTTCCTAACCTTTAGGGAAGCTTCTTCGTTTCTTCTTGTAACTGATCTTCAGTTGATATTTGCACTGAATATACCATTTCTTTCATGTATCCCCAGAGATAAAAATCCAAACTAGTTAAATCCGGTGATCGTGGCGACCAAAGTATGGGCACATAATGTCCAATGAATTTTCCCGGGTAATTGGTTTGAAACTAAAGTGGTTGAGCACTATATTGGTAAAACATTTGACTTAGGAGATATTGGGAAATATGTTGAAGCACTTACTTTAAAAAAACTTCAAACCCCTGTAGCTACCAGGGGGTGAAGGTAAACCCCCTCCCTTTTGTCCAGTTATTACCGGAATATATCACCTCCTTTCATATAGCCATCTTAATTCGGGACACCTTGTATATTCGTGATACGAAGGACAATAAAAAAGTTCACAAAGTTTTTTCCGGCCATCTACATCTAAAATAAATTTTATTTTTATGTAACTTGAATACCTACATTTATGTATAGTACCTACAATTGAGGAAATAAGCTGTTGTTTATTTAGGCACTAAAATTCTAATGTTTATTTTGTCTGAGAATTTAAACAAAATCATTCAACTGATGCCATCTTATGGATTTGTAAGGCTTAAGCAGAACCTTATAGTCAATCCTGGAGAGTTCATTAAGTACACTTAATTTCAATCGTCGAACTATACTAAACATGAGTTTCATGTTCATTCTATGTCTTGAAGCTTCTTGAAATAATTGCGTTTATAAGAGATACATCGTAACTCTGTTAGCAGCTTTGAGATTTTCTATAAAATTTACTTACTTCTTAATTCTCAGTAATTTTCTCAAGTAGAGAAATACTTAGGTAGCTACGCAGTAAAAAAAAAAAACTGGGGAATGTAGACCACATTTACTCATTGTTTGCCTTTTTGTCACGAAACAGATAAATCCCATCATCATCTGCCCCCGAACCCGAGTGCTGTTAAGGGTTTTGAACCGGGAGAGTAAAATGGAATATTCGGTAGAATATGAGGGGAGTTTTTGGATAGAAAATATTACTGGGGCTAGTGTAACTGATTTGTATTGAAACTACTGCCAGTCTGATACTTACCCATGATACAAAGGTTAACAAGGTATGGCCGAAAAATCTGTCAACTAGTTGCTTGCCTCCTTTGGCGACAATTGTTACAAATTTACTAGTCTCAATTTCAATCGTCCTTATCAAAGTGAAAATTTTTTTTCTATTTTTAAATTTCTTTGCTTTCCCTCTAGCACATAGTTACTTTTCCCGAAGTGATTTAAACGAAGAAACTAATGTTTTGTTAAAAATTTTCATATATTCAAAACTTATTTCAGTCAATAAAATGCGAAAAACTCAAAACAAATTCGCTCGAAATGATATTGTCACCTCATGACGTAGCAACATAAAAATTTCATCTCGAATTGGCCATACCTTGCTACCTTGTATCATGATATTTACGTATCTATTTATAAAGTATCTTAGCAGCTACCTATTTAAGGTAGTAAGTTTAAATATTAATTAAATATATTGTTCAAAACCTAAAGCTTCTACTCCAACAGCTTTGCAATAATCTTTTCTCGAAATTACTGTTAATACGCGAGAACGACGTTTACAAGCACAAAATTCGTAAAATTAAATGGAACTTTCTTACTGCTGTTGCTGCTCCTCAAAAACATTATTTCACTTTCATAGGCTGCAAAATGCCTTGCTCGTTGTGCTTTCAATTTCTAAGCGGGCATCACTCATTCATTCATTTTCAAAGAACCTTTTAGAGCTCTCTGCTTACTTGTTGGAACCAATTTAAGTAAAATAGCAAATAGTTAGCATTTTCTTGAAAATTTTAAGAAAAACGAACAAGAAATGGAGAAATTCAACGACATAAAGTTCATAGCTATATGCTGAGCTACGGCTACTGCTACTGCTAGACTGCAGGGCATTTTCTCCATTCTAGCCAGGAAGGTTGTAACTATTTTATAACTTTTGTCTTTTAGAATGGTTTTCCTTATTTTCTTCCTTTTTGTCCTTATCCCCATTCCCTGTATTTTTTATACTTCGAAAAGTGTTTATCATCCATTGACTGTTCCACGTCCGATGCTTTCACTTCCTTTGAAATGAGTTTCTTTACACGTTTGCTATATGGAACTGTTGAGTATTTCATAGCCAATTTTTGGTACACGAGTGTTCCAGATGGTATTTTTCCAATAAAGGAAAATGACCTTTCCTCAATTTATTCCCTCCCTACCCCGTTTCCTTATATTGCTGTACTTACAATTTGCTTTTACATACATACAAATATGTAATGTTGGTATATACATATATAAATGTACCTTTTCTGAACGGAATGCAAAGTGAATTTTATCACAGACTGATCCTTTGTTATGTAGAATTTTATAAAAGCGCAAAAAAAAACAAAAACTCGAAATATGTGGACAAGATACTTGTGTCTTCTGACAAAATTTACTATACCTTTTTCTGGTATGGAATTTATTGAACTGTCCTCTCTGATGTCTTCCAGAAGTTCCTCTTGGTTATCCATCTCTGAAAAAATTAAAAAGAAAAATCATAAGCACACATGAGAAAAACTACATTAGACAAAAAAATTTTGAATTCAAGGGCATTGCATAAAATTTTCAGAAAATGGGTATTCACGATTTATTCTACGAAGCTGTCTGTTGTTTGACAGGTAAGCTCAGGTGTGTTTAATCTGGCTTCGAAGAGACAACTAAAGCTTGACACAACGAAATGAGATTTGCCAAACTGAAGCTTATAAAGTTATTCATAAGAGCAGAAATATTTGTAGTAAACTCGTGCTAAAGTAAATATTGAAATTTTAACACTTAACACTTCTGTGGTATGGTGACCCATTCCGGGATCAAGATAGCCGAAATTTAGAAGAAAATGGAAGTTTTGCAAAAGTTAAAAATAAAATTCCACCCCGGATGGCAATCGAAGCATTAAATATAGCATTCTCAGATTTATTTAAACTATTATTAGATAAGTTAAGCCAAATGACATATATAATTAACCCATTCTCAATTATATTCAAGTCAATCCATTCACAAATGAGTTTAAACTTATAGCATATATATGTATTTAAACCTTGAAAGAAAGATCTTAAACCTTTAGCAAATATATTTAAACCTCTAACGAATGAGTTTCAACCGCTAGCAAATAGAATTAAACCTTTAGCATATATATTTAACCTTTAAATAAAAAATTTTAAACCTAGTAACTTCATAAACTTCAAAACTATATATTGAGTTCAATAAACTTTATATTCTATGATAAATGACCTTTGTGGGCCTTTAATTTCATATAAATATGAAATGTATCTGGAGTTATATGACCCGGTATTCTAGTTTCTCTCATAAAAAACACAAATGAGTTTTCTATGAGATAAACTAGAATACCGGGTCATATAACCCACATATATAACATTTATATTTATATTTCCTTTTTTGTGGTTATTATTAGTTGACCAAAACGTAAAACTGGTTTTATTGTTTATTTTAAAATAACGAGTGATAATAGATTATGGGATTTTGATAAATTTTTTGCATTCAGAAATTCGATTAATATATTAATATGAGTAGTAGTGAAGATCTTAGCGCAGGCAGCTCTGATGAATGGAAAAAACACTGAAAATGTCCATACTGTGACATGAGTAGAGAGCTTAATCTTCTCTGAGTAATCGAAGATAGCCTGCAACAAATAACACCTAATGACTGCGCCAACTATATAATGGATATGGTTTTACTTATCCCTAAGACAGTGGATGGTCAACAGTTGACCAAAAGTAAGAAGTATTACAAATATATACTCGTATATATAACGCGCCCAAAATTATATAAAAAAGTATTCTTAAATTTTTACTTAATTTGAAATATAATATTTTGAATAAATTTGTTAAGAGTAAGATATATTTGTTAAAGGTTTAAGTATTTTTAATAATGGTTGAAAATCATTCGATAAAGGTTTAAAATCCTTCTTTGAAGGTTTAAATATATTTGCTATAATTTATTTTTCCCCAACGGTCAATACCAGCTGAAAGCAAAACTTGACAGGCTAGACACAAATTCATAATTGGAAGAGGTAAAGACATCTATCTCAGCCGCACGGAAAGCGGAAGCTCTCGGCTTCAAACCCCGAACGAAGTGGTTGTTTTTTCCTCTTTTATTTATGATTTGATTTAGAATCGTTAAAATTAAAATTTCTTAAAATTCTTCTATTCTCCATATTTGCTATACGTTTAAAATCATTTGTTAATGGGTTAAATATAATTATCATTTGGCTAAAATTATCTGATAATGGTTTAAATAAATCTGAGAATGCTATAAAATAGTTCGGTTGTAAAACTTTATTACAGAGGGTCCGGTAAACAGTCACAGTTACCGGAGTTCATCTATTGTGATAAACCCCACTCTAATGGCTAATTGAATGTGTTTATAAAGTGCAGAATTTTTAGAATGGATTAATCTGTTTTAATCTATTTTGATTCATGTTTACATCAATAGATACTTTAAAAAATTTTCCAGGTGACTGAATAACTAATAGTACCTCTCTGCTTGGGAAATATGTTAGATTAACACCTCGTCTGAACGCAATATTTTTCGTATAGCTTGTATTCTAAGGTCGTATCGTGATCAGATTTCGTTTTTTTAAGACGTGTTTTTTTGGCTTCAAAAAATAAGTGAATGTAGTACAAATAACCAAAACAATCGTTTCAATGTTGAGCAGTTATTGAATACAAAAAATAGTTTCATTTCTGTTTGAGAAATTTTGTATCTTTCCAGTGTGTGCGAAATTGACTGGTGCATTTGTGCACTACTAACAGTTAACGATATGGGAAATTCGCAATCAACTTCTCTTCATATTTAAATATTTTGTTTTATTTAATCGTTTTATCAAATGTTTCTTTCGAATGTTGTTTATAATTTATTTAGTGTGAAAACTATTAAAAGGACTGAAAATGAACCAAAACTCCACGAAATCTAATAGCATAAATCCAGAAAACAGTTGTCGACTCAATAGTTTTGTAAAGTTTTGTTGATAATATTCGTAATTAATTAATTTTTCATTCATTTTTAAGGGCTGTCCAAAAATGCAAGTAAGGTTTGAATTTTACGCCATTTGTGCGGTAAGGTCTTGAAAGGAAAACAGGTGACATCTTACAGTTCAAGTTTTTAAAAATGGAGGGCTACTCGAAAGAGACAAATTCGTTTTCATTGTTGAGCAATGTTTTAAAAATAATGAAGGTTTCGCAGCTACAGTTCGCAATTTTCACAGGGAGACTGGATCAGTTAAACATTCTGGTCGTTCTTCAACATGTCGTTCAACACAAAACATCCAAGCAGTTCGTGAGAGTGATGCTGAGACGACTCTAGGGATATTAATTCAGCATCGTTGTCAAGAATTAAACATTTCGCGTATTCTCCCGAAAATTTGACAACGCATAGCAAAGAGAGTTCGTTGAATGGATTATGGAACAACAACAAATGGATGCTGATTTTTCGGACAAAATTATCTTGATGAGGCTCATTTTTATCTTGATGACATGCTTAATCGAAAAAAATATCGAATTTGGGATTCAAAAAATCCAAAAGAGATTGTTGAAAAACAAATGCATCCATAATGTGTCACTAGCGGTATTATAGGACCACTCTTCTATGTAAATACCGCTGGTCGGGCAATGACAGTTAATGGTGCTCGCTATCGCGAAATAATAATACAATTCAATTACTGTATGAGTCATTTTCTGATCGTGTAATTTCTTGTTTTGGTGATCGAAGTGGTGGTCTAAGGTAAAAGAAGCTTATTTGGTTCAATTACGCATCGTGTTGATTTCAATTTAGACGCGTCTTTTATTCTTTGACGCATATAAACGTATTTTATCTTGAATTTTTTCAGGTCGTATTCACCAAAAAGTCTACACTTTTCTTTTTTTCTTTTTTTTTTTCCTTAGTTTAATATTAATATGAGTTTAGTATTTGCTTTTGAAATTTACCAACTAAATTTTGTATAATACTTTTAACCATTAAATGATTTGAATTGAATTGAAAAACTGGAAATTGAAACATTGATGAGTGAGAAATGAAGATGAAGAACAGATGGTCATTCTCATCGAAGTGAATTATGGGTAGATTGCAAGGGATCAGTAGTGGTAATTCGAAGATAATGTTAATTTAAGTTTTTAAAATCAAATCGTATGGACAAAGTTGTGAAAGTGAGTCTATCGACGAAATATTGGAATTGTCAACTATGCATCTACATACTTTCGTGTCAAATGAAGTCGCCAGGTAAATTGAAGTGGTATGCGAGTACACAGAAACGATTCTCCATCCAAAGTTGCTGGATAAAGAGGTATGAAGCCGATGATGATAGTCTATCAACGAAGTTTTATTAAACAATAATGTTGTAGACACTGTCGGATTGAAACTTAATGGAATAGGTGCAATGCATTATATCATTCGTTACGACCTCAAAAAATAAAAAGCTTCAATGGTCGCAATACTACGTACTCTATGTGTATATAGTCGAAAAGTCGGCAAATATCGCCTTCGAAAACGGGGAAAGAAATGGTATATGCCTTTTCTACTAATGATTTTGATTTTGTAATGCATGGAAATTTTGTTGTTTACCTATTTCGTAAGATGAATAAAAATGAAAAGGAGTGGAAAAATCGACAGTTATATCTTTGATCCATGTTCATGTAAGTCATGCTAAAAGACTTAACTACAGCAGCCCTAAGGCCCGTTTGGACTGATCACGAGTGATGTAAAAATACACCATCTCCTGTGGCTCATACCTGCCCACACCTACTTGTTAACATAGTCTGCCTATATTGTCTCTAGAAAGTCCAATTGTGCCCACATGCTTACGTAGTTACGGGAAGAGCTCTCTTCTGCAGCCCAATTAATTAGCAAACTTGGTTTCAGTACACTAAAAAACAAAAAAAAAAAAAACGGAAGAACCTTTATTCACTTTGATAGTTTATAGCCCAATTACACCATTTATGAAAAATATAAATATAGTATTGTCAAATTTATAAATTTATTTAAGGTAATGGAAGAAAAACAAAAAGTTTGACACTTTGTCATTATAAACAAGTAAAAAAGCTAGAATTGGTCTAAGACCAATTCTTATGATACCCTAGATGAATGCCCGTATTAAATTTCGTATGGTCACCGATCTATTCAAGTATTGATTTTGAAGTTGTTTTTCGCATATATTTCTAGAACAGTTTGTCGCACAGAAAAAATGGTAATAACTAATTTTATAGGATTTCGTATTCTGCAGAAGTTCTTAGTACAATAAAAATGTCTTGGGCTGATCGTTTTCAAAGTATACGTAAAAAGCCGAAATTTTTATATGGCAACACCAAGAAGGAGTTGCCCGATTTAGTCCATTTTTGACATTTTATTTGCTAATGTAGTAAAAACATCATGTACGAAATTTCAGCTCTCTACGTCGATGCGTTCTCAGGCAGTGTCCAAATATATAGCGGAAAACGAAATTTTTATATGGCAACCCCACGAAGGAGTTGCCCGATTTGTCTCATTTTCGAACTTAATTTTACTTTTGTTTTTAAAGTCCTTGTACAAAATTTCAGCTCTTTAAGTATACGCGTTCTCGAGTTATCGTGCGCACAGACGGACGGACGGACGGATATGCAAAAATCGAAATAACTTTTAATATTATGAATGGGTGTCCAATCCATTTTGCTCTACTATCATTATTTCGAGGTGTTACAAACGGAATGACAAACTTAGTATACCCCTATGATTTCATCTAGGGTATAATAAACGAATGAAAGTAGTCGTCATCTATGCTAATCTGGGATAGTTTAGCTTTATTGTGCTCTTATAATAATTTCTTGAGTTCTATCGACTAAGAAAGATACAAAATTAACGGATTGTATTTTTTATTTTCAGGAGCGTTGCTACCAGTGCTGTGTCCCTATATATGGTAAGTACAATCAAGTGGCTATTTTATTTTATTGTAATAAAAGTATAGCTAAAAATATCTAACAAGACCACCTTCCATTTAGGACCACATATCTTTATCCTCGGTACGCTCAGGTCCAAGTCATTTGTATCCTGAAGTTTTTCAATTACACTCACAATATAAATATTAAAAAGAAGCGGAGCCATAATAGACCCCTGTGGAAGTATTTTTTGTTGTTCTGTATCCTTCAAGCAAGTATACGTGAAATGTGAGATTTTTTGGAAACTTTATCATTTCAAGTAACTTCTACATGAATAAGATCATCTCCCCAATCTTTGTGGTATTGATTGTCTTTGCGATATTGATTATGGAAAGGATATGATTTGTGTAACTTTATTCTGATATAGAGCCACCTTGTTCTCTGTTTATCATGGGCTCAATTTTATTTTTCCCTTTAAGCTAAGTGATCACTTTTTCTCATTTGAAAGTAGAGGGAAGATTTTCTGTCTCCAGGATGTTGCTGATGAAATGAATAAGCCAGAATAAGGTGACCGCAGCTCTTAAAGGATCCAATTGATGTCAGCATCAGTTCTGTTCATGTTACTGCTTCAGTTTGATTCTTTTATGCTTCTATTGAAATCAGACTTTATTTTGAAAATCAATTTCTAGTATCACAGACACAATGTTAAAAATTAAAAAAAAAAAACAAAAACAATTTCGAGTTAACTAAGTAAGAAACAACCAAATTCCAAAATGTAAGAGAGATATTGAAAGCACTCCCAGCAATTTTTAAAATGTTGTAGATACCTGAACGTGTAAAACGCCACCTTTAGTAGGCATACGCATGTTAAAACCTACTATCTTGAAGAGTGTCCAAAAAGCCTCGCCGCAGAAAAGTTTTCACCAAATCGTAGAGATATGTGCAAATTAAATTCAAAATCAGAGAAAATTCCGATCAGCCAAAAACCGAATCGTAGAGAGGAGAGTAAGAATTCGAAGGATTATCAATTATTTTGCACAATGGAATTTTCTTTTTAAGTAAAAATGAGTTGTTGTATGAAAAAGGTAGCTGGGTCGCCGTAAGAACTTGGAACCGCCTCTGCAAGGTACATTGCGGTCGATGTAGATTCCTTTATCCTTTTCCTTACTTGAGTATATAGTCTATAGCTACTTATTTCTGTACTCATAAATGGTGTTCCTATATGTTTTTTCTTGGAAAACTGTGGGAAAAGTGTATTAGAGACACAATAAACTCGCTCATAATAGATAGGTATTATACAGAAATCATAGAGTTTTTTCATTCAAGAATGCCTAAAGAAAGCTGCTGAAAGTCCAATATGTTGTAAGGATGATCTTAAGAATATGTTCGAAGAATGTTTGCTGATATTCTGTCTACTTGTTTTGAAACCGTTAATTTGTGGTTGCCCCTTCAAAATATCACTTCCTTTCTCCTGCGTATCCTATCTAATCATGCAATCTCGTTTGACACATATGGCATTCCCTCTGGAGTGAGCAGGACTCTCAAAAATATAAGCGAAATGAAGGCAAAACTATGGTTGGTATTGAAAGTAGGGAAAGCAGGTTTTTATTAAAATTGAGAAGGAGATACGGAGAGACAACAGAGCCCTGGGGCACACCGGAATTCAGACGTTTACGTTCAAATAGGAGGCCATCTAATACAACCCGTATTAAGCAACCAGTTAAAAAAAATTGCAATCCATATTAGAAGATGAGGGAAGATACCAAGTGCTTTAAGTTTGGGTAAAAGGACAGGATTTCAGACTCTATCAAAGGCCTTTGAAATATCTAGGGCAACGATTTTGGACTTACCAAAATTGTGAAGCGTACGGTTCCCACGTTCTATAAGAAAAGTCAGCAAGTATCCAGATGATGTGACTAGAGATGATATGACTAGAGATGATGTGACTAGAGAGGTGTTTAGATACCTCATTAATTTGGAGTTAATGATAGATTCAACAACTTTGATCGATAACTAAAGGGGTTTCTACCTTCTCCTATTTTGGGAATAGACTAAACGTGGGCTAGTTTCCAAGCAGTTGAAAAGTTATCAGTTGAATAAGACACGTAGAATAATTTGCGCGGAGGGTAAACCAAGGATGAGGTACAGCTTTTAATTAAGAGGGGCGAGAAGCCATCAAGACATGCGGCTTTGGTGACTTTGATCTTTTTGAGAACCTTAAACACATCCGTCGTACGTACATGGCTCCTGTAAAAATCCACAATGGGAGTAGAAGCAAAAAGTTTTATGTGAAGTGGGTGGAAGCCGAGAATTTGAAGCGAATCTAGCAGCCAAAATTTTATTTTTATCCAAGGAGTCAACAACCCCTTCACAGAACTTCGTTGAAACGATTGGGCATTTTCATGGTGCAGAATATATTCCAAATCGAAGGAAGTCATTTTTTCAATTTTTTTCGAACATAGTCGGAAACCAAATAACACTGTACTTTACTTGATGATCTATGTTGCTTGTAATTACTACACTAGTCTGATCCCTTGTAGAATGATTCCTGTACGCTATACTTCCGCTGCAAACTGGGCCCATCCTTTTACCCTTCAAATTACTTTCGGCCATACAGCAAAATTCGCTGATGCTTTCTTTTATTTCGAACTTTGCGAATGTGGGACAGTATACGATCCTCTGTCTTTCATCCGGCATACAGTCAGCGAAAGTTTAATAGTGACATATATCAGTACTAGATCGACCAAAAATGCGATAATTTTCTTTCCAATGCTCCGTGCTTGGCTCATCCTGAAAAATCCATCGGCTTTTGCCAATTGGTGTTCTTTTTTTTTGTGACAAATCCACACAAGCGTTTTCTTCTGCTACCATCAAATTGCGTAGTATCCAATTATCCATCCCGAAAATTATCGCACGATGTTCCGTCGGTCACTTAATTGTTATTCAGATGACGCACATCATCGATATTTTCACCGACGACGCCTGAGAGAAGTATAACCATGTGGAAATTTGGCAAACCAACTGTAGACAGTGTTTACCCCTATCTTGGATCATTCTCAAATGCCCCTCTTGTTGACCGCGTTTGCGGCTTAGTTACATTTTTGTACTTAAATTGATTTTTCTTCCAATGCAGACCAAAACTAACCAAGAAATAATTTCGTCGATATATCTATTTATCTACTAAAAGGTGACGTATTACAAATGGAATGAAATTCATTTATCACATTTTATCACATTTTATATCGTATTTAAAGAACCTAATTGTCAGAAAGGGGAATATCCCTTTGAGGTCCGACACTCCCAAACGTGACATACATACATGTCTTAAACATTGCATTATGATACTCTGCTCTAATTTTATTAACAATGTTTATTTCAATTAAGTGGAGGAAGCGGGGCCCCCCCCGGTGTCCAAGTTTGATCTAGTACATTTGAAAAATCTAGTACAGAACCGAATTCCTTAGGTCCTGAGAAGAAGTTTGAGTACTCGCACCACTATTCTCAGAAGCTTAAATAGCTATTTATAGCCATCCCCATACTAACTTTTTTAGTATTTCGGTCTGTTTTATTCTAAATGAGGTACTAGATTTTTCGCACTTTAGATCGGTTCTAACTCGTTAGGTTTATGTCCGATCGGAAAACTGGTCGCCTCAGCTCATTACAGCTGCAATTAGTAGGAGAAAAATTTTCTTTGCACACTTTGGGGGGGGGGGCGAGCAAAGAACAATTTATTCTTTATTATGGCTACGAGAATGTTCTCACAACAACACAACAACATACTATTTTATAAAATTGTTGTTAAAAAGGTTGTGCGAGCTTTAAAAAAAACCCTTATAGGGCTAATTGGGCGCAGTGTATAAGAGCTTTGAGCGCTAATAAAATTTCATGCAACTCTAGTTTTATTGTAAATGTTATACTTCTAGCTCGAAAAAGTACAACACGCCTACTAAATTCTAGAGAATAAATGAACTTAAATAAATATTTTTTATTAAATATAATTTTAATGTTAAGTTCCAAATCGTTAAAAAAAATTAAAAGTTAAGATGGGAATTATCAAATTTTGTTGTTTTATTCGAAAAAGAGATTTTCGTGTCAATAAACGAAAATGTTAAATATTAAAATGTTGTTCGCTGCAATATATTCACTTTGTTGTTTATTATAAAATGGCCGAATGTTTCCACCTCACTTTACAGCTGTTATAAAGCATTTTAGATACCTGTGAAATCTTCAGGATAGGAAATGTCAAAGTACACTCGATATAATACTTCGTTTTACACAGGTTAATTGGTATTTGTGGAGAATAACTCTAATTAAAGTATTTAATACCAATGAAAATAGCTTCCATTTATTATAAGTTATAATAAAAGCTAAAATACAGCTATCGAGTTTTACAAAGGGGAAACCCCTGGCTCAATTTAAGGCGCAACCAAATAATTTTATAAGTGTTCTAATTTAATTTTTCAATATCTTCACAAAACTCTTCAGCAACTAAATTGTTTCAAAAGGCCTTTAAAATAAAAATATTTGTTTCGAACTATTATAAAATACTTATATAATAAATTAGTTTCCGGAGCAAAACTGTTTTATAAGAGTTTCGAAAAGAGTTCTCAGTGCTACCTTATAAAACAATCTAGCACTGGAACTCAATACGAAACGCCGGTACCACTATAAAACATTTTGATTTTCGTGTAGCTATTGTACAACCCTTATAAAATAAAAATCTAATTCCTGCAACTAAGTAATTGTAAAAATGTTCATTGGGGTGTAGAAACCCCGGCGGGGTAGGGGTGGTTCCAATTCCGCATGTTGCATAGCAAATCAAAGGTTTCGCTGAGATGGTGTACTTTCTTCCAGATTCGGAAAACTTTCGCGGAAAGTTTGTAACTGTCGGAAACCCATTTTCATGCACTTGGGTCACATACACCCCAGCTGCTACATTTCGTATAACTATTACAGTTCTGTCTTCCATGCCCATTAGCGCTCTGTTACGAACATTTTTCTCATACAAAATCATTTTACACGACTCACCATTCCACGCATTCACCAGAGGTCACAAAATCCAAATTTTCATCAAAGAACGTCACTCAAGCTACATCTGATTGCCATAGGTTTCCCTCGCTTAATTGAAATAAACATTGTTAATAAAATATGTTCAGAGTATCATGACATTGCAATGAATGTTATACACACTCCAAACAGAAACAATCCTTCTATGCTTTTTTAAGTTCATAGATAAAAAACAAATACTGTAAATTAAATGTTTTATGCCCAGTTAAATAATCTAAACCCAATTTTATCGGGTGTCGAGTACATTTAAATCCGACAAAAACATTTTTTAGTTAAAACAGCAATGGAGCAGAATGGAAAACAACTTTCTCCCCAATTTTGTTTTTATTTTGTTTGTAAAGCTCAGATCGCCTATGTGAACTGGATAAAAATTGTAAAACTGTTTTATCTACCGTGCTATAAATTGAATACACCCTGCTGTGACCGAAAACCGAATATTGAATAGGGTTCATGTGTACTGCCACTATAAGCTGCACAATACAATGTACATGTGTAGTGGTGTGCGTTCGGAATCTGCCGTCAAAATTGCACATCATAGCAAATTCAATATTGTGAAATAATCCAGAAAGAACTAATACCTAGCAACTAGCGCTACCTGCAAACACATTCATATCTTTAGATTCAAACAACTTTGCTTGCTTGTCAAAAGAATTTTCAAATACCCACCCAGGCCCTTATACGATATTTGATTCATTTCTGGCTGGGGGCCCCCTATTAATCGCTAGACAGAAGCTTTCCGGAATAGTCAAAGGAAAAAATCTACTAATTAGTTGAGTACAACTTCAAAGACATTTTTATTTATGCTTTTTTTTGTGCCTATTTTGTCCATACTTAGATATTCTATTTACTAACTGCGAGTGCTTGAATCACATGTACACAGGTACAGGACATGCGAGTTATTTTGCTTTGGTTCGTACAATCTACTTAACAAACTCCTTTTCCGCCTTTTCTGTAGCAGCATCAAAGAAAGTTTTTAATAGAAAAATAAGCACATCTTCAATTTTTACTCCTTGCTTTCATCGGATTTTTGGTGGGAGAGGGTAGGTCCTTGATGGGATTTGATTATCCTTGAAAACTCAATAACGATAGTACCTAAGCTTGGTAAATTTTGTTTACGTAGATTACATTTTCTGCGTGAGCGTTAATGGCGAGACTGATTTCTTTACGTAAAGTCTTAAAAGGGATTGAAGTTATGTTTGGATGTACATATGTATGTGCTATGTACAGACTGAGATGTTTGTATACATAAAAGACCACCCCCTACTTACTCAAGGTTGAAGAAAAAAAAATCAAAATATTAATTCATCATGAAAATAAGGTTTTTCTTTTTTATTTAACTATGTTTTTTCGTTAAGTTAAAATTGTAAATTGAGCTCTAGCAAATGCTTGTTGTTTGATTTTCATTCATTCAATAAGTAAACGTGGTGTTTCTTGTACCTAGTTTCATCTACAGTACATACAGGGTACATGAATGTAAGGGGAGATGAGGGTTCTATATTAAAGAAAAGTTCAATTACATTAAGATGAGAATGTTTTTTTATGGACTAGTTGGCAACTTATAAAATTGGAAATGTATAGTTTAGTGGTTCGAATCTTGCTAGTTACCATGCATATTGTACTAATATTTTTATTCCCCTATATATATGTATATAGGTATGTGTAATATAGGCTCTAATGAAAGGTTAGGCTGATCGCTAGCAGATATTTATGACCCATTGGGAGTGGAAGTTCTTATATCCAGCTGTGTACATATGTATTTCACCGACTTAACCTTATAGTGTGGGGCATTGCTATGGCCAGTGGCAAGCCTCAAGGGCTGGGCCGCCCTATTAACTGCTTATAATAATAATACACATAACATACACATACAATAATTATTTCAATATTTAATATTTGAGTGCATATTAATTTTTGATAGGTCCCTTAATATAATACACAGTACAAAACCTTTCCAGTGGCAACGATTTGTGCCACAAAGCTTAGGTATTTTTTGATAAGATTAGGGAAAGCTCCACAATGGAAAACGTAGATAAGGTTTTTCCCTAAAATATAGGGAATATTCAATTTTTTTTGCTTTGTTTTTTCCTAAAATGTAGAAAATTTTCAAATTTAATATTTTGTCACCCCCCCCCCACACCCCAAAAAAAAACAAAAAAATATAGGGAATATGTGATAGTACCTTTAAAAAACATAAGTATGAGCTGAAATTGTAATAATTACAAATTACAGCGAACATCAGTTTAGCCCAATGCAGCAAGTAAGATATTTTAATTGCTTATTAACGAGGAGTAGCAGCTCAGTATGTAGAAACATCATTCCCTCGACATATTAAACCGACTCCAAGAAACATCGTAAAAGAGATCATGCAATTCTTATTAATTAATATTCGAACACCATTCCGAATAGATATAATAACCGCTAAACAATTTTTGGTCAAACGATATAAAGCATCCCATCCATTTTGTTACAAATTTTATCCACTAATATCAACCGACGACCTCCTACCAATCCTGGAAAAGGTTGAAATGTCTGTACTTCCACCCAAGACTGGATGATTCTGAAAAATTTTACGGAAATATGCCTTGGGAAGATCCTGACTGAATGAAGTGAATAAAGTAGGTCGGGTATACAATCGATAGTGACTTTAGTGTGATAATCAAGTTAAAGTGTTATGGATCATTGTTGATAGGAGAACAAAATAAAGGTTCCGCTATAGTATACGTGGCCTACTAATTTTCTATAATACAGCTAAAATATTAGGGAAGGAATATCCTTTGAAGCAATGCAACACGTTGGCAGCAAGAGAAGTACGATAAGGGAATCAGGAAAAAGCACTCAGAGTTAATGAATCCCCGTGTCGATTGCCAGATATCTAAGGAGTTTTAGAAAAATTTGGTAGGAGGATTTGTAGAAATTTAAGTTGCTGAAATATTTAAGAAGCACAGATTTTAAGTAAAGTCAACAGCTTAATAGAAAGATCCTTTTCGAACTGGTATAAGAAAACATAAAAACTAAAGTTTGGAAAACATTCAATACATTTTGATAAAGTAATCCGAGCACTTGTTTCTGCATGAAATTCATCAGTTGCTTAACATACTCTGTCTAGAATATGTCCGTAGGTTTTTTGAAAGATGCATTCCGTTGTTACTTATAAGCTTCATACAAAACACATTGACGATCTTTGACATAATTGGAAAGTAGAAATAATATGGGACCAATATGACTACTTTGAGGAATACCGGAAGAAGGTACCATTCTATTTGAATATGTTGTCATGTTTAAAAAGCTTCTTATTCAATATTTTATTTAATTTAATTTTTTTTTCTTTAATTTTCTTTTATTTTTTTTTTTACTGTTCTGTTTTTCTTCTTCTTATCATCATCTTAGTAACATTTCCCGATAACAGTTTCTAGATCTAGTCATACTGAAAAGATTATATGCCTCTTGTTATGCATTATCGTCAAATAAATTGAATTGAATACGTACAAGATATAAGTTAAACTGCAGGTTCTGACAGTTAGTAAGGACTTTATTAGCCATATTAGTAAAATAATTTTGGAAATACCTTTTATTATAGAATATAATCGTCAGAAACTTTTCATATACGATGATAACTCTATAGATATAATTATTTCGTACCTATTTTGCGGAGTCACTTCTTAAGCAATTAGTGAACAAAATCACATTTCAAAATATCCAAGTTAAGTATGGCAATACACCAATATGATATGGACAAGATAATAATTTTTCGACTTTTATTGGCGTATCTAACCGCAAAATAACATAGAACGAATAATTTTCCATTTGCCTTTGAAATTGTCATGATCGGTACATGAAAAGGGGTTGTCAAAAGTTGGACGTTTGGAGTTAATGTTATTTTCCCTAAAGCCGCATTTAAAATATTTTGCAAGTGTTAATTGCGCAAGGGAATATTCAGTGCATGGAATAGAATGCATACGATTCTCTCTTGACACTGCCATTTAATTTTACCAGATCCATCGTAAGCTAATTTTCCTGCTGGGCATATATGCACCTCTACCACTTTGCACCTGTAGGTTCTTCCAATGCTGGTTTAATGACATTATGCTTCATCATGATTGTTTTGGGAAATTTTCCCAGTAGTAAAATATTTAGGCATTCTCGGGTGCAGTGGGATAACAGTGTCTGTTTTAGTACTGGATTTTAAATTTTGAGTGTAATAATTGTAGAATTTTTAGGGCATACATCTACTATAGACCTCAAAACAGTTGAACTGGGTGCATTACTTTTGGAAATATAATTATTCATCGTATCAAATATCAAGAAATAAAGAGTCTATAGAGCGCGGTGAAGTAGAGATAGTTGTTAAGTGGTAACTCCTCTTTATGAGAAAATATATGTATATATGTGTAGGTACTAGTTTCGGGTAAATCATACTTCCGTAATTAAAAAATAAGCAATATGAAAGCTTCAATTAATTTCTGGTGATTGCCAACGTATAATATGCCTACGAAGTATCAAAATGTTCGATACTCTGCAAATACTTTGCCAATCCATGACATAAATGTAGTCATATAATATCGAATCACGATTTAGGGTAATTTTAAAACTAGACACTTTAGAGTTACTCCAATGTGATATAGCTTTTACATGACTAAGGAGCACAATGTTACCGGTGAAAAAGTCAACAATTCTAAACAGATTACAATTGATGTTTTGAATATAACCCTCAAACACTCCAAGTGCTATATAGGTTAGGATAGACTAGAGTGGTTGCCGTCGTAAAAGCATGTACGACCAACACGTAGACCATCTATGGCTCATTGTGATGCCACCTGATTTGGACGCTACCTGGAATAAATACCTCAGATTAAGGGGGTGCGCTGAAACCAACCACAAGTGTTAATGAATCTTACCAGGACCCCAATTCTTTATCTGCTAATTCCTTCAGTTCGCAGAAAAATTGGGTACCAAGCGAATTCTTTCTACGCTTAGCAAGATTAGGGAATTCGAACAACAGGTGCTGAACGCTCTCAACTTATTCCTCGTTCATACCGATTCCGCAGACGTAATTGTATAGAGCCTGCATGCGCTCTGCATGTGAATACATGTCATTCTGGTTCCTCCTCAGCAGGGATTCAGTCTTCCGAGGATATATCTCGGGCCAGAGCTATCTGGAAATCTCGCATGTGGTCAGTTCTTCCCATTTGCAAGTTACCAGCTTACAGGCTTGTACATCTAGAATCCTCTTCACTAATTCTAGGGGCCGACCTATGGATTCCTTTGCTAGACATATATTCATAGCGGAATCCGTTCTGGCCAGAGCATCAGCAGCCTCGTTTCCATGTATGTGACTGTGACCAGACACCAACTGGTCCATACTGAAATAGGTTTGGACGTCATTCGCATATATGTAATATACAAATATGAGTTCTAGCAACTCCAGTTATCAGACGGATATCATTTTGGTGAACAAATGATGTGATCAGCGCTTCCAATGTACACTCCGAAGGTTTACTAAGAAAAAAATCATAAGAAATTTTACAGAATCTTACTCTCTTTAGAAAACATACGGGATGCATGTAAGTTCCATACAATGGCCACTGTTTAAGCTGTATGGACGAAGATGAGGTCGAGAGCTTTCAATACCTGCTATGTGAATGGCCTTTAACTTACCAAAAATAGAAGGGCACACTTTGTAGCTACTTTTACCGCCAATTGGGGAAAATTGCAGACAAAGAGTTTGGGGACATAGTAAGGCTTATTAACTATTATGGCTAGTTTTAGTGCTTCCCTTGAATTAATCATCCCCAGTTAGGGTCCCTTATGAAGTGGTATCACAATGGACCGCTGATCGTAGACGCATATTTATATAGCCGCCACCCTAACTCAGTCTAACCACATAGAGGAAGAAGATGATATCCGACAAGTATTTCGAATTAGATTCTTGCGCATATATACATCCTGAAACCATTCTACTAAGTTTCAAGGCTCACTCGATTTCAAGAGCAAGATTCTCATACAGTTCATCATTACTTTTGTGATAATTCGCCTAACTCCCTAATGCTATATCTACCAATATAATTAGGACCCAGTAAAGTCATTATATCGCAGATGATCTTTTTATTTCTGGGATTTCATAAAATAGTTCGGAATACAAAGTTTTTGTTACCTCGACTGATACGAACATTCTAAAACTTATGCAGGCATGATTTATGATATTAGCTGTCTAACTATGTACAAGCTTCGCATTATCATCTAACTTATTATAAATATCCAACATTGCTGTTCGGCTATACAGTTACTTTACGGAGGTACTACTCAGAATGGGGATACTCTCATAATGAAATCTTTAATTAAACGACTGAGAAACATGTCGTTGAGGATGCCATCAATTTTTTGCTTAAAATCCACGAAGGATTATGGTTACATATTTACTGCTGTAAGTATTTTTTTTAATTATTTTACATAACAGAAAAGATGTGGTCGGCAGTTGACCTTTCAAATTCAGTCTCTGCTGATATGCCATCTTACTATCAGGATTGTTCTTAGACATCCAGAGATGATATACTATACATATATAAAATGATATTATAGGTACACAAAAACATATTGCTTAAAGCATACCTATTAAAGACACGGCCAGTTCTTGACAGCTTCAAATTGCTCTGCTCTTATCCCTTTATCTTCATTCATATATAAAAAACATTGATTTGCTCTATATCTATCAAATACACACTAACTCTCCTATAATTTTAGGATATTTCCAATAAATCTTACCCATATCGATAATTAAGGATAACGTGTAGTCATTCCGTAGCAATGGACTCAGCTGATAGAGTCATTCTACTGCATAAAATCTTGTTTAAAGTTGCCGATCACTTTTCGACGACTTCATAGAAACTTACGGTCTCTCATACTGCCGCTATTTGCTATTTTCATTACTGGATTCTACTAAAAATTTTAAAGCTTCATGCAGATCCTTAGGCAGTGATTTTGAGGTAACAATGATGGAAAATTTAATTCTAGTAAGTTATTCCCTAAGACTGACCATCTGGAAAATAAAAACAAAAAAAATCGTTGATCGATGATGATCATCATAACTACCTCTATAAGATCTTAGCTACCTCTACTAGATTGCTTCTCAATCGATATCTATTTCTACTAGATCTGCACTAATGATCAACTTACAACATCCAAAAACCAATCCTTATTATCATCTTATGTTTTTGTAGACCCTCATGATTTTCCTCGACGATCACTTTGGAAACCGTATGATATGCTATAGATCTCCATATTAAGGCCCCGCCCCCTTCTCAAAACTATATGTTTGCAATACTTAGTGTGGTTTTTAATGTATCGATCCCTGGCTAACATAGTTTGGTTAAGAGCAGGCGCGATTCGGACACTCTACGGACACCGTGACCAGAGTTGATCCAATATGTCCTCAACTTCCTAGATTAGTTAGGCTAAATTTACGTTTTTGACGAACCCGATTATTGCCATTGCGCTTAGTTTGAAAACATTATTTGAAGTGATTTTCAACCTTTAGTTTGCAAGCCCAGAGACACTCACATATAATATGCTTCGAGGCTCCCAAGTCTTCTTCGCTACGATCCCTGACAATCACATAAGCACTCGTATCTTGTACAATACAAAACAATAATAAGAATAGAGCTAATTAGTAGCTGGAAAAGGATAGGTTAGGTAAAATCTGAGTTGGTAACAATTTTTTGTTGCATACAAAATATTAATTTTATTCTTATGACTTTAGTCGAAAAATTTTCTTTAGAATTTTAATACGGACCAACGACAACAATCGAAAAACAGCGTGAAGGAGAATTTATGTTTTTTTTTTTTTTTTTAAATTAGCTCGGGAATTTTTATATTTTTCTTCACCAAAAATTTTGCATTTATTTTTTTCCACCATTTCTTTTTGCTTAAATTGTACACCCATCAAGGATGCCCTTGTTTAAACCTTTTTATTTTATATCAAAGCAACTACCACGATTTTCCTAGGTACAGAGTCTCTCCATAGAAGCCAAGGCCTCTTAAAACTTGTAACAGCAAGAAAACCAGTAGCTAATTTATTGTGTATGCATCAGCTCGCTATACATTCGTACTTATATAAATATAATATTCCATTGGCTTACCCCCTTTATGCATTAATTCTTAGTCTAAAATGCATGTTACACGTTCAGATATGGTTTCAGTCGTCGATCAGAAAATCAGTTGTAAAAGAGTTCCAAAATAATTGAAGTTATCCATTAGAGATACACAAAATCAATTTTCTCTATTTTATTATTTTTTATTTTATCTAACTCAGAGTTGTCTCACTTGAACTACAGAAAACAGCTGCTTATACCTCAGACATTTGGACAATATGTAGTCGGTGTTTGAAATACATAAATTGTGAGCACATACGTGTTGCAGCTCCCAGAGACATAATTTTCATTTTCTTCATATATATAAATTCTTTCATTTTGGTAAAAATAGTTTTTTTTTGTATTATTCTTTCCTTAGTATTAACATTTTACAGCTGTGGTAAATTCAGACGAGGGCCTTATACTGTTGAGCTCCTCCACCAATAATCCTTTTGCATAATCCCGAACAGATCTCTTTGGCCGTATCCCTAGTATGTACCTATTTCTTTAAAAACTGCTTCTCTATTTAATTGCAATTAGAGATACAATAAATAGGGCATACTATGTAGTATTCTATATCCACCACAAATACCCGGAGGAGGAGGAGGAGGCTGGGAGACTTTCGTACATACATCACTTAGCATAAAAAAACCAAACAAGAAATTTCACTCCTAATGCAGATGTAACAATACCTCAAATGCCTTAGAGCTAAATGCGGCATTAGTACACCCGCATACTCCTCCATTTTCAACCAAATCACAAAAATCCTAGATAGCATTCATGATTCCCGATACTGTCTCTCATGCCACCATCAATTCTATTCTAAACATGTAAAAACTTGGGCTCTACATCGATATATAGTAGTAATTCCACTAGTAGAATTTTAACATATCCCCGCATCTCCCGTCACTAACAGGCCTCTGGCGAAAACAGGTTCTATATACTTGGAAGCAAAGTTGAAACATTTGCCAGCATTTTACTTGGAGTCGTTCGACAAATCTGTTTATGGTCTGTTTTGTACAATCACTATATTTTCCTATCCCGAAGAGTCCTCTCTACGCCTAACTAAACTATACTGTACTGGCCTGCCTACATACATTGTTGTGTACGAATTTCTAAAGTCTGGCACATATCCATTTTCATTCATGGAAATTCTTATTACAAACTGACCAAAGGACGAAAACTATATTAAATTTGTCAGTGGTTTTTGTGTGGTTTAGATAGATAACAAGAGAGCATTCATTGTCTCGAACACATTCGGTTTTACATTCTGGACTCTGTCAGTTTTGGTTTAAGCTGAGAGTGACAAAGTATATAGGATATACGACGACACAAATATAGTTTGTGTGGCAATAAATTTCATAGAATTTTCATCCGAAAATTGGAACGACTATTTGACACCATATATTCCACAATTCAAATATAGTTAAGACAAGAAAAGATGTTGGTTTCGTGAGGTGCAATAATAATAATAATAATCCTTTATTGAATAGAAGTTATTTACTCTTCAACATCATAATCTAAATTTATCTAAAATACTCACCTTCATTAGTTGTAACGTATCCTTCTATTAATCCTAGAAAGAGAATTGATGCAAGAAGCGCTCTTAAAAGCTGATGAAATATTCCCGTCATGATTAGCGAAGATACAAACTATTATGAAAAGCTCTTTCACCGTACTCTTGTTGAAGAACTCTTCAAAAAATACGTGTTGCCGAAAAGAAAGCTGTCCGTCCACAAATTTGAAAAGAGTTTTGTGTTGTCTTAATTCATCCAAGAGTACGTAGAAACCATAATATCCATTCTGAGAAGCTAAAATTTAAATAAAGAGGTGACGACCGATATGAAATGCGTGCCACCACCTCAGAATCGAGTAAGACGATATAGACGTGAAGAAGATAAGTCGAATTTTAACATTTTATTTATTATTCAAACTTCTACTACTGTCTAATGTCACGCGATGAGGGGGTACCTCAGGTATATTTTTGATGGGCTCGCTACTTTAGATTGACCAATTTTCCGGTTGCCACATTGACCGGTAGCAGTAACAACAGCAGCAACTTAATAATAATAATAACTCTGCAGGATCCATCATGTGTTTTAAAACACTTTTTTTTTTAAATTACTATTTAAATACCATACGGTACACACACAAATACCTGCACATATATGAGGGGAAAAACACTTATATGACAGGTATTTACACCTTAATTACACCAACACTATTTCAAACACTTTTCAGTGTTACAAAAGGGCATTATTTCTTTTGGTATTGAATATCCACAGTTTTTATTGAAACCGACGAGGATTTTGCATAGAGTCCACATACTTCAACATTTCAAAATAACGACTCCCCTTCGACTAGGACCGAACATCGACATATAATCACCGCACACTCTGTAATCGACAACAGCTAGAACCAAACTAAACTAATTTACTTAAAGCACGCACTGATTATACAAAAAATATGTTTGCTTTCCTGTTTTGCAGCTTTCTCTTAGCTTTCATCAAATACCACCCCGTCATCACTGCGCCCACCCTTAGTGTAACGTCTCGAATGGATGAATTGGATTGGAACAAAAAGAGCTTTTTATTCGGCAGGCTGCTTTCGAAAGTATACTCGAAAGATGCATGCATGCAAAGTATATGTAGAAGTTAACACTGCGTACAATAACAGTTAACTAAGCTTGTTTTACATGAAGAAAGGTTTTCAATCCTTTTACGTTATTCGACCGACTATATTCTCGTGAGACTCCTCTATTCTTGCTTCTCTTCGTGATTCATAAAGAAGAAGTGGTTGTTGAGGAGAAATAATGTTTTCGAACTTAAACAAACTCAAAATCAGCTATTTTCGAAAAGCTCCTCTATTCTGGCTTCTCTTCGTGATTCTCAAAAGAGAAGTATTTGTCGAAGAGAAATAGATAATATTTTCGAACTTGAGCAAATTCAAGTATCAGCTGTTTTCGAAAAGCTCTAATTTATTCGAATTTGTATTATCGAATTTAGTGGGGATATTCAAGCAGTGTGCCAAAAATGCCAAAAGTTATGAGTACATACTTTCAGTCGCCACCGCATTGTGGTGTGCTGGGACCATTTAGCCCGAATCTGAACCCGATCGACCGAATGAATAAGATTTTCTTGCGTGTAATCTCTTTGTGCGCCAAGACAGTTCCGGAAGATTTGTTGCTTAAAGTGCGTATAAAAGCAGCATCGAATCCCTATTCAAAGTTGAAATGTATTTGCTTTCTTAATGGGATTCGTTGCGACAGAATTTTCTTGGAAAAATTTCAAAAGCAATAAATTTTGTGGAATGTGGCTTTCGTTTCAGTTGTTGTTGGTATTTATTTGAACTCTTCTTTTCCCGCTAAGTGGGCCTATATTTGTTCAGAGATTTTCAGGAATAAAAGAAATTCTTATCCTAAATTATTTGTCTAATAAATTACTTTTCAAGTATTTAATGGAAGTGAGTTTTGGATAAATCTAATGCGAACGCTAATTTCAGAAAAATTCAAAAAGAAAGTTTTTAAGTAATTTTTAAACTTTACAAATTCATCATCCAAAAATGAATTTTTTTCTCTTTTTTTCATGTTCTCTTGATCCAAGTCTGCTAAGATTCTGCCTTCTGTTGTTTCTTTGTTTAATGGGAATTCTTGCCAAAGATATAAAAGTCCAATTCCCATTGGACTAATAAGTTCGTGTTTAAGTTTTCGGAAAACCTTATGAAGGAAATCTGGAAAATTCTGTAACAATTCTGACAATATTTATTTATTACAACACAAGACAACATTATTGTTAAGAAGGGATCTTGTATTTTATGGTACAGATTTGCGGTAGCGGTTAATGCGGATTATGTATCTATATATTATGAATTAGCTGTTAAATCTACTAGAGGTCGATACATACAAATATGTATGTAGATGATGATAGCATGTAGGGTGTAGGCAGGACCGTGCACACGGGAGGTGCTTCGGGGGTTGAATACTTGAACCCCCCCCCCCCCCCATGGTTCGAAGGAAAAACATTTTTTCGTGCATACAGGCGATACATATTCAACCCCAAATGAAATTGTTTGCATTGTAGATATATGTAGCAGCGAGATTCGCGGTCACATATAACTTCTGAAGTAGTGGCGCAGCAACTCTCGTAAATTTCTCTGTAAATGTATTTAATTTAGTTAACCTAGAAATTTACCGACGGACACTGTAAACAATGGAGACAATTTATTTTTTAACGATTCTGAATTAAATTATTAATACAAGAAGAAAACTACCAACTACCTCATCCGATGTTTGAAGCTGGGACTGCTCTTACCACTAAGCTACCGAGATAGCTGGGTTTTCCGCTTGTATTTCTTAATTTTATAACAAGCCTACTAGGCCATATTACTTTCAACTGGCATTAATCAGTAACGATGAAAGTGCCTAAATAAATTGCAATTTCTCAATTTTCATTTATTTTTCCCGCGCGCGAATCGAGGTAGAAGTTTTAGAATCGGTGTCAGATGGAGAATAAAAAAAAATTTATTTTTTAACTGTTCTGATTTAAATCATAAATACAAGAAGAAAAAACAACCGCCTCGTCCGGGGTTTGAAACCGGACCATCCGCTTTCCAGGCGACTACTCTTACCACTGAGCTAACGATACAAAAAAAAATTATAAACAATGTTGAATCAGCTGTAGTGCCTATCATGTTACGTTATACGAACGCTATTTTATATCAATTTCTTGCCAATTTCGAAGTGTTAAAAATGGATATCCTTCGATTTTTTGTAAAAGACCACGGTTGGAAAGTAAAGCCATAAGCTAAAATTATGTTATAATTGTACAAAAAAATTAGTGAAAACTTAATCCTCGCTTTTTTAGAATATAATTTTAAAGTAACTGAAATAGATTCGTTAATGATGACAAAATTCAAGAAAGAAAAAAAGAGGACGGAACGAACTTACGTCGATTCACTCCAAGCGGTCAGTCTTGTTCTGGAAATTCTTTCGACCTGGAAAGATGCAACCACGTCAACTGCTGCCCTCCAATTGCTTTGGGCCATCCAAACCATGAATTTTCAAGTATCGATTCTGATTCTTCATTCAGTACACTCTTTAACTTTATCGTTGAGTGATGCTCTGCAAACGAAAGACAAAGTTTCGACAGAAGCTATCGCATTGGCAGCTGCTGCATACCATGAGTTTGAGTATAAAGGATAAAAATCGGCAGGGAGTTTCAGGACAGCTTTCAGAAAATGAAAACTATTTCCCAAGCTTGGATCTCATCAAACTAAACGGTCCAATGCAATTAATAACACAATTGAAAATTATTATCGGGTGTCGATAAACTGTATCTTAGTTGCACAACATTTTTGGTAATTTAATTTTTATTTGAATAGAATTTTTATTCTTTTACTTTTGTTGTATTTTAATAGAATATTAACACTTTTCAAATTAGGCAGCCTTTTTAAAATTAACAATGTGATTCCCGTTTTACGCCTTTAACTCACAATAAAAAATCTAGACTGACATATCCAAAATATTTTCAAAACCAATATGAAAACCTACTCTGAATACTATCTCGAATACGTTACACAGTGCGATAATGAAAGAGTTTTAAGTTTTTTGAAGTAGTGCCACAAGAATCGGAGGAGCAACCGTTTCAAAAATAAAGCAAAATAATTACAGTCGAAAATATAAGCCGCCACCCACAGATTTTCAAACCTTACCCTAATTTGTTCATTACTCATTTAGAGCACCGTTTTTTGAAACATCACAACGTTTTGTCAAGCTTCTCATGTATTTTTCCGGAGCACATGAAAACTCTAAATGAGGCAGCATGTGAGCAATTCTTCGAAACTTACACTATTATACGACAATTCATCTGAAGTGTGGATCACCGAAGACACCGAATTTCAGATAAAGCAATTAATAATTCTCTCGAGTGCCTTGATATCTGCAGCAAAAATATGTTTCCAAATGTCCACAAACTTTTGAAAATTACACCTGTGACCATAACCCCGATTGAGCAGACCTTTTCCAATTTTGCGACGTCTCAAGGTCATAATGGGAAAGATCGTTTCAACGGATTAGCTACTCTAAACTTATATCGGCACATAAGCATAGAAGTCGATGCAATTCCTAATGATTTTTTTCTGTACCTTGGCGTATTAATTTATTGAAACAATGAAGACAAGAGTTTGCTTATGTATTGAATATATTCTTCGTACAATTTTTTCATTAAGCAATACAAAATAAAAGATTATTATTCGAAGTTTTTCATCGCGAACCCCCCCCCCTATATATATATATAGTGGTGGCTACATACTACCCTTATAGATTTATTAAGTAAATTTAGATGTCCCGATTTTTTACAATGCTCCCATTGGCAATTGATGATATATTACAAGTTTTGGAGATGAAACACCGCAATTTAATTATCTGGTTTAATTTATCAACGCCAATAATCCAACTTAGACCATGGAGGTGGATCGTATTCTGATGTTGGGGGGAAACTTAGTTCCAGTCGCAACTATTTCATGTTTCTACAAAATTCACAAATCTTAGTAACATCTCATAGTTCGTGGTGACGAAGGGTTCACAAATGCGCCACCTTTTGTTTTAATTTTTTTTTTAACAAATCGCATAATAAATGATTGCTCTGGGTTTCTTTTTTGTCCATATCCAAATTCTTTAAAATGCATCAGCATTCGGATTCGTTACCAAAAAGAGCAATAATACCATTACCTTTGTTTATTACCAGCGATGCAGGTCAAATTTCACAATTACCCCATCTAGTTTTCAGTATGAATAACCATTGAGTGCATTTATACACTTGGGTGAGCGATTATAATAACTGTTGTATCGTCGGGTATAAGTCTGGGGGTTGTCAGGAGTTTGCCCAGGACCATTTGTCCTGACGTTATAGCCAGGCACTGGTGCAGGTCAACTCTTATGAATTTGTAATTAAATTCTCGATGTCGGATTATTTGCGCGATCGATGCTTTAATTTTGATTTGTGTCCGCTTGCACGCTCGGTGGTCAACTGAGTGATCTCCCTTCTGGCGGCCGTCTATTTATTGAGAGCCTGGCTGCTGGTATCTGGGGTAGAATGTTTGCTTCTACTATCACGCTACCAGCACGTGTTACTACTGAGCTGCTGATCAGTAGTGTGCTATATCGATGTCCCTAAGACAACACAAAATACAATATTAGAAATATTAGAAATTCCAAAAATATCTACTTCTACCGAACTAATTATAAAACCAACAACAAAAATATTCATCGGAATGTCCTGCTGTACTCCTGTCCTTTCCACCATTCAAAAACCATAAATCTACAGAAGCTTAAGGAAAACTTTCAGGTGCATCCTATGTACTATATATGCTATCCTTTACAGTACGTATAAACATACATACATGCAACCATACCTATGGTATTAATTGCTTTATTCAACTTACTGGGGCTTAGTTATCAGGATAAATAATGTAAACTTTACACACACACACACACAGATTTCAGAATTCAAATAATATTTTTCTTTTGAAAGCTTCTAAACTCTTTTTCCTTTTTGTTAATTAAAATTGTTCAGGACTCCGTGCAATTCATGTTTCTATAGCAATTTCCTACCATTTTAAAATAGTTATGACCGCAAGTAAAGACTATTCTTGCGAAAACTTTGCACTCAAAACAAACTTAAACTAAACAGGAGGTGTTTATGGCTTTAGCATGTAATAAATCTGAGGACGCTTTGTGTAGCGCATTTTGTTAGCTTTTAAGCGTAAAACATGCAAATTTGCACTATTCCAACATGCGGCTATCGTCTGCATGCAAATAAAAGTTTTCGATATCAAAGCGCCTCTGTCTCCACATTTTATAATATTCGCTCAGGTGTGGAAACCGAAACTAGGTGCCGTTGACACACTTCAATTTGTGGTATGAATATGTGAAGAGTAACTTCACCCACGAAACTTGTTCGTATGTTTTGAGTGCATTGTGCAAATATTTTCACTGGACTCTCTATCTAGTTTAGGTATTGCATGCTAAAATAGCCAGGATTTTATAAGGTTTGATTGTAGTTCAAAGGCATATGTAGGACGATATCTTGTTGGTAAAAGAGGTTTTACAACAAGTGAATGTGATAATGTTATAAATGATTTTAAGTAGTTCAAATTTCGTATACCTTGCATTTTGATCATTTCCTATTAAATTGTATGTTAGTCATGCAAGACTTATTCCATAAAATCTATGATGGTGAACAGGATGTACAATGGCATAATTGTTACCAAAAAGCATATCAACTAAGTGGGGATATGAATAGGTTGAAGAGGTTCAGGTTAATATTAATTCATCCAAATATCCAGGCTCTGTAAGAAGTACGAAAAATAATAGTTAGTAATTTGTTCCACATATTCAGTCAAATGATAATCTTGTTTCGAAATGAAAGTCAATATTTTGTGAATATTCATAGATATTTATCTTTATTGACAGTGTTGTTCCACCTCACTCTTCTGATACCTTTTGCTAAAGTGAGACACACGGACAACAGGCCCACGTTGATTACGATAAGCCTATAAAATGGACAAAGGTACCAATCGATGATATAATCGAAAGAATAAGTTCGATGTAATAACCTTACAAATGTTTAAATTTATATTTGCGAACTGTTAATAACTAATACTATTTATATAACCCTAAACAGATGATAGAATCAATAATCAAATTTGTACGGCTGAAGTTGGTATAGAGTATAAAAGTAGATTGATGAGATCAGTTAGATCTGTATTGATATACGTTGCCGTCGGTATTATCACTTAAAATGATAAGGTTAATTAAAGGACTTTCTTTGGAAAAAGTCCGGATCCATAACTTAAAGTAGTCTGGACATAGTGCCTTCCGTAAACAAATAGATGTTTCGTTTTCACAAAACTCGTCAGGAGATTCTAAGGAATCGGTTGGGTTTTGGAGTGAAAATGAATGCTACTTTCAATTGGTCGACGTAAGAATAAATTTAAATGTATTATTTCATAGTCTTCTAATTATAGATTAAAAAAAGTATTATACAACAATATTCGCGTAGCTTGCCATTTGCTTTTTCTCACTTCTTATGAAAGTTGAGAAAATTGTTTACTGTGTTTCTGTTAACTCAGGAATAGTTTGCAGAAAAATACAGCATTTTACAGTTTTTAAAACGTATAACCGCCCAAAATCAAAGGGGACTGCCCACTTTTCAGACAGTTTAGGCCCGACACATCGAGACATGAGAGATGACCCAAACGACTCAATATGGTACTCTGAACATATTTTGTTAACAATATTTATTTCTATTTAGCGAGGGAAAGCTTTGGCGATCGGATGTAGCTTGAGCGGTAAAAAAGGGGACTTTTCTACTTTTCGATTGCGCGGTATTGGTGCGTAATGAAAAATAACTTTCTATGAGAAAAAATATTCACAACAGAACACTAATAGCCATAGAAGGGAAACCGCAAAAATATATGCGAAATGTAGTAACTGGGGTGGATGTGACCCAAGCGCATGAAAATGATTTTCCCGGCGGCAAAAACGTCCCGAGAAAGTGTTCTGATTCGGAAAAAAGGTACATCAGCGGATAGTACTTGGCAAGAGATTTAATTTGATAGGCAACATAACGTATTAAAACCAGCCTTCACCGCCAGAGGCTCCTACCCTCCACCAAAATGTATGAAGGGAAAATTATCTTCTATGGATTACAGCTAGTAATGAGCTGAGGCGAACAGTGAAACCCATTTTCAGATCGGACATAACCCTACCGAGCTAGAGCCGATCTAAGGTGCTAAAATCTAGTACCTGAGTTCGATAAAAAGAGAGATATGCTAGAAAATGAGTCAGGTGGCTATTTAAGTCTACGAGTATAGGATTGTTGGCACTCAAACTTTTTCCCAGGACCCAAGGTATTCGATTCTGGACTAGATTTTCTAAAATTTACTAGATAAAACTTTGACCCTCTCAGCCTTCTGCCGCTTAATTGAAATACACATTGCTAAGACAAAATATTCAGAGTATAGTAATGTATCGTTCAAGACATCTCTCATGCTTGGAGGTGTTGGGCCTAAAATGGGCATTCTCCTTTCTATTGTACCGTATTTGGTATAAAAAAAAGACTGGAACATGACTTTTCTTAAAGGAAAAAAACAAAAAAATGAAAAATATAAAAAAAAATAAGATAAATTAAAGAAAATTAAAACAATTAAAATAAATAAAAAAAACTTAAAATAATTAATTTGAAAAATAATACATTTTACGAAAAAGCATTAAAATTATAAAAAAATTAAATTAAATTTAGAAAAAAGCATAAAAATTAAAAAAAAAAATAAATTAAATTTTGAAAAAAAAAAATTAATAAATAAATTTTACAAACTGAAGAAAGAATCCCGTTTTTAGAGCGGACAACTTTAGCTAATGTTAATATTTATGCCCTAGTCTTTTTATATTTTCTTTTTTAGTTGTTTTTAACTGAATTTTTATAATTTTTTGTAATTTATTTTTAACGTTTTAACGTTTTTTTTTTAATTGGACATGCTGGGATCTGAAAGCACTTCAGATAGATCTGGGCTGTTATTAAGTTCATATCTAAAAATTGTTTAAGTCGGACAAAAAAAAAATTTCCGGCTTACTTGTGTTTCACATCTGAGACACACCAAAACATCAACAGTTTAGCTTCATTGTGATGACCTCTATATAGGCCGTAATACCTAGTTATGCGGAATTTACATTGGATGCCTTTGATAAGTACCTACTTCGCAGAAAGGATGTCTGGTTAGCTATTATGGAGTGAAGCAACAATCTAAATCGAAATCAAGATCTTTTCCTAGCAATTTACAGGCAAAACCTACCTGGTTATTGCTTTGACCGTTCTCAAATTTGTCATTTTCAATAGTGAGGTTTTTAGAAATCTCTCCGAATCTCATAGAATGATACATTTTGTTAGCATGTATTATTCTAGCAGGATTAATTTAAAACCACCCATAAAAACGTTGCAATATAATTTGGCGTTGATTGCATAAGTTGTTTGTTTGTTTGTTTTCAAAATTACGGCGAACCACATAAATTTCACTTTAAGCAGAACCTTTGAAAACCGAATTCCCTCCAACCTTCACCGACGCTCATAAATTATCCCTCTTTTCAGCAATAGTATATGTATTCACACCACCACAATAGATAGGTACAAATAAACTGTCTCCAGGAATATTTTTCTCGGCGTGGTTTTACATTATTATTCATGAATTCATTTACACCTCACTCTCGTATAATAAAGAACCATGTCATTTCGACTCGATGCTAATATTCAGGTTTCAGATTAACACGGAAATGCTGGAAATTATGTATGTATGTGCGGTGCTTAGTTTTGTTTTGTGTTATTCATTTTGACACTGATAATGGTTAGTGTCTACGAACATAATTATTATTTGGGGTTATGTGGAATATTTTAGCAGGTACGTATATTTTACTCGGTATATTTGTAGTATGTTTTATAGCCGAATATTAATTTCAGATATGGTTGGTTATTAATTAGCTGGTGTTTGTGATGGATAGATTTATCCAACTTATATGTTGGCTTACATAGTTTACCCAGTTTAATGCGTAGAATAAAACAAGTTCAATTCCACCCCCCCCCCAGGGTTTGGACACCCACTCCAAAGTATCCAGAGAGGAAATGTTCTTCTACTAATTGTAGCTGGTAGTGCTGAAGTGAACAGTGAAACCCGGTTTCCGATCGGAAATAACTCTACCGAGTTAAGGCTGATTTAAAGTGCAAGAAATCTAGTAACCCAGTTCGAATATATTTAAGACTTAGTACGTTTTGAACCGAATTTCAGGTAAAATGCCACAGGGGTTTATCAATAAAATTTATACAGTAAATAGCCAATGAAGTGAGGAAGTTTTTACAATAGGTTTGGGTGAAATATAGGATAACAAGGAACATAATTGAACGTTCAGTTATTGAGCAAAATGATTTACAAATTCTTAGATAATATAAATAACATGAAAAATAAAAATTATAAATAAACGCAATAAATTCAAATTATGGACCCACAATGACGGTTAGAATATACCACCTAGATGAGTCTTAGGTAGGATGATAAAAAGAGGATGCAGTTAACACATGTGCGTGTGTAGGAACCAGTTGAGATGTCAAGAATGATATCAAGAAATGAACAAGTATGTGACCCGGGATTAATCTGACATTGAAAATAATAAGATGTATAATTTAGACATAAAGACTTATGATAATAAAGATCTTTAATAAATAGATTAATTAGATTAACAATACCGTACAATAACAATGTACACAATGAAGCAAAACTAAATCTTTGCCAGGTATTAGGACACTACTGATGAGATGTATTGGCACAGAGTGAAACATGTAAAGTAATTGCCATTAGGAGCATACATGGCATACGCTCCTGAAAATTCTCTTAACACAAAAGTTTTTGTTTAACCATGTATCAGTGCAAAATAATGCATATATAATTTTTAACTTACGTATAACACTACGATGAGAGGTTTTGGAACACAAACAAAATGAACAAACCAAACTAGACATACCACAATAGAGAAAACACTCAAACATAAGACATATCATCCACATCTCTTATTGAGGAAAATCCTTAGTACTATCATTAAAGAACCATGGTGGCTAAACGCTATTAACGGCAGTGGATAATGGTGCACCACTACGTTGTACAACGCTTCGTCATCGCGCTCCCAGATAGTTTCTTGGAAATAGGACGGCACCTTCCATGCACTTGCATATTCTTGCAATTTTTTACCGAAAGTTCTTATTTTATTTTATTTCTTGTGTAGCAGCACTTTAGTACAAGTCAACAACAATTTCACAAATAAATTTTTGATAGAAATAAACGTTTCACCTTCTAAAAAGCTTCCTCCGGGATCAAGCTGGAATTATTCAAAAATTGTTCAGCTTTATCATTTCCTTGCACTAAATTTTACTGCTTCCACAAGCCTTCACGTGACAGGACTGACGAGATTTCCAGCTTGAACTATATTTACAAGCATACACGCTTACGGTTAATTGGTTTTATGTAATTTTAAATACTACCTGCTACTACTTTATTTCTCCATTTATTGCAAGTCGAATGAATCTTTGAACACGTCCTATATCTAATTCCTACTAATGATATCATTGTCCTTGAGGGCAAGAACTATCTCCCTTCTACCCTAACTTCACATACGCAGTACGCACTAATACACACCTTCAAAACCGAATCGTGACATTATTAATAATTCTATAACGCATACGACAGAAATATGCTTCGCCTTGTTTCCCTATTTCATTAGTTTGTTATGTTTTAAGTGTCTTTTGGGACACATTCAAGTATACGTCGCAGTCCTTATAGAGAATTTATAACCTGTGGGAGCTCTCATAGGTATTGAGGTGTTTCTGACATGAGTAATGATACCGAAAGCCATAATCATAAGTACATCATAAATGTACACGGGCGAAACCCCACAAATGTCAATAAGAAATCACGAAAAACTTAGTTTTATGGATTTCTCAGATACTTTTATACCCACAGCAATAAATCATTTTCACAAAGAATTGTTCTCTAGGCACATTTGGCGCTACTTGCGCCGTAGTACATAGAAGCTGTGGCGTTAAAAGAACATTTTAAGATATGACAGGGTGGGTATATCTATCTAAGTCTTAATGCAGATATTTTTGCAAGACTTAACATTCTAATTTTTTTTTCGATTTAAAACGCCGCCCTTTTAACTGATGGCGCATAGATGAGGAGATTTTAATTAAATTAAACAGAAGCAAATGTTGCCAGTTTTATGCAAAAAAAAAAAAAATATCCTTACGTAAAATAGGAAAACGATTCTTGGCATTTACTCTAATTTGGTTTAGCCAAATGGTGGGAGTATTTAATTCCCATCAAGTGGAGCCGGGAAGATATTATTTCGGTATTAGCGTAACTTTATAATGGTTTTTGAATGAATTTTAAGGAGTTTTAGAGAGAAATGGGGAAAAAGTGTTCACACCAATTTATTAAAAAAGTATTATTCCGCAATGAGATTAATATCAATGTGAAACTTGAGTTTGGGGTCTCCAATGGATTCTTGTTTCATATAGAGTAGTTTATATTTATGGTACCTACTTTGCTTTTCAAAAACTGTTTCATTAATTACCTATAATAATATATATATAATAAATTCCATGAAATATTCCTAAGAAAGTGAAAATAATTTTATAAGAATGTCACGGGTCTATTGAAATAAACATTGTTAATAAAATACGTTCTGAGTATCATAATGCATCGTTTAAGACAACTCTCATGACTGCTCCTTTCAGCCCTAAAGTGGGCATTAGCTTTTATCCATGGGTTTCGATTCGACCGATTTTCAGTAGCCTAGACGAATCTTTCACATTTTTTTGCCTATATTGATTCCATAACCTTCCATAGTCTTCCACCCAACGACATAGTTATCTCTAACTCTTTCAGAGGATCCCATGCTAGGTGGCTTTGTAATTCTGGCGGTACTTGTGGTACTTGTGGTACTAATTCTATACCCTGAGGTTCTTGAAAGCTTTTAAAATTTCTTGAAAGGTGAAAATCTTTTTTAAAAAATCAAAAGCTTTAGGCAACTCCAAAGTTTTCTTGGAAGATACAAAGTTTTCTTCAAAACTTAAAGCTTTATTCCGTTGTACATTGGACTTACTTAAATGTTTTTTTTAAATGTGGATGTATGTATCTGAATATCACTTTATGTATCTGAATACCACTGGGTATGAATCCTATATAACTATAAACTTTTTCCCCAGATTTTACTTAAGGAGCTGTTTTATGGATTTAAGAATTGTGTGATGCGGTAGTTATGCGTAAAGATTTTTCTTGGTATTAATGATGGATAATAAAGTAAGTTCTAGGTGTGGTAATTTGTTATACAATCCATAGATTCTCAACGGAAAACAACCATTATAAAAAAAAATTTCCCATATTTGATAATCTTTCGATATCATGCGTTGTATGAATTTCAATTTGAGGTTTGCTTATTCAAAATTGGGTATATAATCTTATTACTGAAACGTATGTGTCACATTCAATGATGAGCTACAGTGGAGAAGTTACTTGTTACATAATGTTGTTAAGTTTGTCAACAGCTAGGAATCTAGTATTTCTGAATCTCAAAGCAGATCGCAGATCTCAAAGTCTGTCTTTATTAGAAAGCTTACAAGCTTGCCTAGTCTTTTACCATGTCTGGATCTTAGATGCGGGTATCCTTAAAACTAGAGCCGAGAACACACGTGATAGCTTTAGTCACGTGCAGAAATATTTCAAAATACCTAAAATACATCGTTACTTCTTTGTGTTCGGCATATCATTGAGCTCGAAGTTATATAAGGACTCCAACTTCCTTGAGCGGGGCTATTCCAATGTCCTTGGTGGTGGAAACGGAGTGGTATTATTGATCCCTGATTGTTCTCTGTTTTACTTGCGTGCTATTGTGAGTTGTGTTGGTACTTATAATGTGCCTAGTATTTGTAAATTTTCTTCTCAGCCTTCTGTTGAGTTTTTATTTCCAATGTTTATGTGAATCTTATTGAAAGTTTAGGATCAATTTATAGTTCACTTTTTGCATGTCTTCAGTGACAGATTTGTCACTACCATAATCGTGAGAATCTCAAAATGCGCTATCTGAAAGGAGAATGTTGCGCTTGAAATTCTTCACCGAAATTTATACTTTGACATGATAGAGTTTTTCGACGGTATATGCGTGTAATTGTCATCCATCTTCAAAATAATTACTGAACATAGTAGACAAAGTAGGGGAGCCCGGGGCATAATGACGAACGATTTATCTCTAGATTTCTCTTAAATCCCTGAATCGATTTCTTGAGATTTAAAATATACCAATACTAAGTAGGGTTAATCAGAGACAAAATGTGATATAGATAATTACCGTCTAGCATCCTTATGAAGTGCCCTGTTGACCTAAGTGTAGTGATGACCAGTTCGTCACTAT